>VWYP01026284.1:159467-197655 GCA_013400435.1 Pycnonotus jocosus
AGCCGCGGGGCCGCGGCCGGGAGGGGGCGCTGCGGGTCCGCCCGCCCGCAGCCGCTTCCCGCGGAGCGTCGGGAGCACCGCCCGGCCCGCTTCGGCATTCCCGGCCCGCTCCGGCATTCCCGGGCACTCCCTTCCCTGCTGGGATCAGAGAGAAAGAGCCACTCTGTAAAATGATAACAAACACTACCTGTTTGGGGTTCTTTGGTTTGGTTGTTCGTTTTCGCCAGCAAAGGCACAGGGTCAAAGGCCCAAAGTTTTGGGTGAATCATTTAGGCGCTTTTCCCTGCTTGTGGCAAAGGCAGGGATCCAGCAGGCAGTTGATCAGCTCAGCACTAGCTCCAAAACCAGCATCATCTTCAGTAACAGGGTGCTGCTGTGTGACCTGCTGGATGCTGGCCATCCTTAGCAAAGGTTTCCAGGTAGTGAAACCTGAGTGGCTCCGTGACTCCCTACAGACATTTTATCCTTGAAGCTTGTGAACTAATGTGCAGAAACAAGCACTATGCTGCTGCATCCAAATTCCTCCTCCTCCAGCCTCTGGAGGACTTTCTCCAAGTCTTATTTTCTGCATACTACTTAAAAGTTTCCTGACTCACTGTGGCAGGATTTTCCTGGTATGCAATTTCCTGAGGACATGTCTTTCAGTGAACTCCCATTGCAGAAAGATGCACCTCAAAGCCCCTGGATGCCTATTAAACCCGCTTCATGTTTTGGTATTCCATCTTCATGCTGCTCTCCTTCTGCAGGGCCTCCTCCTTCTGGTGTGGCTGTCCTTTTTGGTTACCCACATGCCTTGCCTGTGGCTATTCTCCACCAGCAGATTCTGGACCATTTCCAAGTTTCTGGTTAGCAGACACCACCAGGTCACCGATCCTGCTGTCACCATTGTTCACACTCCCTTGCCATCTTCCATGACCTGTGCTTTACCTGAGGCTCCTGCCTTTGTTGTTGCCTCACTGGACTGTTAGCCAGGGGAATTCTCACATCCTCATGGATCTGCAGACTCCATTTGCTGTCTTCTTTGCTCCCATTCACCCAGTTTGCTTCCTGGCCAAGGACTGATAGCCTCTTGGTTTCTGTGTCCTGTGGGATATCATTGCCCTGAAGGCTGCAGCAGACAATTGAGAGAAAGTATGTGCAAGCATTGTTTTCCACAGGCCATTTCTTTCAACTCACCTCTCTTCTGCCTCCTAGTTCCTTTAGTTTGATCCCATTTATTTGTTCTGCACTACTTGGATGTGCTCATTGCAGTCCTTCCCCAAGCTATCCTGGTTTTGTCCTGCAGTAGGCTGCCTTGCAAAGACTTCAGGGTTACAGTGCGTACTCAGACAGTCGAGACAGAGGTGCTCTGGAGCTCTCAGAGTTCTGGAGTTCCCAGGTCAGTGCAGGCTGCCTGTTATATGTCCCTGAAGGTGTCACCCACCATTCCAGTTAGTACCACTGGCATGTGGGGTGTCACATGCATCCTCATCCCTTGTCCCGAATGGCTGCACCTGGATCAGTGACTGGAGTCTAAGTTTACACCCAAATGTAGTTTACTATTTGCTCATGAATCCATAGCTTTAAACCTTTCCAAGTTTTCATGCCCTGCATGAAGCATTCCTTCATGTAGGTTATCCTCTTCCATAATTTTCCCTTTTTATTCCCAATTAAACCAAACTTTTTTNTGAAGCACTCTGCACCATTAGGATTATGAAATTACTAACTTATGGATGATAAACTTATTCTGTCCTAGTAGGATCTCATTGGACCCGAAATGCAAAAGAACAACTTTGTTCACACCCAGGCTTAACAGCAAACTGCCACAGCTGAAATTCAGCAACCAAAAGGTAGATCTTGGAGAAATTTTTCATAAACTCCATCTCCTCTTAAACTACAAAACAAATTCACATGGTATTTATGTGATCTCTAGCAGAGAAATCAAAATACATTTCCTCCTAAGAGGTGTGCCAGTGAAAGTAAAACAGTAACAGCATTTCAAGGGGAAAAATCTAATTGCTGGTATCATGTCATGGTTTAGCCTCAGAGAGGAGCTAAATACCACAGAGCTGCTAATCCACTCCTCACCCCCGGCCCCTGGTGTGGATGAGAATCAGGGNACACATTGTAGCTAGAGAAAATGAGAAGGATTTTATTTCAAAACTGGATGGAAATTTGATGTCTTCTATTGTACATTTGCAGTATAAAGCCCTGTATCCATTGAATGGAAATCTGGGCTAACAAAGCTGAGGTCACAATTTAATTAGTCTAATTAAAGAGGGAAGAGTTTGACTCACTAATTCCAACTTTCAGCTCAACAATTCAAAATTCCCTTGGGCTATACCCTTAGGAAACTAGCACCCGTTATTTAATTGGTTTACTAAGATGATGCCACTCGAGATCCAGCCTGTCAGCAGACTGGATCTGTTGAAGGCTCACATGCCTCAGCACATTTCTTCATGGCAGTGTTGCAATTTTACTAGATTCATACAGCTCTTAAGATATGCTTTTTAAAGCCAGCTTACCCTTTTATGCCTAAAAATAATTGCAGGTGGGGTTTATAATTGCTAGGACAAGTTGAAACTCTTGCACAGCAAAATACCCAACTGCCTCTGCAAGTCTAGTGCCAGGAAATATTCCAGTGCACTGCAAGAGCATTGTTAGCAACTCTAGTGCTCAAAACCTATGAAAGGTGAGATCAAAAGGAGTCCATACACATGTAGATCAATACAACATGGACATTTTGGTTATACTCAATCACATAAAAATGTAACATCATATTTGGTCCTGGTTTGAGCAGGGCTTGGACCAGGTGACCTTTGAGACCCTCTCCAAGGCAAAGTACATTATGATATGTAAAAACTTTTGTTATAGTTTTTGCTTGACCAATGTAGTTTACTGTGGAGAACAATTCTCTGGGGCTCTGGATATCTGATATCCTGGCCCCTGATATCGATGGCCCCTTTCCAACCAATTTAGTTCTGCATAGTCCTTCCATTTCCTTTTAATTCACTACCTGATATTCAGTGGGTGCCTCTTAGTTCCTAATGTAATTATTAGGTACATAATTGTTCTCTTTTCCATACCTCTCATAGTGCTTTATGTTTTATATTTCCTTCTTGATCACCTGTTTTAATAGCCCATGAGATTCCTGAAGAGCTGGATACATCAGTAGTTTTACTGAGTTAGTGCGGCCAACACTCAGGTGAATTCCCATTCCACATGTAGTTAAACTATGATTCACATTTCCAGCTCATGCTGGGTGCAATACAGTCTTCCTTCTCCACATTTTTCATCCCTGCCTGCCCTGGGTCTCCAAGGGTGCTGCTCCACAGCACCTGTGCTGATCCAAATCTGCCCTGATGTAATCCCTATCTCTGTCACTGGCTTTCTTTTGCTGTTCCCTCACCATGAGGCCACACCGTCTGTTGCCATCTGCTCAGGGATCTTAACTAACTGCAGACTAACCTGCCCAAACCTTGACATTGCTTTATAATTATTTGAGTGGTTTATCCCGTTCGGGTTTCCAGGCTCAGCCACTAAGGGGCAGAGAGGCTGAGCCGGGAGGGCAGGGATGCACGGAGGAGGATGGGCAGGACCACTCACAGACCTGCTGCTGGGAGTCCCTCGCACCACCAGGAGGGTCTGGCTTGCTGAGAGTGTCTGAAACAGTTCCTGCCTTTAATACTTGATCCCAGCTCTGCTTTCAAAATCATCGGCTGGGCCACAAGCACTGCTCACTCACAGAACAGCTGTCTCAAACCACTAATTTAAAGCCTAATATCTAAATTAATAATTCCAGGTTAACTTTAACAAGCCAAACCAGACTACAGAAATTACATACATAATAAACTGAGAGAAATTAAATACCTTTTCTTCGTGAGACGTTTCTATTACTGACAATGGTGCTTCCAGCTACCATAAAAAGTAGTTTGGACCTAATTTACACAGACAAGGAAGCTAACTTCATCAAGATGGTGTGACTTTTTATTTCCCAAAGGAATATTAAATTACAGTTGAATGTAATTTTGACCAAAGCAGAAGTTGCCTCTTATATATTTTTTACTATGTATAGCAGAGAAAATGAGAGATAAACAATGTGGAAAGACAAGAACCTGCCAGATGCCCATCATACAAAGCAATACACATCCAGTCCAAAAAGATGCTCTTATAAGCTACTCATTTTTGCCCCATTTCAGTTAGGGCAGGGACTGTGCTGAGGCAGGGCTCAGAGTAAGGTTTTATACCTTCCTTCACAGATCATCACTCTCCCTGTCAGAAAGCTTCTAACATGGTGAAACAAAGTCAGGAAAACGGAGGGGTTGGGGGGGGTGGGAGGGGGGGGAGCATTTCCTTCCCTTTTTAAAATTATTTACACTATCCCAAGTGACTATCAGGCATGACTTGAAAATGGAAATGAGGAAGCCACATGAGGAAGCCACACAAGGAATGCCACAGTGCATAAAGGTGAGAGACATGTGGCCAAGCATAGGACACAGAGAGAGAGAGACAGGTAAGCACCCAGCTGGAAAAACAGGCACTTGCTGTATATTTTACTAGCTCGATTTAAGTAAAACAGCATCAGCTCAGATGTCAGCTTGCCAAAGAGAGAAAGCTTTCTGGAACAAGATCACCCTTTCAGCCTGTGTTTATAGAGTCCCAAGGTTAAGAGGCACTTGGTTCACAGCTCCTGGGAGCTACCACAGCACTGCAAAATAAACATAAATAATGTCATTAAGAAATATCTTCAGAAGTTTGTGTCTCATTTTGAGAGCCCCACATGATGCACACTTCCCTCTGGGATTAATATTTCCATTAAATCTGAGCCTTGGCATTTGCCCTGTTGAAGAGAATATTTATTTAAAATTTCCTCTGGCCTTCAAGACAAGACCAGTAGCAGCCCCAGCTGCCTGGCTGCATGCCAGCAGACCATGCTTCTCTCTTGTGTCCCCAGCCATGAGAGCTGTCACAGCCAGGACAGCAGCTCTCATTACACTATCGCACAGCTCGATCATTTCGGAGTATTCTGGTAGCCCTCAGAAAGCAAAGGGGCCAGGATTTGCCTGCAAAGGTGGCAGGAGGAGATCCCCAGACCAGCCTGAGTATGAACCTATGCCATTGTGCTGTCTCCCCGAGCAGGAGGTGACTTTATCTGGTGCTGTTGATAACATCTCTGCTTTAGTGCCGCTCCACTTCTCTGCGTCATTCTTCCTCTTCAACTCTTCAAACAGATTATGGGGTCGAAGCCAAGCCTGAAGGAAGCAGCTTCAGCAATTTACCAGTAATAACGTACTGTTATGTAGGGACTGACTGACTATATCAGGCTGCAGATGCAGTGCTCAGTAGTGTCTCAGAGAGGACCCAGAAGAGAACATCCCAAAGGAGCCTGTGGGAGACCTCCGTAGGCAGGCACACTGCCTTCTCTTCCCCATCCAACCTCTGGCTGAAAAATTGGCATCCCCTGACGAAGATATATCTCTTTTGCCTTATGTTTTCCAAAACACTCGTTATCAGAGAATCAGAGAAGCATAGAATCACAGAATTATTTGAGTGGGACCTTATAATATCTTCTAGTTCCAACCCCTCTGCCATGGGCAGGGACACCTTCCATTACTCCAGGTTGCACAAAGCCCAATCCAACCTGGCCTTGAACATTTCCAGGGATGGGGCGTCCACACTGTGTTACAACCTGTTCCAGTGCCTCCCCCACAGAAGCATTATCAATAACTATAATCCTTGATAATCTTATTACCCATCATCAGCCTGTCAGTTTCACACAGGCCTCAATGAGACAAAAATGTCAGCTTACATCCAGTGAGGACTATTTGAAAAGTGTTTATAAATGTCTGGACCCAGCAAATAAATCTGCATGTATTACATATCTAAATAGAGTAACTTTTGTCCTGGGGGGTCTGTTCTTTCACATTTCAATTTGTTGGTAGTATTAGTACTAACATCATATTGTTACTGTCATTAGTTTGAATGAGGGTGCATGTCCTTGCAGAGCACATATCTGCAGACAGTGCAACCCAGCCTGCTGTTGTTCATTTGAAAGAGGTCTGCAGCTTTGGTTTGAAGAGCTAGACCTAATCCTAAACTTCAGAGATATCCAAGTGTGATATATCTAGTGGCTGAGTCTGTTGACTGAAGCAGGAGTAGTACAATCCTGATGACTGGCTACCAATGCTTTTAGCCAGATCGTCCAGGTACAATTAGCTTTATTGACTGACTTTACCTCACATTGTTTGCCAGTGAGTTGAATGCACATAGTCCTATTTGCTATCTTATCACTTTGTTGAGTGAAGCTATAAAATAAAAGGAAACTATAATGAATGTATGATTTTTAACTGTCTTTGCAGCTAAGAAGAGGGGTCCAGCATCTGGACACTCCTTCAACAAATCTCTGCAGATGCCCATAACCTATTTTGAAGAGGAAGGCAAGCCTGGCAAGTAGGCAGTCTAAAATATTCTTTGACCAGTGTTAATCAGCTTCAGCAAAGTTCTCTCTTTGCCTACACAATATGCTCCCACTGGATATCATAAAACAAACATATTTATTATCTTACTTGCCTAATTTTCATCACACTTCTGTATCTTGCTTAATATTAACATACTTAGTATATTTCCACTTAGTAAACAAAACTTGTAGGAGCAGCAAAATCATAGTAAAATGCCAATAATTAGTAATCTATTTATTTGTGACAAATCTCTGCTGAGGGTGGACAATGTTTATTTGGTTAATAATCTCTCAGATGTAAGTAGGGTTCACAATAGAACAGGTAACAAGAAAGAGAGTGAGAACATCACAACCTGTTGAAATTTCAGGGTGATTTATATTGGCATAGTGTTTATATCCTATTGAGGATTTATTTTCTACTGGTAAATAAAAAGCTACAAGAAAAAACCAAGCCAGATTTTGAGACTACAGCCTCTAAACCACACCTTCAGCAGGAGTCAGTTCCACTAACTTGAGCAAAGATGTGATAGTCCACATGAAAGGAGGAAACTCTGTCCCTTTGGACAAAAGATCACCCTCAGCAGCAGAATAGTTTATCAGCCTGCAAAGTCTAATCCCCAACAGCTAGATATCACCATGGGTTTTGGTCAGACTTCCCCAGTTATTCCTCCAAAATGAAGGGCCCTCACTATGTGGGAATAGTTTATAGCTTTGCTACGACAGGCACTGTGTTTTGCACTCTCCTTCAATGTCTCACCCTAAAACCTCCCTGGAAGCAAAGAAAGGGGAGCTTACATGCCAGGCTTACTTCCAGAGCCTGGCAAATAGTCAGTCTAAAACATTCTTTGACCAACGTTAATCAACTTCAGCAAGCATTCTAGTGCTGCAGTGTGCAATGCCAAGGCAGTTCCTTTCCTTATCAGTCCCATAAGGATTTAGACCAGGATGCAGAAACAAAGGAGCAGGGAACAAGGAGGCGGAGCTGGGAGCTGGGTGGACCCCTGAGGACAGCGGTGTTCGAACACCGTTTAGAAAGGGATTAGCAGTATCAGCTCCTGGAGAGGGAAAGCCACAAAAATGCCAAGCATTAGAGGTTTTGAAAAAGATTTCTTCACAGCTTCCCCTCCACCTCTCCCATTCAACCTACTGTAGATTTTGCAACTCTAATCTAGTGAGTGGCTTACCTCCAAGGCTCTTGACTGTGATCCGGCCTCACTCTGTAAGACACTGGATGCCATTGTTCCTCACACATTGTTGCAACTATTATTCCATGGGCCAACTTTTAGAAATATAAATCAGCCAGAGATGAAGTGTGATTGAAACAACAATTGTTGTACAGTAGTGACAGCTTTTTCTTATTTACCATAATGAAATATCAGAGAGAGCAGACTGAGAACAATGAAACTATGGGAGGAATAAATCCAAATCAAAAATCCTGGAAAGCTTCTAAAACAAGAGAATCCAGAGGTGGAGGCAGAAGTGCATGTTTGTGGGACTCAGACTGACTGCACAGTGCATCCATCCTTAGAAGCATGTAGGAAAAAGTGACAATTTCTGCAGAAAGTGTGTTAATGCTTTGGAATGTTTTGACATATTGTATGTGCCTTCATTATCAAATTGGGAAAAATATTAATAGGGGAACAAGCAAAAGAGGTATGGAAGAAGAAAAAGGATTAAGAGACAGTAAATTACCTTTGATTCTCATGGAGGCAATTATCACAGGGAGAAAATCTGAGAGAGCAATACTCTGCCCCGCTCTGCCTATCAGCAACTTTTCTAGTCAAGGCCTGTTAGCTTAAGCTGTTCTCACCAGCAGTACCAATACGTGGGCAGACGTGCACAGACCACATGGCATTGATAGGAAATTGCTGAGTCTTTGTTATTTGGCTGAATACTAAACAACAGCAATGAAAGGTAAAAAAGAGCACGAGACAGCAGAGCTGGGTGGATATGGCTGCAGTTCTCAGCTGCAGCCCCACAGCACAGAGGGTGGTGCCTGATCAGCAGTGGATGCCCACCCTGTGTCCTCCCAGGCACTGCACAACATGCTCCTTCTCCCTTTCTTGCCACAAGGCCTCATTCCTGCAGATTTGCTGGCAGTAGGAGGTAAGCAAGCTGAAGGTGTCAACTGGATGTATACAATGCCCCTTAGCCAGTTTCTTGGCCTCTAGCTATGTTGTAAATACCATTGCAGCATGGCCATGTGATGCTTGGAGCTCTGCCAGCAGCTGAGGCTCTTACTGCTGACCACCCATTATGGACAGCTTAGGATACAGCTAAGAACATTAACCAGGAAATGACATCCAGAGCAAGTAATCCCTCCCACTCTTCTAGTTTATGTGTAAATGTGGTAAAAGATGCCAACTGGAAAGCTGCAGAGATATTTCTGAGACAGCAGCTAGACACACTGAAGTGTGTATAAGTTAATATTATTAAAATATCATTTTAAAATAACTGAAGCCAAGTTTCTTAACATGCAATGGTGTTTGGAGAGAGCATCCTTGCTTACATAATGCTTTGCTATCTCAGTCAGGTTTAAACCCAGTAGAAATCCTATATTTTTTAGGTTTACCAACTAACTAGCAATAACTAAATACTGCCCCCCTTTAGCAGAAGTGGACTTAGAACAATCATTTACCATTTCTGTGAGAAATTATCAACTTCATCAAAGCCAGTTATTTATGACTTATGAATAAGACCTCTGTTTGCAAAAAAAAAAAAAAAAAACCAAAAAACCAACAACCCTAGCTCGTCTGGCAACAAGCCTGTAATTATTCAGAGCTTTGTGTGGGTGTGGTGAATCAGTGAAGCATATTCCCTGTATTTATTTAACAAATAAGTATACCTCTAGCATATTTGGCTGCCAACTCACGATAATAATGAAGTTTACTTCTGAACTAACTCATCTTGCCTAAGGAAGGGCAAAAACCAGATCAAACATACTTGAATCAAGCTGCCCTTGCACATTTTCCAATTTGCCCTCTTTTCAAACTTTGAGTTCAAGCTGTCTTTGGGAAAAATACCTCACACCATTCTGTGTGTAAAGATGTAATCTTTGAGCGAGTCTGCTGGTTTTAGTTCCAGGTGAGCTAGTTTTAACACCAGGTAGCTGGAACCCATGATTAGAGCCCTCTGGGCAGTAGCCACGTGGCTCTGGGAGGCACACCATAGAGATTTTGCCATTGCAACAAAGTGAAGAGCATTAAAGTTTTTGAAAAAGAACTTTTGAATTCTGAAGGTCAATGACAACTCTCTTTGTCTCCCACAAAATTCCTCTTTCAACATGCTTACTTTTAGTCACTCAGCTTCAGTCATGGGGGTGGGAAGTAATGCTAATGTTCCTGGTCAACCTTACTCCATAATGAATCAGAGATGTTCTTCTTAAGACATAAAAAGCATGAGCAAAATACAATTACACTCAGATATAGAAAAGAGCTGCCTTATTTTTTTACCAAGCCAGACATGTCACTTGCAGAATGTGCTCACACAGTAGCTGCACACATATGTTGACAGGTTGTACAAAAATTATCAGATAGGTGAATTAGGGACATGAGTGCAAGTATTGCTTCAGCAGGTGTTCTGTGCCTCAAAACCTGTGTTGCTGCAGTTCATTAAATTCTGGACCCATTACATTTGATAGGGAGAATTTCCACACAGATCATCAAATCACAGAATTGCCTGGGTTGAAAGGGACCTTGAAGATCATCCAATTCCCAACTTACCTGCCCCGGGCAAGGACAACTTTCATTAGACTAGGTTGCTCAGAGCTCCATCCAACTTGGTCTTGAACACTTCCAGGGATGGGGCATCCACAGCTTTCCTGGGAAACCTGTTCCAGTGCCTCATCAACCACACAGCAAAGATTTTTTTCTGTATAAATAGTCTAGACCTGCTCTCTTTCAATTAAAACCATCCCCCTTTGTCTGTCACTATGTGCTCTTGATGAGGATAGAACCATTCTTCAGATTACAGATAATGCCTACACAGGTGTGAGCGGAGGAGTTCTGGAAAAGTTGCCCACAAGTTGCCCACATTGTGGCAATACCTCCTCCAGGGCCCCAAATATTTTTTTAGTATATTTTGAGAAGGAAAGTCTTTTGAAACACTCAGAAGTCACACCTCTTGAGTCTTACCCTTATCTCAGGTAACGCCTACGGTAAAAAATGCATTACCTGTAGTGGGAATTACAGCTCAGATTTGCAGTCATTGTCAGATAAAGTTTCTATAGTTCAAGAATGTAACCACCTGTAGTTGTTTCCCTGCCCCACTGCTGTGATCACACATAAAGACCAGTGTTGCTCACAGGGCTTGATCAGAGAGTTTGACCTCTGCTTCAGAAAGCTGTGACTGGATACAATGCTACAAACTGCTGGAGCCTGTACCAATCTCTTAGCAATCAGTGCTCCCACAGAAGGAGAGCTGGCAGAACAGATATCCTGTCCTCTGCTGAACTGCCCCAGTCACCACTCAAAGTTCAGTCAGTCATTATTGACACAGACTAAGCAAGGCCAGCTGAGGAGCAAGCACAGCATCTGTCCTGACACTGCCCTGGAGGGAGGGATGCTCCGCAGTGAAGGTGAGAGCAGGCAGCTGAAGCAAGGTCCAGCTTCAGCAGAGGACATTGCCTGTGCTCATGGGAGTGATGAATTTGGGCTCCTAAGGTCAGACCCAGCCCGGATATCACAGAGGGGACTGCTGGCTCCGTGGTTGCAGCAGATTGTTTCTCCTGGCACAGCAGTGTGCTGGCTCTCCTGTCTAATCTTTTCTATTGTTTTCCTTAAAGTTTGTTACTGGAATAGGAAAGGTCACAAAGTATTATCAGACACAGACAATACTTGAGCATTATGAGTGTTTATATGTAAACTAGAGAATGTATTCTGTATCAGAATTAATCTTGGGGAAATCTGAGTCTATGTCTATTAAATGACTCCTTTTTGTGGTTTGGTTTGGTGGGTTTTTTTGGTGGTTTCTTGGGTTTTTTTTTTGGTTTTGTTCTTGGTTTTTTTAATTTTTTTATCTTGAAGTATATATACATATATATATATATATATATGTTTTGCTCTCAAAGGCTGATGAGTGTTGTTCTCAGACTGCCAACAGCCTGCCTGCCAACACCATCAGCAAATCCTTCATTCTAACCTCCTGCTGCTTATAGTATTGTTGGACCTATATGGCTACAAAGTCATCTAGAGACATATATTATTGCCTAGCCAGGTTCAGTTTGAGTTTTAATAGAGATAGGGCTTTGGTTCTGCTTTTAAGAGCTGATTTCAAATTAGGACTTTAGTCCCCTAGTTAACTATTTCAGTTTAAGTCTCTCTAAGGGATTGATCATTGTGAGAAAACTGCTTAAAGTATTTAAAGATAAGATTTATTGTACCCAAGGCAGTTATGCTTTCCTTGTTCTCTTTCTGTACTGTGTCTGTCTGGCATTTTATTACACTTCTTTATTCCTTATTATCTTTTTCCTTTACTCCATCTCCAATAACTGTAATGGATATCAGGTACAGCACAAACAGCAAAGGCAATGCAGAGTAGCTGGGATTTCTATCTCCTCTTGCCTGTCCCTCCAGTTATTTCAACTTGGAACAGTGTTTAGACTGCCACTGAGAGGTATGTTTGCTCCAATGCTCATCCTCACAGACCCCAGTTGTGCCATGGTCATTGCCAAGGCTGGAGCACAGCTTCAGGACACTCTGCCAGCTCCAGCACTGCAGCATGGCCCATCTGCCCAGTGCTCATTCAAAGTGCTGGGAAGTTTATTGTGAACAGAGTTGCTGGAACCAGAGCTGGGCTGTCCAGTCCCACTGATGAATGGGTTAAGTGAATCCAAATCTTCCTTTTTTTCAAGTTTGTCTCTTCTCTTTTTCCTGAGATATTGCAGTAGTAGATACACTTGAGAGGTGATGTGATAAAAACACTATTAAGATAAACCCACTTAACAATACAGTCCTGAGTGGAAAACAACTGGCCATTGTTCCAGCCTCCTCCTCTGCTTTCTTATCTTGTGTGAAAAATACCTGTGGTTCTCAGAGCACAAACATGAAGGATAGAGTGAGGCCAGGTCTACAGCACAGACTTTGGCTTGATAATGATACATCTGCCAAAGGTGTGAAGAACAGTGTTCCCTGACAGACACAACCATGCTGGTCAAGAGCTGCTACACAGGTATAGCTGTATCAACAAATCTGCATTTTCTCTGGTTTTAACCACAGAGTTTCTGACCAAATTTAGTGTGTATTAGTGCTTTAAATACTGGTGTTATGACTGGTTTTACTGAGATTGGCTGGGAGGCTGTCACCCCAGCATAGTGCCACCAGGGCATGAGGCTGTTGACTCCTACACCAGGCTCATAAATGGACTTGGGGGGAAGGTGGGGTCTTCAGCTCCCCTACTTCTCTCTTTGAGTCTTTTGAGAGAAAGCATTTGTGCCTGTCCTGTGTAAACATCTATGGGAGTGAAGACAGATGAGACCTGTGTGAGGAACTGGGATGTCACCAAAATCAGGGTGTGATTCTGTGTCTGTACATCCTGCTCCTTGACAGAGTGCATGTGTGGGACCACACACTCATGTTGGGGTAACTGGCTCACAGGATTACAAAGCCTAGTCCTTGCTCTCACAGATGTCACCAGCTGCCAGCAATGTCCCCTCATTCCACAGAATGAAAGGACATTTCTCTCTCCTTCTCTCCCACTGCAGCCCAAGAGAGTGTTCAGCATGAAATGCATCAGCCCTGTGCCAGGCACAAATCCGAGACATCTGTGGAGAGAAGCGGAACAGAAAAGCCTTCAGTGAAGGCATTGGAAAAATATTTGCATCTTTAGCTGTACTGTAAAAAAAGAGGGGGAAAAAAGACTACAATTATTAAATTATTAATTTATTAAATACAATTATTAAAATTTAGGTCTGAGCTTCTTGCTCAGACTTCTTGCACATCTTTCTGAACTCCTAGGACTATAGTTGAAGTCTGTGAGTGAACATATCTTACACGTGTAAGACTCCAGACAGATTTGGCAGCATAGTTACCTCAGCAGCCGAAAATTAAAGAGCCCTATCTCTTGCTTCTAAATTGTGTCATTTCCATAACATCTTGAAACATAATATTTTTAAGTTACCTTTATGTCAGTTATGTCCTGCAGCTGCATTTGGGAAGAGGCCATGTGTACCCAAGGAGGGAATTTATAGGGAATAGAAATACGTGGAGAACACATTTCCACCTGTACACAGCGTACACCCTGTACATTCACAGCATACACACATGGGAGAACCGTGTATGCTGAGGAGCTGCTATGAGGTGCAACATGGAGCCCCTGCAATGACCACTGCAATGGCTTTTCAGTGTTTTCTTCCCCATCTGTCAAGAGGGACTGAGGGGATGCTGGTTTCAGGGATTTAGAGCTGTAGCACTGCCTCTTGTACCTGTCCCAGTCATTTCAGCCTCCCCAGCACTCCCCACTCTGCCCGTGGCACAGGACCCCATTTCAGCCCCTTACAGTCCCTGCAGCAGGACTGGTCTCCAGTCCCCACAGCCCTGCCCTGCCTGGCCATGGACCTCAGACATCCTTAGATATAACAGGAGAGTTAAAACTCCAAGCCAAGTTTCACACCTCATTTGGCTCCTCTTGACAAGTACATTCAGATTCTGTTCTCATCCTCCTCTTGCTCCCAACTGAGCATCTGCACCACCTTGAATGCTGGATTCACAGCATGAGGTATTCCAACCCTGAAACCAAACTGGCTCAGAAGCTGTTCTGACTACAGCCTCATTATTTTTGTACTGTGTGGTATCTGAAAAGTTATCACAATGTGGCTAACAGGAGCTTTCACCCCTCTGAGATGACAAGGAGCTGAGATAACCCCAATCCAAATAATTGTCATTTTAACAAATCTATAAATTCAGTGAGGCTCAAAGGATTTAGATTTAAATACCCAGAGGATTGAAAATTTTGTACTACAACACATTGTGTAGGTCTGGGAAGGCTCTTCAGAAGCATCACAGATAACAAGAGTTCAATTCTAGGCAAAGGGAAACAAAATGTCAATATGATAAATTATTTTTCTTGCCTATTGTTTAATCATCTCCAAGCAAAATTGGAAAGTTCTTGGGATCCTTTTATCACATGTTGTTTTGTCTGCTTTGTTACAAAATTTCAGCTTCTCCTGTGCTACATCAACACTGGTGCAGAGCTTCAGCTCAGCTGTCTGCACAATGAGCCTGTGAGCACTCTCCCTGGCAAATTGTGAGCCCAGCATGCATGGAGTTGAGCAGTTGGGTATCTCCAGACTGTGCCAGTCAGTTCCAGGGCAGAGAACAGCCCTGAGCATCCCTAATTTGCAAGAAAAGCTATAGCCCTCGAGGCTTCATTGGCCTGTCTGCCATCAGTGAGATTTTCCACAGCCTGAGCAAGGCAGATTTCACCCAGGGGATATCCCACAGTTGTGCCAAAGGCTCTCACACTCGGCTCACTTGGGATGCATCTGTTTTCTGCAGGCAGGATGTCGTGCCAGGAGCGCTACTCCCAGCCACACACAGTCCTGACCTCACCAAACAGGTACCGGGGCTGTGCACAGCAGGAAACTTGCTCTGAAAGCTTTTGTCTTAGGCTTTGAAGAACAAACAAAAGAAGGAGAACAGAAAACCTTGAAACTTCTCCATTAAATAGGATCCATAGCTTAAGACTTATCTTTTGTTGTGAGGCAAAAAGAGGTTCTGTGTTGAATGCAAGCAGGGTTTGGGACAGGAGTGTTGTTTACAGGCATTTGTCATGTTCCCAGTGGTCAAACCACAGGTATTTCTTTAATTCATTACAGTTTACTTACAACTCTACTTAAGTATGTGAATATATAAAAAATATGCAGACCATAGCCTGGGCTCAGCAAAACAGATATTCTCTCCAGCACAGCCAAAAACACTTGTGACTCTCTTCAGCTTCACTGATAAAGTATGAATCACAATGAAGCAACACAAAATATCTACCTTGCTGGTTTTGAGGTTTGTGACTATGAAAAGAAGACTTTTATTCCACCTCTGCAGAATCTAAACTTTACACAAAAATCTTTAAAAAGCAACTGAGTGACATTGGCTTTTAAAACTTCATAATAATTTTAAAACATAACTTGATAAAGTTTTCAAAAATACTAAACACAAGGCACAAAAAAAATATTTTATATAAGGTGTAATCCTTGGTTTAAAGTGCTACTATATCCCCAAGCATCCTTCAGCTCCAGGCCAGTAACAATTGCTCCACACATCCTGTCCCCCATGAATGCATGCCTGGTCTGATTGTGTGGAGCAGGGCCAGCTGCAAGTTGATTGTCATCCTCTTGCACCTCATTTTTCCTATTCATTCAGCCCTCTGGTGTGGCATATGATGGAATAGTCATACTGTAGTACCATCCATGTGTCATGAAAGACCCAGCCACTCACTGAGCCTGAAAATGCCCAGCATTGGACTGTGGTGCTGGTCAGGCTCCTGGAAAGCCTTCCACCTCCTCTGCATCTTCCCTTCCATCCTCACAAAAGCCCAGGAAAGTATCGTGTACAAAACGTCTGAAGGACAGTCTTTTTGCTTTCTCAATCAGTAAAAAAGAAAGCAGCTTTATCCATCTTCTAGGCATCAACAGTTCTTTAGCCATCTAAAACTGTGCTGTTAATCTAGTTATCTGATTTTCATCTACAGTCAGTGGAGACAACATTACAAGCACCTCAAAAGGACAGTTCTTCCTGTACATGCTAGACATCTGTTTTAACAGGATTGGTTTCCCTCTGGAAGAGGTTTTTTGTCTTCATTGATTAAAAAGACAGACAAGTAGCACAGACCAAGTGCTTAACTTTCAGAGGACAAAAGCTAAGCAGATCTTATCCCTGATCACATATTTTCCTACCTGAAGGAAGAAGCAGAGAAGACTCCCTATAAAGAGGGACAGATTAAAACTCTGAGGCATAAAAAAAAGCAAAATTGCAAGATAAATCTGCTTGATGACAGTAGTGGGCCAAGCAAATCACTAGCAGGCATAGCTAGATTGTACCAGGTGGGGATTGAGCAAGTCCAGGCCCTATGATTGCATCACAAACCCTGGAAGGGAAGTCTGAGAGGTAGGTGATTACATCAGGATCACTGGGATGATTTACAGCCAAGGTAAAAAGAGCTTTCTCCCATTACATCATTTTTTATGGCAATCATAGACAACTTCTTACATTAATCATTACAAAAAATTGGAAAAGCAATTCTGTGATGTAGGAAAGGCTTTTAAGCTGGCACAGACAATTCATCACAAACTGGTATGACAGCAGTGAAATGGGAGAAGCAGGACAGAGATCACTGCAAGTCTCATTGCAAGAGCTTGCTGCCACATCAGCTGGGATTGCTGTAGCCACTACACTGTCAATATTCTGGCTTTGGTGATGATGGCCTCTCATGCATGGATGAAGATGCGTAAGAACAAAATTTGCTTTCTAGAGCTCTGTTGAGGAATCTGGTCAGATGTTCCTACTCCAGGAGGGCAATCTCCCTGTGCCAACAAACCCTACAGGCCTTGCAGTCCTAGAGAGAAATTCTGGACTGCAGAATAAGGGCTTTGGCAGTAGACACAAAACCTACCATTCATGTAGGACATTTGCTAAGAGGACAGGTCAAGCTCGTTCATTCAGGTGGGGAATAGTCTGAAACAAGCTTGTGATGGATCCCCACTCTCCTTCTCCTCAGGGCCATGAGAACCCTTGGCAATCTGTTCACAAAAGCTGGATACAGGAGAAGGGATGTCTGGAATTCCTGCAGTGGGGCCAAGGTGTCCTTTGCCTTTTCATCCCATACAGGAGGTAAACATAAATGGGATATGACAGTAGAATAATTATGACAATAGAATCATTTGCAGTCCTTGGTGTTTGAATCAGTACATCAAATTCACTGAAAATAAAAATTGGCAAGAGAAAGGGGGTCCATCACTGGAAGGAGGAGATCTCTTTCCCACTCTTTACTGTTCCCAAATACCACATAAGCTTTTTTACTCTACAGTAGAAATTCTGGAGTAATCTTTTCAAAATGCTGCTTGGCCATTTTACTGAGTATTCTTATACAAAGAGGAGTAAATGCTTATCTGTACAAGGAAAATTAATTTCAGTTATACCTTCATCCTTCACATGCCTTCCTTTCGTGCTGCATTCTTTTCCCACTGTCTGGCCATTCCCTGGAAAATAATAATTTCTTTATCTCTCAGTCTCACTTAAGTTATGTTCCCCCATGCATGGCTGGATTTCAGCAGCGGGGGCTGTGGTAGGGACCTGTGTGGTGGGGACCCCTGTGCCAGTCACAGCTGGGTCCACCCATTTCTGAAACCAGTTTGAGCAACCACCATGCACCAGAGCTGCAGCCAGGCAGGCAGAGGATCCCACAGCACCCCAGCTCAGACATATTTCAGGAAGACTAGCAGCCATTCCAAGCAGGAGATACACAGAGAACACTTTTAGGGAGACAAGTGAAGACAGAGAGAACTGTGGAGACGTGGACAGAATCCTGGAAGGAAGAGCTCCATGTTAAAGAGAGGCAGCCTGTGGCTTATAGGCAACCCGGAGTGAGCAGGGACAACGCTGTGGGACTGTGGCAACGGGTGATCAACACTGTGGCCAACAGGAAAAACAGAAAGAGACATGAAGGACAGAGAAAAACCAGTCAGAAGGACAGATGGCCAAAGGAGCACCAGTAAGGAGCATGGAAAGGCAGCAGACTAAGCCTATTGTGTATATGGCCCCAACCTCTGGGATTATTCAGTGTAATGCACATCAAAAATAGGGGGAACTGAGACTAGGGAGGAGGGAGGAAAGGTGTTTTGCTGAATAGTGCCTGGGAAAGAAAAGTCAAGAAAGCTACTTACCCAAGTGTTTGCTGAATTGCCCATGGTTTCTTTTTCTCAATACCCAAATCAGTGATTAGAAGCTTCTGTTAACTGGCAATAAACTAAAGTAAGTAAAAATTCCCTGAGTCGACCCTGTTTTGCCAGTAACACCACACACTCAGCATTTTCTTCCTTTGCCTCTTTCACCTATTGCAAACAATCTTATGCACACTGCCTTGGTGACACCAGAGGACCAGTTTTTTTCACAGATCCACCACTTTTCTACTCTCTCTTGCATCTTATCACTTCATCCATATTTAGTCTTTGTTCTGCCTGGCCTGATCAGCTCAGCCTTGTGAGATCCTGGGCTTACAGCAAACGAAAGACAAAGCCACAGCAGGAGTCTGGTGAGCAAAGAGCACCTGGACACACTCAACAAAAGAGGGCAGCTTCATCTCTGTGCCTGTGTTGTGAACCCGGCCAGCTCCAACAAAGGACAGTTTGGGACTGAGGGCAGCTTGTGGCTTCCTGTGTGATGACTGACAAGCTGTTGGAGCCCAGGAGAAAATCAGCATGATGCTTTCTTCTGAACTGAGGCATAACATTCAAGCAATACAAACAGTATCAAATACAAATAGGAAGGAAATGGTTTGCAATACTCTGTTTGCCTATGGCATCTCTTCTTACATTTTTCACAAACAATTTCAGAACACTCGACTCCTGCTAACCTTAAGAAACTCCTGAACAATTTTGACCCTTCTGCTCCAGAAATATTTGATACCTTTACCCTGAAGATGCTTGAATGTTCAAACATGGTCTTTATTCCCCATTTTAATTTACCTGCCTGCATCCTCCATTGCGGCTCACCTACCACTCTGTTCAGAAACTGGGGAAAAAAATTTCACGTGGTGTAAAATGCAGCACTGTCTCCTTGCTGTTTAGCCAGAGAAAAGCACTACACTGCACTATTGTTATTCAGAAAAGAAACAGAACAAGCAAGAAGCAGTGGATTGGAATAAAGGGCAAGCAATAGATTTCACTAATATGTAGAAGGCCAGCAGAAATCTTAAACATTAATTACATGCTGGTTGAGAAAGAGTCTATTAGGAATCCAGGCAGCTTTGTACTGGCTTTTACATTAAACCATGAGTTTTACCCTTACAGCCTCTGTCCCTGAAAAGAGTGACCCCTTCCTTGTGAAAGGCCAAGGGTTCCCCCTGCCTGGTGAGGGTGGTGGGTGCCCAGGCCTGCTGGGATCTGCATGGAAAGGCAGGGAACAAGGAGCAGAGTTGCTGAGTCCAGTAGTGAGATCTGTTGAAAGATACGAGAAGCCTGAGGGTAAGGAGACGCTGAGAGAGACAAGAAAACTCCTAGGGAGTGGTCGAGCTAAACTAACAAAATTCTTTCCCATGCACATGCCTAATACTTAAAATAATAAAAACACCTTTTGGGGACTACTGAGCCATGGGAAAGCCAAACAAAATCTGTTTTGGATTTGCTCTACTCAGCAGCTCAGGAATATCAGAGACCCTGCTACATGAACTGGATATTTAAATACTACAAAAATTCCAGAGAGTGCGATAAAGATGGACTTTTATTTGCCAAGAGGGGATGTGCTTGTGCAATGTTCTCAGCAGCAGTGCATTTACCCTCACCAATGGAGTAGTGCTTTTCCCAGAACCAGTGGGATTGCCTCCTTTACTCAGCCCTTCAGCCCAGTGCTGAATCCCCCAGTAATAACTCAGCCATAAAGCAAACAGCTCAGCTATGGCCTAGCCCAGTCTCTCCATGCAGAGAAATGCTGTGACATTTACTCACACAGCTGAGCACAGCAGCTTCTAAATTTTGCATTAAATTTTGTTTCTAAATTTTGATGGGCTTTCTCCAGGCTGTCCCTACTCCCTGCAGCACTGCAGTCAAAGCTGGACTTCAGAAATGCAACAGCTGCAGCAGCCAGCAGCTCCCACTCTGGGGTGGGCTGCATAGGTGGATCAGCCTTGAACAGCAGTAGCTGCTTTTGCAGCAATGCACGGGCAAAAAGGCCATGGTGAGCAGAAGGGCCTCGAGCTGAAAACCCCGGTGTTTTCCCTGTCACTGGGGAAGATTGCTCATCAGAAAGGAACTTTGTGTAGAAAATGTCTTCTTCAGCAGGTTTGCCTCTCATTTGGCCTAGGATTAGATTTTGCCTGATGGTAACACTCGGGCAGATGTCTTCAGGCATTCCTTTTTCTTCATGCAGATATATGCTGGTTCTTTGAAAGACACCACATTTCTCCTGACTGTGGCTTAGGTGGTGGCATGGAGACATCCTTATGGAGACATGGTGTGGCACTGGCAGATGGACACTTTGGTCTCTGCCTGCACTTTGAACAGGATAAATTCTTGAGGGTGAAGGTGACTGGGGACAGACAATCTGAGGACTGGCTCCCCTTCACTGCTATCTGTCCTTTTGCTCTAGAGAGTGCCATGAACACTGCAAGATATTCTGTGTCTGTCTTCACCCACGGGAACAGAATCCTAGCTCACACACAGTGGGGAACATGATAT
The DNA here is from genome assembly GCA_013400435.1 of Pycnonotus jocosus. Classification (NCBI taxonomy): domain Eukaryota; kingdom Metazoa; phylum Chordata; class Aves; order Passeriformes; family Pycnonotidae; genus Pycnonotus; species Pycnonotus jocosus. The sequence goes on from VWYP01026284.1 coordinate 180,284, forward strand.
GGGGACATCTGAAACTGTTAACTCAAATTCAGTACAGTGTAAATATCGCTGGGCTGCTTCCAGATGTGTTGTAGGACATCTGCGTACTGCTGCACACAGCCAGGCTTGGTCTCTCACTGCTCAGGAATCTTTCCATCATGGGGAAGGCAGCCTGCAAAGATGTGCAACCACTCAGCTGAGGATCAACTGGATGAAGAGATGTGTCAGAATGTGAGGAACAATAGCAGTATTCAGTCATGATCAACATGGTCTGCAAGCACTGAACTAGAGTTGTAAGGGATTTGCTACAGATGTGTCCCCAGATTCTTCAGGGCCCCAAGAAGAATGCAGGCCATAGCTTGATGATGTTGTAAATACAGCTTTAGCACTCTGATTAGGTCAAAAATGCTGCATCTTCATGCCAAAAAAGTTATTTTAAAAAAAGAGTGAAGTAGAAGTAAGCACTGTATCTAGTATCCAGCCTACATATTAAGTGTAACAGTTTTACAGACATATGGCACAGCGATTTCTCTTCTCAGATGCTGTGTGAAAGCAAGATATAAAGAATCTCTAGAAGAAGACTGCAGGGGGTTGGAAATAGCTGAACTGACAGTGCATAAAATCATGTTTACAAAGTAAACAAACTGGGAAGACAAAAGCAAACCTTTTCTCAAATCTTTAGTTAAAAGAGCCTTGTGTACAGCATGCAGCTATTAGCACCAGCACACCACAGATGAGAGAGAGAGATTGGAAACTGATGTTTCTTTAAAGAGCTTGCCATGTGGTGCTGCAGCATTAGCTGTCTTTTAAAATCCTGGTTTAGGGACAGACACTATTCACTGGATTACCACCAAGCAAAGGCCTGTCACCAAATTTATTTCCAGTAGTTGCATCAATGGGCACTGAGTTGCAGGATCTGAGAACCACTGTCAGTGGCAGGCTGAACCTGCGTCCCCAACAGCCATCAAACCAGCTACACAAACCCTGCCCATCACTTCTCCTAAAGGTCCTTTTTGAACCAGCCACAGAGGGGATTTGGAATATTTCAGTGCAAAAGGATGAGAGCTGCCTTGTGCAACTGCCGCTTGCCTTACCCAGGGGATGTTGCAAGTTTTTCTGTGTGTAGAAGAAAAAAATCCACAAGTAACTGGTGCACATGGGCACCTTAAATAATTAGAGGTCCAGGAACAGTGTAAAAACTGGGCTCACTAATGCATCCTGCTAAGAGGATCTCTGCATCACTGTTCCTTCTGTTACATCAGTGTGCTACAGAGACACGGAGGCTGTGCCTTGAATTACTTACTCAGTAAAGTTACTGTTCAGCTTCTTCTTAAACAAAGATGAGTCAGATTTGCCTTTACTGAAGCCAGCTCTGCCCATAAGTGGGGGCTAAGGTGACAACTCTGCACAGTCCCATACTGATGCACTCTCACTTAGTGAATCCTGAAGTACGAAATTTTCTTCAGTGCCAGTTTGCCTTCCTTGGTCTCAAACATTGTTTTTTCCCCCCACAAAAGCCTTGTGATGATATCCAGAGCTACTACCTTGTGGTAAATAATCAGGCTGCTTCACTGTGGATAGGGGCTCTGGGGGCAGCCAGGCTGTGTTTTGGTGCTCTTATTGCAGGCGATAATCTGTCTGTGCAGGAAAAACAAAAAGAAGGCTTGAGAAAGGCAGATGGCTGATCATGGCCAGTCGGTGTCCCAGCTGTCCCAGGTGTTAACCTTCCACCGGAGGGCCTGGCCAAGGATGCCTGGGTGCCCTGGCCTAAAAGACTGTAGGAAATTACACTACAGGCATTCAACACTAAAGCCATTCTTCTCCCAAGACGTGGAAAATTCACTCCTGGATCAGAACATACCCTTGGTTCATTTTATTGGCAAAATACCCTGGAAATGAACCTCCTAGCTCTCACACAAAGGTCCGGAGAGTTTTGGTTTCAGAGGGGTGGGTGAAGGCGGTGGGGCGAGGGGTGGGGGGATTATGCCTGGCTGTTGTTCTGTTGAAAGTCGGTTTGTTTCTGTCTCATAAAGTATGCAAGAATGTTCCCATGCTCTGCCTGGGCCAGCCCCCAGCAGCATGCTTTGCACATTAGCAGCTGATGCTGGAATGCGGCGTTCCCAGGGCAACTGGGAGCCCCCCATGGGGCACAGCCAGCCCCCACCATTGTGCAGCCCCGGCTGACGCGGCTTTGTTGGGTGAGGTAATGCCGTGTGTATGCAAACCAAGCCAGGGGCACAAATGGCACTTGGAAACTGTTCCATGACTTCAAAGGGCGGGCTGCCCGGCCCCCGGGAAGGCTGCCTCACTCCGGCCTGCACCTCCGCTGCTGAATTTCACCTCCCCTCCCGCCCTGCTGCTGCTGTCACAGTGACACTATCCTGGGCTGCATCATTTGCACCAAACTTTGGTATGGTTTAGTGGGCACAGTGGTCGAAAGTTGGGCTTGGTGATCTTGGATGTCTTTTCCACCCTTAGTGATTCTATGATTCCATGAAAAAAGTGTAACCAACAGGCTGAGGGAGTGATGTCTTTGGCAAGAGCCTGCATCCACCATCCTTCTGGAGTACTGCATCCACCTCTGGGGCCCCCAAACATGAGAAGGACACGGACCTGTTGGAGTGCGCCCAGAGAAGGACTGTCGGGGTTTAACCCCTGCCAGCAACAAGCCGTACTAACCACTCTGAAGAAAATTAACTCTACCCCAGCTGAAACCAGCACATTGGGCCACTTAGTCAATCACAGGGCTGGAGCATCTCTCCTATGAAGACAGGCTCAGAGAGATGGAGTTGTTCAGCATGGAGAAGGGAAGGCTCTGGAGACACCTTATAGCAGCCTTCCAGTACCTAAAGGATACATGAATTCTGGAGAGGGACTTTCTACAAGGGCATGTAGTGATAGGCCAATGGGAATGGCTTTAAACTGAAAGAAGGTATATTAGATAAGATCTAAGAAAGGCCTTTTCTTTACAAACCAGGTGATAAAACACTGGAATAGGTTGTCCAAAGAGGTGGCAGATGTCCCATCCTTGGAAACATCCAAAGTCAGACTGTATGCAGTTCTGTGCAACCTGTAGTTGAAGATGTCCCTGCTCATGGCAGGGTTGTTGGACTGAGATACAAAGATTTCCAACCTGAAATATTCTATTCTATGACAGCCCTATTGGAATTGTGGCAGGAGCTCTGCAGTGGACAGGTGTTGCTATCAGTTTTTCAGCCCAACTTGCTCACTCATGTCTCCCCACATGGACATCTAGCACACAGTCAGAAGGCTTTTTTTTCAGAATATTTTTATTTCTTGATGCTAGAGTCCCCTTCAGTATGGAACTGAAAAGAGTGCTGCACAGTAAGAAAGAAGAACCGTCCTCTCAGATCCATATTCCAGCTATGGACACAGCTGAATTCTTACCCACTGCCTTCAATAATTCAACTAATTCTACTACACTGTATCCTCAAGAGATACAGCTGCATATTGATTAGAGACTTAGGCTCCAGTGAGAAGTGACTTCATGTATATCTAATGGTGTGTAAATGTTAAGAAACATTATTCCTGTCCCCAAAGATTTACTGCATTCTACAGGTAATGAATATTGAGAGAAGAATTGGAGGTTTGCCACCAGATACAAAAAGAGAAAGCAATGTTGTTGTTACATTTAAAACCCTTTCATTAGACAGCTGGCTAAATTACATGCAGAAACAGAACATATCAGGGCATTAAAGGGACAAATCAATTCCTTAACACCACCTTGAGTTTATTGAAAATGTTGGCATCAGACCATTCACTTGCCAGATTGATTGAGAAACAACAGAAATCTACCTGTTCTGTGAGCCTAGTTTCTGCTCCCAACAAGAAAGTGGAGGAGATATTTCAAAGGATATTAAAAAAAACTGCAAGTGGAAAATATGCAGTGATCAAAACAATCTTTTTGGTATTCTTTGGTTGCACAACAGCAAACCAATATGTAACTGCAACTGGGACTGAGAATACTGCCTGGGAACCAAATACATCCCAGTTCCACACCTATTTGCAGACTGCAGAGTGCTTTAATACTGACATCTTGTCCTAGTACAGTTTGGCCCAGTTTTTCAAATATACATGGGGTGCCAGAACATGCACATATGCATTGGTGAGTTAAGTGTCTCATGTTTTGGACCATGTGTCTTCCTATTTGTGTCTTTCACTACTGTGGCTTTGTCAAACTCGCAGACATTTCTGTAGCACTTGTAAGAGTCACGCAAGTCAAGTGCACCAATGATGTTTCTTACCCACTACAAAATCAGCAAGAAAAATGGCTAGCACTTTGGTCACTGTCAGTGACAAAACAGGGAAAAGAAATCCTCTTGATTCCAGGAGGGTGGGGGCCAACGTTGCTCCCTCTGCTTTCTAGCTCACTTGCCATGCATTGAGGTGACTTCATGATCACACAGTGCTTCTGATGGGAATGAAAACTCAATTACAATGTTCTCTGTAATAACAATAAAGCAAAATCAAATAAAACTGCATTCTTGAAAGCCAGGAAATTCAAAGATACTCTTAGAGCAAGCTTATAATATGGAAATAAAGATTACTATAAAGCATATAACTGTCCAATGTGTTCTTACCAAAACTGCAGCAGGAGTGCTTCCACACCAGTTATCCAGCTCCCTAAAAACAAAGCTGAGTAGAGAAACTTCCTGACATGCTCTAGTGGGACTCAATTCTGCTTCTCTTCAGCTTATACAAAGCTTCCATTACTTTCAGTGGGAACAGCTTAGCAGTTCTAGTAGAGTGAATGGATGCATTATAATGTCAGTAATAACAAATGTCATGCACATTCCATGATTAGCTAGAAAAATGATTCCAGGGTTAAATAGGCATGTCTTATTCAGATGCATGTCACTGAGCTGGGCCCATCACCTAGGCACTGGATGCCATCTCTCTCTATTTCTCCTTCTCCTATTGCTAAACATGCTAATCCTGGGCAGCAACCAAACATCGCTATTGCAGGCTTGTCCAAAAATTATGCAGAAACAATTAGCCTCATTGAAAAAAGGTATCAAAGACCTCACAGTATCAATTATCTGTTTCCCAGTGCACATGCACACACACAGGCATCCAAGGGATTTTAAACATAGCTAAAGACAGTTCAGTGTGAATGGCAGTGACTTCATGCATTAAAAACTCCGCATCTCCCCCTGTGGTGTGATGCCTGTACCCTGAGATGAATGGCTTTGCTGCAGCTTTTTGTCCTGAAAGGCTAGGAGAGAGATCTCCCAGTCCCAAGGGAGATTGCAGCTGAATGTGCCCTGTTACAATCACACTGGCAGCATCTACTGACCACAAAAAGCAGGTGACAGCATCCCCATCAAAATAAACACAGGCATGGATCAAACACCTCAAAGTGGACAGCATGGAAACTGGGAAAGGAGAACTTAGAGGAATACCTCTGTTTTAGCATCTTCTAGGGTATAAGTAGTCTGCAGCAATAGAAGTTTGTACTTGCAGGCTGCTTTACTAGTTTGAACTGCCACAGTGCTCCTGAAAATTAGAAATTACATCCTATGTCTATCTCTTCTATGTTATAAAGGTAGGGAGCAGGAGGTGGGTTCAGTTAAGATGTTCCCAAAGGTAGCTCTCAGCACTCACAGAGCCTGAGGGGTCAGAAAGATGAAAAGTTAGGCAAGGGGGTGCAATAAGGATCCAGATGTTTGCAGAAAACTGTAAGTGGTCTGATATGGTAACAAGGTTTGTGCAGAAGTTTCCATATAAAATGATATTATTAAAGGAATATTTCTTCCTTAAAAAACCACTTTTCATGTATTTTGAAACTGGTTTTTATGACCACAATGAATATATTCTGTGGCCTAAATTAGTTATTTTCTTGTTCAGTGCATATTTATTACAAGCACATGCTGTAATACAGTTGTGACAAAATCCCTGAACCACTAGAGTAAAACTCAGTGAATCAGCCTACTCAACAAAATATTAAATAACTTCACACTTTATCTTTGAAAGAACTTGTCAACAGAGAATGTGAAAAAATTCCACAACTATGGGAAACTATTACAACTGTAATTTTTGTTGAGGACTTGGCAGAGCAGCCACAGCTCCACCAAGTCATGGAAGCTGAGCACTCAAGAGCAGCTGACTCTTTGCAAACCTGCTGAAGAGCCTTTGGGCCCAAAAGCTCACTCACTTTTTACAACTGTATGAGCTCTTAATGCCACGTAATAGCCTTTCTCTGGACCACCAAGGCTGCAATGGTTTCAATGCTGCAGCTCTTCAAACAGGTGCCTTTCACAGGATGATCCGAAATTGATGGCCATAAATAGGCACAGCCATTCTAAAAACTTAGCTCTTAAGTCTGCTTGAAAATAACAAGAATATTTTTCCCAATTTCCTTTAATAAGAATATATACATGCTCTGAAATAATTTACAGCCTTCTACCAGCCCCATAACAGCCCTGTGGAAAATCATTGTTATACCAGATAAGCACATTTTTACATCGAGCCACTTTTTAAGGGCAAGTTAAACCACACTGAAGAGGCTGTCCACAGCCTTTAGGAATCTGCTGCTGTTAATAATTAAACTACACACCATTTCCTAAAGGTGGTGCTGCAGCCAAAATGCAATTCTTAGGTGGGCAGTAGAAACCAGGCAAAGTAACTGTTCTTCTAATAAAGAATGATTACTGCCTTCAAGCACAATGCTTTTGACAGGCTGGTCTAAACTCTTGCCGGGGTCACAAGGTTAATCTCACAGCAGCCACAGGCCCCCTCACTGCTGAGCGTGAACAATATGGTTAACATTTCTGGAATGAAGTTAAATTTCTTAGTCATTCCCAGCCTACACCTGACAGACGCAGCCCTCCTCTCTGCTTTCATAACCTGCCATCTGGAAGATAACAAATTCTTATCTAGCCGGGTGATCTCTCCTTCAATCGCTATGAATGTTTCCCACCACCACCAAAAGGCCAGAAAGCAGAGTTTACCCACCTGAAATAAACTCTGAGCTTTCCTGAGGCTAATTCCTTCAGATCCTGCAAAATACAGGAATGTGTGACACAGCAAAGAGCTCTTAATACCAGCAGCATTCCTCTGGCTCATCACCACAACCACTACAGCTCTCATTCCTGGGCTACTGACTAAACACAAATAAATTTTGACATTGTTTTTTGTTCACTATCTCATTGTGTTTGGCTTCATTCACCAGTTCATCCCATGTAAGGCTAAGGGTAAATTAATACAGGATGGATGATGTTACTTAGTTTATGTCCTAACAAACAAGAGGTTGCTCTTTGCTTGAGCACCTGCAGCGACAGTATAATATTTGCCTTTAGCAAATTAGCATGAACAACCAGTCAATGACAATTTCAGTAAAGGAATATACCCTGTCCTCATGAAGACTTCTGTCCCAGTCAGGAGAATTCTGTAGATCAAGTCTTTGCAAACATCTGCAAGTGTTATTTACAGTCCCAAGTCTTACCCAAATGTATATACAGCTCATCATATCTTCTTGTGCTTGGGCAAGCTTCTAGCCCCCAAAATTGAAGGTGTCACAGAGAGTATTTCATATCCAAATCTCTCTCATGCCATCTACAATTAACCAAGAAATTCTAAATTTTCTTTGCTAGCAGTGCAATTAAGTACTTAATGTCCAGAAAACTGCAGTCTTATTTACACGCCCAAATTAATCCAAATCATTGACGTCAGGTGCCTATGCAGACCAGGACTATTGGGAGCTATTTATGATGGCCAATTTTAGGTGAGATGATCTGTACAGTAATAGAAGAGAAAGGGCCCCCCACAGCCAGTCAGAGATAGGGTTTTTTGTTTCTTTATTAAGCTGGCTGCTGTGCCACATCCAGGGAAGAGGGGAAGAGAGTGTACACTGGGGAAGGCAGGGACATATGAAGCCCCAAAACTCTTCCAGAAGAGAAGAGGCATGGTATGAAAAGTTGGACAATTCCCTCTGCTAATTAGCTTCTCTGTTAGAAACATGGATTGACTCTCTCCCAGCTGCAGCTACCCCAGCTATTCACTGCCATTCTTCTGCTTCACATCAGATCTAGAAAGCATGAAATTTTAAGATTTAGTCCTTTTCTTTCTGTGAGTTAGGTGCCACTTGACATTTCAGTAAGCCCTATTAAGCAGTGGGTTTCTGCTGAAAAGGTTGCTTGCCACTGCAGCAACTCCACTGCAGTCCCTGTCATCCCTCCCTGTATCTTCTTGGAGCAAGGTTCTTCAGCAGAGTTAGAAAAAAAGGATCAATTTGTCTAGGGTAGGCCAAATGGACCAATTCACCCTGCAGCTGTACCATCACTAGGGTGGACTCCAAAGAAGCAGCAGAAGACAGAGAGAGGGAGAGGAGCAGAACATTCCTTTTGGACCAGTTTAGCTGTAACCTGAAACCGTATCATAAATTAGGTGCCTTAAACACAGAGAGCTGGAATTTGCCCCTTGCTACCCAGGAGCTTAGACCAAAAGGCAGGGACACAGCCAGCCATGAGCCATGCTCCGCTTGCCTCCTCAGCAGGTCATGATATCCCTGCTTTCAGGTTCTGTGTGGGCACACAGAGCAATCTTTACCCTGGGCATCTCCAGTGCATCAGTGCCAATGATGCTCCCCTCCTCTGAAATGGAGGACAGGCCTGGATGTACATATGGCTTTTTATGGATGAAGTAAAATGAGGTGATCAAGCTCAAATACTTTTGGGAATACTATTTTCTGTTTCAGAGAGGTGAACTTGCAGAGGAGAGAGCAGCTAGAGAGCAAAAATGCTGCAGAGATCTGAAATGACCTTATACCTGTCAGTCCAGGGATGCTGGACTGGCTTTCTACACCTGACACGTGACTGAAAGCTTGACAAAGGTATCTCTATTTACTTAAAAGTACTTACCCTACTTATTTTTACCCCTGCAGAGTCACAGTAGAGTAAGTAAAACCAAAAAAAACTGATGAGCATAGATGGCCATGCAACTGGTACATGCATGGTGATTGGAAATTACCACCTTTTTCTAACTTCCTTATAATTCTTTTCAACACAAAAACTGAAGGAAAAATGTATTTGTCACCAGAAAGGAAGTCAAAGAAATGAAAGAAGTATGAGCCAGGCATTATAAAGTGCTATGTACCTTAATATGAAATTTCTCAGTGGCCTGAAAAGGAAGATACTACAGGCGTAGGATGATGCCTTGAGTTTAGATTTTCATATTTTCCAGATTCTGTACTGCATTAGTATATAGCTCTGAACTTCATATAAAGTGTTTGCAAGGTCTCTTCACAGTTTAGTTAGACAAAACAATCCTTTTGCAGCCTGAGAACCAAGGACACCGTTGCAGCTTCAGGCCCAAAAATTATAAACAACAGCGAATTGAGGAGAGCAAACTGGGAGGATGGCACTGCATAACTTGAAGCTGTAATTGGACAATTAACCCCAATATGTAAAAGGACCAAAACTTACAAAAGTGTGAAAATACGTGGTTTGTGGTCCATATTGGGTGTCACCTCGGCTGGGCTGTTGTGCTGCCCAAGGTGTATCCTTTGAAGGCCTTTTTAATAAATATCTACTTTATTCCTTTAACTCTGTCTAGCCTCTGCTCTAGGTAGTCTCTCAAGGCATCAAGGGTACCTGGTTGGAGTACTTTGGCCTCTTCAGAAAATCCCTCTTTTGGCAGCTTGCTCATATCTCCATGACCAAGAGCTGTGTTTGGGGCAGTGTCCAGAGCCCACTGCACCCCCTGAGAATGAGACTCAACCCCAAGGAACTTCTGTGACAGTAGGGCTTCCCTCTGCTAGAGTTCAGCTTTAGCACTGGAGATGGTGAGGAGTAACTCTAAAAGTTGCTTTAAATGTTACTGAGATGAGTATTTCTTCTGTCATTTTAATGGAAGGAAGAGAAACAGCTATTTTTAAAAAGTAGGACTCCTTTATGGGATCATTTCCAAGAGGCTGTGGACATCTTCCCCATGAAAAAAAACAAACAGTCATACAAACCCCCAAAACTCAATCCTCAACCTTGAATTAAAAGATTTTAAAAATCAGTAATGGTAAGAGTTTTTATGCTACAAAGAATTAGAGAATACTTCTTACCTTTTACAGATTTTGAATGCACTTTGGAAGTAACTTTAGGTGAACCAGGCTGACTTGTGTTTCTCATCTTTACTTGATGTATGATGACAAAAGGAGATAACCTTGGTATAGATAGCATGATTTATTCAGAACTGAAGTCAGTGAGACATGCTTAATGTCATTGCAGATTAGCAACCCCCGTGTGTACATTTTTTATTACTTTTGCCTTTTCTCCACTTACCAGCCATCATCTCCAGCTTTTACTTTGTCTTTGCCTGCCTCAAAGTAATGTCCTTTTTAAAGGAGAGAAACCAATCCCGCCAGGGATTATATTTCACAGCCACATTCTTTATTTACAAGGGGGGTTCAGTGCTCAAGACTTTTTATACTTATAAGATACCTAAGTTGTTTTTATAACGTGATGAAATGTTTATAATGTGATGAAATATCTTTCAATACAGAAATACTTTATTGAGATGAGTTGCAGCAGACATTTTAACACTTCCAGGCAGCCTCTAGAACTACTGAAGTTTGGTGAAATGTGATTATTATTTCTTGATATAGCCTTTCATATCAGCTCTGCTTATTTTCAGGAAGACATTTTTTCTTCCTGAAGAAAGACAGGTCGAAACACTCAATTCCAGGTAAATTGTTTTGTTCTGGCACTAGAAGACCCACCACCCCGTGCAGAGACAAGAAAAATACTAAAATAGGCAAGAGCTCTTCTGACAGGTAAGCAAGCCTCTGCCCAGAGTGGTGCTGCTGTGATGGGTAGGGGCAGAGCCCTATCTTCAAGAAAAAGGAGGGCTGTGAGGAGGTTGTGGAGCACCTTTTAAACCTGAGCCCCATTTTCAGAGGCAAGAATAAATCCTGGCTAACTCCACCCTTGGGCACCCACCCAACCACTCAGAAGGAATTTATCAGGAATGAGGGGAGATCTAGATGCCTCTTTTTCTAATATACTTAAAAATAAACTGTCTGAGTGGAATAAATCCCATACTTCAGGCACTTTTTCCTAATGTCACCTCCTGTAGGGACAGAGATCGTAGCACTCTTCCTGGTCATCTCCTGGCTTTGCACAGGAGATGGGAATTCATTCAAACCCCTTACTCAGTGCCAGGTAATGTGATGAGGAAAAAAGCTGACAGGACCTACACATTAGTAATTTTATCCAGAACATGGTGGAGAGAAGAGTATTTATGGAATGCGTCTGTACAGGAAATTCATACTGGACAGCAGAGGATAACTTTTCCTGAATTTCAACAGCATTTTAATGACTTTTATTCATGTTTGGATCTGTTTTGCCCCAAGTAATGCAAAAATTGGATTTTTTTGGCATTTTAGCCAAACTTACCACATTTGACTTCCATTTGCCTTGACATTATTGTAAATTCAAATTATTTTGTTCCAAGATCTTAGTTTGCTAGAATGTAACTAACTCCTGATGACCATTTTTACAACCTCTTGTTCACAGATTTCATTGGTTCCTTCCTGTCGTATTATATTCTGCTTCTGCTGCCTAATTTCAAAGCTCTTGTTGCTTTGACACAGCATACCAGTTTTAATACATAACTGATGCATTTACTAAATGGGCAGGAGGGAAAAACAGATGAGCAAGAGCATGGTAAGCACTTGACTGTAATTATCTGTGACTAGGCTTGGGTTAGCAGTGATAATGGCAGAAATAGATTTTACACGTCAGGCTAAATTCATCCTGTGGGTAATTCAAATCATCTTAGTGCCATTACTTAATGGAAATTTTCAGCCTAAATGCGCCCCTTTTCTTTTCTCCTTTCATCCCCCATTTCTCATTTAAGAAGCAGGATGACACAGCACATAAAGGTACCCCTTTGCTTCCCTTGAGCTTGGAGGACTGTATGCTTATTTTTGGCTTTCTCTCCATTTTCCCCCCAGTATTTTCTTATCCAGGCACAAGATTTCCCAAGGTAGGGAAATCTGCAGCGCTGCCTGGGAGCAGAAGGTAGAGAAAGGGCCGCCGGCGCATTTACAAGCGGTGGCCTCTGTTCAGCCAATTGTTTCCTGCACGTCGGATTTGGGAGCTGGTGGAGCTGCTCCCAGGCACGTTTCCCTCCCCAGGCACTCCAGCCCCCTCCCCATTCCCCCTCCAGAAACACCAGCTCTCCTTTGTGTGGCGGCGCAAGGTGCTCCCCGGGCAGGGGGATGCAGGCAGGATCCAGCAGCCAAGATTACATTTCTTCCACATCCCAGTTTGCTGGGGGGTGGGGATCAGAGGGAACACACAGGATTTTCAAAAAAGAGGAAAGGCTGATGCTTTGGGCATGAAAAAATCTGTGGTTTTGTGGAAAACTCTTTCCTGGCTCTACTGCCTTTGTAGATGGAACTTTCCTGACTCTACTGCTTTTTTAATAATACTCTAACACTTTGTAATTACTAGACATTTCTATTACTAGATCTAGGGAAGAACAGAGAAATACAGATTAAAAAAAAATAAAATCTCTATTTAATTTTAGAAAGAAAGCTTAATTGTGGAATATTCTTCCAAATATTTCCAAAGTTGATTAGTTTATGTAAAAAAAAATCCACTCTTCCCCATCATCTAGTGGTGTTATTCTTCCTTTTGGACCAAGAATATATAAGTCAGCTAGAGAGAAAAAGTTAAAAATAGAAAAACAATATTACAAACAGTAAGTAACACTAATCAAAACAAAAATCAAAACACATAGCTGAAAGGAAGTAAAATGAAGTGAAAAGCCTTTGTGAAACCCACGTTCAGAGATGGCAGAAGCCATTTACTCCTTTGCAAGGTATGCTTTGGCAGAATTGTTGTCTTTAGGGGCCAAGAGAGGAAAACTTGCAGGGAGCAGATAGCCAGAAATAAATCTTTATTAAGCAGGGAATGACAATGTGTGCATATGTTTGCCATGCTGAGGACATGAGATTATTTTAGCGTTGTGATGGAAGCCTATCAGAGATATGATAAGCACTATGAAACCCTGGGCAGGGATTTACCAGCTCTGGCATGGTTTCAAAGTCGTCAGAAAGTAACCAAAACTTCACAGTCTGAGTTTCAGTGTATGGTGAAATCAGTAGACAACTCCTGTCCCCAGAAAGAAATTTGTACCAGCAGCTCATGCACTTTGTGTATATTTAGTTGCAGATACTAACTTGTCAGAGCACCTGCATAGGCAAAGAAACATCAAATGGGTTCTGTCAGAGACAAACTCATGGCCAGTGGCTGTGCCACCACCAGCTGGGATCTCAGGAGGCTGTGTAATGAATGCAGGTTTGGGCTTGAATAGAGCCTGGGTTAGGAAATCTTGAAACCAAGTGCCCTGGGAATTTGGTCAGAGTCAGAATAAAATCATAAGCCTATAATGATGTTAAATGATTTTGTGTTACTGAAAGATTCTGTTTCTCTTTAGAATAAAATGTGGCTCGTGACCATTTTAGTAAATACAGTCCCACAGAGACTCTGCCAAGGGTAAGACTTACAATCTCTGTGCTCAAGGGCCAAATTTGATTTATGAACCCATTCTCCCTACCCAGATTACCCACCTGGTTTTCAAAGGTTGCTGACAGAGCAACATTATGCAGCTGTTCCCTTACTACCTGAAGGTGTCTCTGTTGAAATGTCAAATGAAAAACTTATTGAAGAAGTACATCAGGATCCTCTGGGATAAAAGATACAATACACAGTGACATGTATGGCACCAGAGACGACAGGGTATTAAGTAAAATGTCCCATGTCCTCCCCAGTCACATGGCACATCTCTGGCACAGGAGACATCCCTCAAGTGTCCACAAGCAGTTTATGGCTCCAGAGCTGTACCTTGGCCTCACTTGCAGAGTAATGTGGTCAATGATCAGCACAACAGCATCTGACTTTTATTTAATGTAAACAGGTGTCTTAAAGCTCACCAATTACATCTATACTTTGTATGTGACGTTTGGTAGAATGACTAATTATTATCAATAATGTAACCCATACTGTACTAGCAGATAAGCCACACTGCACCCTTACTTTTACTGTTTACATGCTATTTTAGATAAATTTGATATTTCACATGTAAAAAAAAAAATCCTGAGCTCAAAATTACCCTGAGCTCAAAAACCCCAGAGCCCAAAATTAAACTTGATTTTGCAACATGTTAATAATGAAAGCTACAGCATGATGAATAGTCCCACTGAAGCTATTGATCATTTTATAGGAATAAGGCAAGAGCCAGCAAAATCAAGGTGTAACATGCACTGAGAACATCACCAAATATGATTTTGCTTTGGCATGTATATTACAGAAAGCAGATTATTATAACTTCATGTGTAATACCTATGATGACTGCATACACAATGAAAAATACACAAATAATTATTATTCCTGCAAGAGCCGCATTATGGCTGGAAAGTCTCTGTATGGAGCTGATTAAATCTGACTCTGAGAATGCAGTTCTGCAAATAGCCTTTCATGCAAGACATTCAAGTAATGTTTTTAAGGCTCCCTGACTGCCAGCTCGCTGCAGACACAGTTAGTTCAAACTTTTCTTTAGGATTCATTTCATGCCCTGCTTTCTGCTAATATCCCTGAGATCAATCCTTTCTCTAATGAATAGCTGACCTATTCTTCTTTGATTTGCCATTGATTTCCTCCACTCACCTCCCAATGCTTTGCCTGTTGATTAAACGCTAGACATAGGAATGCCTCAAATTTCTGACTTCTGAGTCATCCTCTCATGACTTGAACAGCTTGAAGCCAGCTTCAGCTCCCCGACATCATTAGTGAAAACTCCTTTTGTCTTTAAACTCTGCGAGCAACCCATTTCTCTCCAAGCTGAGGTACTGCTTGTGAACTAGACAATAAATAGTAGCAACAAAATTATCTCCTACATGCTCTGCGATAATTATCGTAAGAAAAGGAAAGGGATACTTTTTCCGAGACAGAGAAGGCAAGCCACAGCTTTCCCTTTTGCACTAGAAGATCTCTTTGTCTACATGCAATGCAGACAAGACCATGAGTAAAGACATCTGCTTATGCAAACTTTTATTTCTGCATGGGGTCCCTCTGACTCCAGCATGACTCTGCATGAGATACTGGCTTACAAAAGCCACTCTTTTTTTCTGAAGACACCAGCTTTTAAGAACCAATCCACAAATCCCCCTCTCCAGCTTCCACTTTACAGAGCAAGCTGGATGAAACTGCTTATCAGCACTGCAAGAAGGAGAGCTGGAGCTGATGCTTTGAAAACTTGCAGCAGTATTTCCTTGGAACACAGATATCTTCAGACTCCAACACTTTGATGTCTCTTTCAAAAACAAACAGGCTGACACTATCTCAATTTTCCTGCAGTCCTGATGTTTCTCAAAATGCAGCTTGTTTTCTGTAGGGTGACACATCATCCTAGAAGACCAGCTATGTGTGATAATTACTATACTTCCAATTAAGGTAATTGGTACTATATTCCATTGCAATCACAGCTACATTGGGAACATCACCTGCACATGACCCACACTTTTCTTATTCTCCTACTCAGGTTCTGTGTGAAGGAAATAGCCCCAAGGATTCTAGTGTGAATGGTGAGGAGAGCAGGTTAAGGTGGTGTGCCACGGAGCACACCCCTGTCTCCACAGCCCAGACATGGTGCTTCCCTCCTGTGATAGCCAAAGCACCTTGTCACAGAAACTGGAGCCATGAGTTTGTAAGCTACTGAAACATTTTCTTTTCCAAATGATCAAAATCCAGAAGAATGAAGAAACTGTTCAGAGCTGTTTGCTAACATTTCAAGTTCCCCACTAGCTGTCAGAGCATGACAGAAAGTTCTACTGTGATGGCTCTGCTGCAGGCTTTATGCATGGTACAGGGCAGGTTAAATAAGAACATGTTCAGCAGCAGAGCCTACACTTGGGCACTAGATTCTGTGCCCTTGCAGTCAATCCTGCAAATTCATGCTGGAAAATAAGTGAGGAAGAATAGGTAGTATTACAAGATGCTGATTCCAGCACTGGCTGGACCACTCCATGAGACAATCTAATCCAACACAGCAGACCACTCAAAAAAAAAAATTAAAAAAAAAATAAATCTGGGACTTTCTGTCCATTTAGTGAGACTGACCAGTTTAGCAACCTGAAGTGCTCCAGTGCTGGCTGAAGGTGCTACAGCCATTAGCAAAGGGAGTGAAGGAGACAGAAGATGGTAAAGAATAAAAACAGACAATGTGACAGGTTTCTATGGATAGAAGGAAGATGTCATACCAAGTCAGTTGCCCGTAAAACCACACATTAGGCACCTCAGAATAGCATTAGAAACAGCTGGAGTGCTGGGAGGGCAACTACACAGATGAGCCTTGTCTTAACAAAAGGACAAGCCAAGAAAGACTTCAGCTCAGCCATTGGGAGTTGCCCTATTCAGTTAGGACCCACAGCTCTGGAATCATTCCTGAAGTGAGGTGCCTGTTTATTTGCCCAGATAGTGAGTAAGACACCAATATTTTCTCTCAGAAGATTGTTGTGGGATGAGATGTTCCCTCTGCTCACAGGGCAGCCTCACTGTTACAGTCCAGCTGGGAAGAGGCAAAAGTAAGCTGTCCTCTTTATTATCCATGCCAGCAAGGCTGAGATTTTAGCCAGTCTCCTGTCCAACCTCAAATGCAGGATTAAACCTGGGGGTAAATACAGGTGACCTGGAGCCCTGCTCACATCTCCCTGTCAGGTGGCCATGTCAAACCAGCAAGTCAGGCTCACTCTTGTGGTTCCTCCCGGGCAAATATCATTTATTTTGCTATGGGGTTGTGCAATACTGTGCAAAAGCCTTCCCACCTGCTCCCCTTACAGCCTGATGCCAGCCCAGCTCCCATGCCGGCTGCATCCTCACATGCAAATGGATATGAGGGGAAACTGAACAACCGACTCGTGAGGGAGCAACTCAACAGCTCTTGAGATGATGTCCGCCTTCTTTCAGAAAGTTACTACATTAAAAAGCAGATTATACCACAGAAGAGGGAAACAAGAGGGTTTGTGCCATGCGGGCAGCACCCCTCTCTCGAGCACTGTGACTCCCAGCGCCCGAAACTCCAGGCGCGGAGTTCCCAGCTCCGATCCCGACTCTTACACGGCCCCTCTTTACACTTTGTGCCATCTCCCCCTGCCAGAACCCAGCTAACCTGGCTGCGGCACAGCCACCGGGACCGAGTTCCAGCGACTTGCTGTGGTCACTCTTAATTGCAATTTCCCCTACGCAAAGTTCATTGCTGCCAGTACGGCGGATTGACCATCCACCAAAACCAAAACCGCGGCGCATCCCCGCCGACAACCCCGCATTCCCGCCGACAACTCCTCATCCCCGCGCGCAGAATGTCCATCCTCGCAGCTT
>VWYP01026284.1:197854-240121 GCA_013400435.1 Pycnonotus jocosus
CCGCCGGGCGCGGTGCGACTGCGGGCGGCGCTGCCAGCGGAAAGACCAGCGGGGCTCCCGGCTGCGCCCGCCGCCCGGGGCCAGGGAATGGTGGGGGCCAGGGAATGGAGGAGGCCAGGGAATGGTGGGGGCCGGGGCGCTGGGACGGAGCTGCGCTGCCCGCGGAGCCGGCAGAGGCTCCGGGCTGCGGCGGTCGGTCCCGCCGCGCGGCACCGGCTGCGAAAGTGTATTTACAACTTTGTGGCTGGATGGGCGGTGCGAGCCTCGGCCGGAGCGATCTCCGGCTATGTCACGTTGTCAGGGGGTTTTCCCATCGGAGCCGCCGCCGTGGGTGTCCCTGTGTGCTCGTGGCTTCTGCTCCCGGGTGGGGGCAGCGGGAGCAGGGCAGGCACAGGGTGGAGACAGGAGGGAGTGAGGCTCTGCAGGAGCCTGGGGTCGTGGTAACTTATCCGTCCCTCGGTGTCGTGGACCAGGCACCGCCGGTGGGTCTCGGTGGTGCGGGATGATGGGGTGATGCCGGGGCGGGATCAGCAGTACACCGGCTGCGCGACAGGAGACACCCGAGGCGCTGGCTGTGTCCCAGCGAGCTCCCGTGGGGCTGTACGGCGGCACGAGTGAGGGACGCGTCCCAGCTGGTGTCGATTGGCTGCCACCTGCCTCGCAGGTGCCGAGGGACAGCGACAGGGACACGGCCCCCTGGGTCTCCCCTCGTGGTGCATCACCTGGGCCGCCTCCTTCCGTGGGGCAGCCTCGGGGGCGAGGGGCTGGAGCATCTCGTGGAGTTGGTCTGGGTGGTCTGACAGCCGTGAGCGACGGGGAAGGAGGAGAGTGTCCCAGCAGGTGTGCGCGCAGGAGAAGGGGTGGGCGTTGGAAAGGAAAAAAATCTCCCTACCTCGTTGTTTCTCCACCTCTTGGAGTTCTTTTTTGGTAACGATTTACAGGGAAAGGCTTTGGGTTTCCTGCACTGAGAAGTCATCATCGTCTGCATGGAGAGATGTTTCTCTTGCTGTTCGGCAGTGACAGGCTCTCAGGTTAACTCCCCTGTGGCATTTAAAATGCACATCTGTGTTTTTCCACCACACCAGAAAACTAGCACACTGTCTGAACCTTGTCCCTTCTTCAGAGTAGTGCTGTGATGCCCGGGCCCTGACAATAGATACTTCAAAAATGTTTTTAAAAACCCAGACCAACAAACCACAACTGTTTGAACATTGGTGACCAATTAATTCGTTTAGCTTTTTAAATTTTCATTTTGTTCCTGGAAAATTTGGAATGACAACAGAATGCCTTGGCTTCACTGTTGTTTATTCCTCCCATTTAACTGTACAATTAAACACTCTTAATCAAAGTGTTGTGGTTTCAGCACTGGTGGTGGTGGGAGTCTGTGTAATAGCCTGTGTTTTGGCTTCAGATAAGAAGTGCCAAATCAGAAAAAAAAAAAAAATGGCATCTAAGAGGGGTGTGGAGGTTGGGCTTCTTGTAGAGATCACCTTAAAGAAGAGGGGAGGAAGCAAAAAAGAATAAGACAAAAATAAGTCTACACAATGCTGTTAAAGAACATGAGTTGTAGTGATTCTTTGCAGTGGTCTACCAGAAAACACTGTCTCTGCTTTTTGAAAAAAAAATTAAAAAAAATCCTCTTAGAACTTTTATTGTTGTTATCTACATGTTTTATACGAACTTGATAAAATGGGATAAACACCAGTAACACCAAAACTCTTGGGATTTACATGTAGTTTTCTCATCGAAGTTTTTTTATAATAGAAGATTTTAGACCCAGGTGAGGGCCACATAATTTACGTTTTTTATGGGTGAATTTTTGTGGGGTTTGCTCTTGGTTTTTTGTTTGTTTTTTGTTCTTATATTTTAGGTTTGTTTGTTTGTTTTTTAATCAAAGCTGATAGTACTTTAGAGCTACAGCACTTTTCCCAGCACTGCAGGTAAAAAGCCTATGAATCCAGTGATTAGCTCTCTATCAGTTGTCTTTTGTAGTAAAGTCGTTGCCCTACTGTTCCTTCAAAGTGAGACAGTGTAAATGACTTGCATGCTTACTGTGCTCCAGGGTTACACTTCTTTTCTTGCAGGAAGTCCCCTGTTCCTGCACTGCTTGATTATCTCGGTGGTGTTGAGCAGTGGTACCTTAACTCCTAGTGTGTGGTTAGTGACTGTGCACAGACAGAGGCTTGGCCCAAACAAGATCCTCTGACAAGGAGAAGCTGCTCCCTGGAGAGTCGCAGGAGATGATAATTTGCTTCGTGTTTAACCATTTATTATGTTTGCCTTTTCTTTTTTTCCCCTCTATTTCCTCTTTTTGCACAATTCAGCATCGCCTCAAAAATGCAGCACTGTGTAAGATTGGGGTGGTTTTTTTTTTTTGGTCTGTTTCTTTTTTTGTCTGTGTCTTTCCCATTGCTTTGCTGAAGTTGATGTCTGGCCATGCTGTGTGCAATCTCTGAAACTGCATCTAATCATAAAGGCCCTGCTGTTTGTGTTAATTTTATCAAGGTATTGGCAGATTGGCGTTTTCCCACTTGTAACAGAGACAAGCTGTGTTCCAGGTGGAGTTTTATCTGTTCTTTTTGTCCACTTCACATAAATCAGTATTCATTCCTCTCTGCTCTAAATATTTTCAAGACTTGCTGTATACTTGGTGGGGAAAAGTTAGAAGCAAACTGATGCAGAAACTGCCTGGTTGGTCTGAATATTTAGATAGTGATTCAAATGCAATGAGATCAGCAGTGGACTTTCCCCTTCCTCAGGGGAAGCAAGCCAATTTATTTTTTTAACATGGTTATTACCGGTAGCAAAGCTATTCCTACTCAGAAGAATTTGTTACATTGTTTAAAAAAAGCATGTCTCTCCTTATTTGTCCTGCAACTCAAGGTATTGCTTGCGAAATTATAATTACTCTTTGCTCTTCATTTATTTATTTATTTAACAAAGGCTTTGTAGTCTGCTGCTTCTATAACTGTTAAAAGATCTTGGTGAGAATAGAAATGAAGAAAATTTTAGACAGTTCTGTAACAGACCTCTGGAGTCTTAGGGGTGCATTCCAAATCAGTCCAGCCTAGCTCAAGTGAAAAAATACTATCCCTGTAAAATAGCTTGTGCAAAGACAGGTTTGTAGAGGAGTATCTCTCATCTGTTGTGCTTGAGGCAAGAGTATAATGGATCCCCTTGGGAGAAATCCTGTTCATAGCCTTGGTAGACTAAAAATGGAATATGTTTCCAGTTGGAAAATTAACTGATAGTCTTTTGGGTCAGGAGGTGTTGTGCACTTGCACAGTATAGGAAGGTGTTTCTCTGCTGAGTTGCCAATAGAGAGGCCAGGTCTTGCTGCTTCTCTCTGGCTCTTCCTAAGTTTCCTGACAGTTGCAGTGCCTGTGAAGGAAGCCTGGCTTTCTCTTATTGTAAAGAACTTGCTGCTTGTACTTTGCCTCTCCTGCTTCCTATAGATAGAAAAGATGAATGGTCTTTACTGAAGATCTGCGATTTACAAGGCAGAACTGCCAAGCACTGGAGTGCTAAACTGAACTATCTCTGTTTTTGTTCTTACACCGAGGTTCTGGACATGCATTGTCTTTACTGCACTCCCTGCTGTGCATATGTATGCTCATAAATGAGATTTCCCTAAGGGTCCATCTCGAAAGAGACTGTGGTGTGTTTGAGGGGTGACAAGGTTGCTGTTACTGAATAGCCATTCCAGCAATTCACTTCTCTTAACTTCTGCAAGAGCTCATGTGGTCTCTTTTGGGGATCCAGCTGAGAAAATGGAGCTTAGCATTTCTGACCAGGCTTCCTTTGCAGCTGCTCTGTGTGACGTGTAATGGATACTGTGGCTGGCTCATGCCCAATGCCATATTTTGCTGGTTATTTCTTGTGCTGCTGCAATTGCCTAGGCCAATTGATACCTTAAATTGCCACTTACTCTTAAACTTTAATTAATGTGCTTGATTTATAAAGTATGAGGAAGACTTACAAATGATTGGGATTCGATAAACAAGTCCATTAGTAGATTATCCAGCATTAATGAAATTCTTTGCAATGAGAAACTGTGTGTTGGTAGTCAGATGCAATAGGGTACATACTACTACTTTTACCAGTCAGTGAAAAGGAAGGATCAGTTGATCTGCTGATCTTGCCACAAGAAGACTGTTTTCCCAGGTAAAAAAGCATACTGGAAAGGATTTGCATGCTCTAGATGCAGACTTTACTGTTTGGGTGTTCTTTAAAATGTGTACATTACTAAGTTTTGCATGAAGTACTGATAATGTATTTTAAAAGTCTGCCTGGTTTTGTGTACAAAAATTCAAAGCCACTTTCCATCACTTAAAAGTGATGGAAAAACATAATCCCTGTGAGATCCTAATTCGTCCTTTTTTTGCCTGAAGCCTTTAATACTCCTTTGTCTGTTTCTTTCAAAGAGCTCCTGAACTCAGTTTTGTTTCAGCTAAATATTAAGTTCATAAAGTGATTAATGCTGTGCTGTGCTGTCCTCAAAGGGAGCAAACTGCTGAGGAGCTTTTTTTATCCCATGGGAGAGGGGCATGGAAGCGTGGCAGCTACCCTGCATGGTTCTGCCATTGCTGCCCTGCCCTCGTGCTTCCATGCGCTGCAGGAGCACCTCCTTTGGTGCTCTGTCCTTTGTTAAGCATTTTTTCCTCTCTTTGAGGACTAGTTACTGCACTCAAAAACAGGTGTCACTTTTATTTGGCTGCAAGAGAATGCCACCATCATCCCTGGGTTAGGAGAGTTGTCCCCATCTTTGAGCTTAAGGACTAGGTAAGCCTGCAGAGTATCACAGCAGCATGGTCCCAGGTTAGAAATGAGTGTCCACAGAATTTTGGGAGATCCCTTCTTCCTAAGCACTGCAGAGCAGAAGAGTTACAAGCACTAGAGCACGTTTCCTGTTCTAGGATTCACTTGTTCTGCTTGATGTGGGGCAGGAAGACTTTATAGCACAAAGTTGAGGAGCCTTAGCAGTCATGCCTAACTAAGAGCTGCATCTAATCCTGCAATGAAGACTAGTGAGAAAGCATTTTCCTTGCTATTGTTAAAGCTCAGTGTCACCAAGGAGTGCTGCTTGTACAGGAAAAGAAGAAAAAAGTATGTTGGCTTGTATCTAGGACCAATGCTCAGTGATTTCCCCATCTGTCACATCTGCTTGGATTCACAGCCCTGGAGTTTTTGAGGGCTGTGAACTTCTTGAAATATCCTAAAGGAAAGCTGGGGGCCAAGCCCACATCCCTGCCCCGTGAGAGGACTGTGGTCACACCTGACCAGGTGCAGCAAGCCTGCTGTAGTTGCATCTTCCACTTCCACGTGCTGAAGCCGGTTGTGTCTGCTGTCGGTGTTGCGCCTGTCCACGGCCAAGCTGCAGTGGCTCTGGATTCCAGTTCTTCAGAGCACCCAAGTGACTGCGAGGTGTCTTGGTATTTCTTGTTCAATGGCTTTGAATAGGGGCTTCCTACAAAGTAGTGTGCAGTGTTTGAAGACAGGTGTGTATTTTATCCTACAAGCAGTGTGTGGACACCAAATTTAGTATCTTGCCTCCTTGTGGCATCTTTGCCCTTGGATATGTTGTGCTAGTCCTGGAATGATGCTGAGGTAGACACATTTGAAAAGTCAGTGTGCTTCTGGGAATTTGCTGCAGGATGTGACCTAGTTGTCCTGACTGCTGGTCACAGGTGGCACTTTTCACATCATTTTACAGCCATGACATAAAGCTGTTTAGCTTCAATCTTGTTTTCTGCCCTGACAAGCAACTTTGTTTCTGCTCCTTCCTGGTTGATGCATCTTCTCAGAGAAATTTTCATCGTTGCAGGGGTTAGTCAAAGGAGGTGGGTGGAGTTTTTTAAAATTGCTGAGAAAGGCTTATACATGCCATCATGATATCTTTTACTTGTTCAGGCTCTTTGTTAGTCTCTTTTGCAGATAGTACTGGTGCCCTACAATATGCGTCTGAGGGGACAAAATACCTGGAAGGTGAGAGGGGGTTTCAGTTTTACGACTGTGTTTCATCATGAGTACAAGGCAGCTCAAGTGTGGGTTGCTGCTAAAGGCAGATTTGTTTCCAGGCAGTTGTCTGTCTGTCTTGCTGCAGGACTGCCTTGATTAAAGCTGCTTAAGCTGTTTGTAAAACTGCAGCCTAAGAGTCTAGTGTTCTTAGAAGCCTAAGACATCTCTGGATGATGTCTGGAAAATATTAAGAAGAGTCTTAATGTTTCTGGACAATTTTTGATGAGAGGCCATAGGGCCACTGTGGTAGTGTTTCATCAGGAAGATGCTCGGTGCTCATTCTCTATCAGCTCTAGCAAAAGCAGATGCTTTACTGTGATAAACCCTAAGGACCATGTTTCCACGTGTTGGTGAGAGAAGCACAGAATTACCTGTGCTTTTTTCTTAGATAGATAAGAACTTTGTTCTGCTTTGCTACTCTGAGTTGGTAAGTTATGGCTTGTTCATCTATTCCCTTTATCCCTTGAGATGTAGTTGTACCTAGAGGCTGAAATGAGAATTAGGACCCAATTCACTGTGGTGTTCAGAACTAGTGTGTGAAATACAGTGGCATTCATTACGAGAACCCACATTCTGGATGGATGAGACCTGCTTCCAGACAGGCTGGTGGTGGCATGGCCCCAAGTTCAGTGGTGGCAGGACATCCTTGTGTCATTGGATATATGGTGGGGTGTGAGGTGTTTCAGTGATCCATCCTGCTGGTACCTGAAGCAAGCAGCTCCTTCCTTCTCATTCAACTCCTCTTCCTCCCTGCTGCTCTTATCTGCCTTGCTGGGGCAAACCTCATCCATTCCTACTTTGACCCAGCGAGTGCTGAGGTTCTGGCTGTGTGCTGGGAGGCAACTTGAGGGTCTGTGGAGAGAGGAGGGCAAGATTTAATTGAGTTTTTATGGCCATGTTTGAGCTGCTTAGTGAGAGAAGGCTTGAAGTTAATGACAGGCATGTTTTCCAAAGATCCTCTGCATGTGTGTTTAGGTAAAATAAACACTGCTAAATAAGCTGTGCCACCACTCTGGACACTAATAAGCCTCCTGTCTGATACCAGAAGAATACAAATAAATAGTGCCTTTGACTGTTTTAATTGATAGACTTGCTGGGCCTTTGACCAAGCAATTACATCTCAAAATGCACTTCTGCAGGAGCTAAAACAAGTGATGTTAGTAAAAAAAAAAAAGGCAACACAACAAACAACCTGTAGGATGTGCCAGAAGCTGATGATTGACTTCAGGTTTTACTAATTCATCTGCAGTGCCTTTGCTGGAGCTTTTATGGTTTAATTGAGGTTAAGAGGTTGGAATCTGTGGTAAACAAAAGAATGGCATATGGGCAGTCTGAAATTGTGTATGTTTAAGTAAGAGCATTCCTTCTGGTCACTTGTTTTCATTGGGCAGTTACTCCTGACTCACAACTTTTTTTTTTTTTTTTTAAAGGAAAGGTGTAAACATACATTGCTAGCAAGTTAATGATTCATTACGTTTTATCACATCCTAACATACCTCTGAAGAAGAGAAGGTTGAGCTGGGCTTGTGTTTGACCTCCCCCTGCAGATTAAGGACATTTTTTCTTTAACCCCTTATCTGTCATGGTAGGGTCCACAAGCTCATTTGTTTTGAATCATAAGAAGAAAAACACCTTCTCTGCTGCCTTTCTCACTTCCCTGTTCCGAGAGTCCACAGCTATTCTCTTAAAAATTCAAATGGAAAAAGCAGGTGTGGGGGGGGAAAACTTTCCAGAAACTTTTTAGTTTAGAGGCTGTGGGGAAGTGGGAGTCAGTTTCTTCAGCTGTCCAAAGGAATCTGTGCGTGTATGTTTGTTTTTTTATAGTCACTTTTTTGTCCTAGTTTCAGTTCTGTTTTGAGCCCCATGAATGTCTTTGCTGGCTGTGATATCCCCTTGTGAGAGGGAACGTGCGCTGGCCAGTGCAGCCGTTTGACAATTAAGATAAACCTCCTCATGCTGTAAAGTTCATACTCCGAGGTCTTTATGCTCTTGATAGAGTTTATGGCACAAATTACATCAGCTGGCAATAATAGTGGTGACCTGTTGCCCTCAAGTCATTCTGTAGACATCTGTAATTTATATACAGCTGTTAATAGTGTGTAGTCTGGAGCCTAAGAGAGCATGTCAGTATAATTATTTCAGTAAGAGAAGATAAATCAGAATTTTCCTCTTAATATTTCAGTTAATAGCAGCTTTCATGTGTTCCATAAAGTCAAATGTCTTTTTCTCACTTGCTTTTAGTTTAGAGCAATCTTTTTAAAACTCCTAGGTCTTGTTAAACTAAATACTTGTTCTGAAAAAAATACTTTAATAACCCCCTTGTCAGCATATTTTTGTGTACTTCTGTCTTATAATAAATGTTCTACAAAACTTGGATCAAAAATTGCTTTATTAAGAAGCATTGTATATGCTGGCTCAGGGAAGGAGGTGCATGGAACAGCTTCTATATTTGCAAAAGGACACTCCTGGGTCTATCATCTATTTGCTTAAAAAATAATTTTAAAAAATTTGATGCTTGAGTACAGAGTTGAAAGGAGAGGGATAAATCCAAGTTCTATTTGCTGTACTCTACATTATTGTTTGCTTTTCCCATCTCCCTCACAAGAATTTGATTCTGCCATAATTTTCTCCTGAATCAGGACAAACACGATTTTAAACACAAAATGCTTTTTAAACTTCAGTGTAGTGCGCATGCACACATGTACATGCATATATGTGTATATGTGTTGTGTGTTACCATAACATGGCCTGCTTCCCTGCTGCTTGTGATCCCTCTGTGTGTTGTAGAGGGTGAAGGAAAAGCCCATGGCTCCCTTCAGGCTGTCCCCTGAAGGTGAGCTCGGCTGTGGGTGGTGGGAAAGGGTGGTACTGCCAGAACCAGTGCATTGGGCTGCCCTTGCTGGGGTCTGCACCTGTCCCTGGGGGTGTGGGGACTTTGGGGACAGGCATCAGCCTGCAGCACCTCTGTGGCTGTGCTGCTAGTGGGTGTCCAGGTGTTGCTGGTGGAAGGGAGTCAACCCCTTTGTTCAGGGCAGCTGGGGGTTGGCTTACATCAAACTTTGTATGGGATGGAGTGGACCCTGTGGTTGGTATCTTGCTGGTTTAGGTCTCGGCTGGCATTAATACCTAACACAACCTCGAGGAGCCTCTCCCCTTCCTGATGGATTCATCAGGTGCCACAGGATACTTCCTGAGAGGAATGCTGAGAGCATTGGAGAGGAGAGGGCTGTACATAAAATTGTACAAGTTGCTGAGGAAAATGTCTAACCGAGCTGTAAAGTCAAGATGATGTTGGCTACTCTGCATTTGGCTGCAAGAGAAAACTTCCATCTGTTATTTCTGTTAATATCTGAACTTCAGCTGTAAGATGTTTGTGCCCTCAGTCCTTGAGAGGAGGGCAGTGCTTACCTCACAAAAGGTGTTACACAGTGGCTCAGCCTTTTGAGATTGTGTTCCACCTGCTCCTTTGAGTTGAGGTGTAGAAGATTTCAGGCTGTGGTTTCCCAGGGAGCAGGGATGGAGTGCGGGAGAGGAGAGGACAGATGAAGTCCTCTGCACTGACATGTGCCTGGTGACAGCCCACTGAAATCTCTGCTCTGGGAGTGAGCCTGGTGCCTGGCTGAAGGTTGGGGCGCTCCCCCACGTCACGGGTGCTTTCAGGCAATGGCCCAAGGTGCCACCTGCCTTATCACTTATGAGTCTGGAAACCTTGAGTCTGGTTTGTTATTCCAGGGAGACCTCATTGCTTTATGACACTCCTGGGACTTTTAGGCTGTTTAAGAGGCTGACACTGCCTGGTTTGTGCTGTGATGCTGGTGGAAACATTGACTGGCCATGGAAGATGCATGACTGTTTGGGAGTGTTTTTGTTTTTAAACATATCATCACATGCGTTCTGTGAGCTGCTCCCAGTGCCAAGAGAAGCACGGCACTGATGCTCTCACCTTTCCAACAGGTACGTGGGATGAAGGGAGCCTGACACCTCTCTGGAGAGGAGACCCCAGCCTCTGTGGAGCTGCCCACCATGAGCAGGACACTGCTGGCAGGCAGGATGCAGCCAGAGATCCGGAGCGTCTGCGTCTTCCTGCCCACCCGCGAGCAGCTCAGCCTGGCTGTCGGGGTGAGTGGCCGGGAGGTTGCTGCATCAGGGCCACGGTTCAGTTTTGTTAGCTCCCATTGTTCTCCCAAAAGCCTGGTGCTGGTCTGCTGACTGAAAGGCTATTAGCCAGCTTAGGGTAATTGGTGCCCCATTTTCTAATTGGGCAGCTTCGACTGGTTTGCAGAGTTTGTTAAAAGTCATGGCTGTGTAGGGTGGGGGTCTCCTCTGCTCTTTTTCTGTTGTTATTTACTTTTCTATTATTTCTGAATGGTTTTGCTGCTCATAATAATCCAACAATTTTTAAAAAATTGTACCTGAAATACCTTGATTACTTAGCAAGTGTACCCAACATATGGCTGTTTACTCTTGTAAAGAGTCCAGCTATCCCTTGTTTTGATAGCCTGCAGATCCCTTCAAAGAGTCTAAGGCAAACAGCCATTGAGGGTGAGGTTTTTCTCTTCTCTTGAGTATACTCGTACACACAAAAAATCGAGGTAAGTCGCTGCATTTCTTTGATTGCTGCCTCAAATGTCTCCAAGTGTGCATGAGTGACAGCAGGGCCAGCTCAGCTGGCAGCCCAGGGTGGCACAGTGTCTGCACAGCACGGTGCCTCTTTGTGCAAGGCCGGCTGCTCCTTGAACTTGTGAGAAACTGAGCTGACAAGAGGCACTTGGCGTTCAGAGGACAAGCGAGTCTCAAAGATAAGTGCTCCCTTGTGAGCGTGTGTGTGCACTCATGTGTGGGCTGGGGAGATCTGGCTTTGTTTTGGGTAAGTTTTTTCCCCTGCTTTGGGGTGGGGAGGGGGAGAAGACAGTTGAGGTGAACAATTATTTCAAGTACTTGATTGAAACGGTGGCTTTTGAAAACTGTGCGTGCTAATCTTCAAAATCCGTGTCGGAATTTTCCTACCTGCTGTGTGTAAGTGTAGCGTCCTTAACTGAAACAGCCTCAAGGGGCTGGATGGAATAAAGCTTTAAGAGAAAAATCTGGGACGCTCTGCTTCTAGGTTACTGGTTCAAACCCAGCCCATCCACTGCCCCAGAAGGCTTCTGCAATCTGCTGGCTTTTGTGCAAGGCAGAAAACGATGATTTAATTAAGTTCTTGGCAGCAGGTGTACAGGCCTGGGTAATGGTCTGTTACAGCTGACCCTAAGTCTCACCTTCTTATAGCTCTTATCAGGGAGGCTGAAGATGGGAGATAGCAGAGCCGGCAGGCCGTGGGGAAGGTGCAGGCTGGCGTGCAGGAGGGCACTGTTCCAGCAGGGCTGACACTGTCACTGCTCCTCGCTGTGCCTGAGCCTGAATGGAGCATGCAGCTGTTCCTCCACCACTGGGTCACGCTCTGGTAAATCACAAAAACCTGCTGTTTATTGTAAAATAAATTTGGGGTGAGGAAGACTCTTAAGATCGAGTCCAGCCATAAACATGGCACTGCCAAGTCCACCACTAAACCAGGTTCCTAAATGCTACATCTGCATGTCTCTTTTAATGCCTCCAAAATATTTCATAAGCATAAGAAATGATCTTTTGCATTGAGTGCTGACAGGAACAGAGGGAAAGTGCTGTTGCCCTCCTGTTGCCCTGTCCTGTCCCAGCCTGCTGCCCCTCCAAAAAGCTGGGGTGCTCTGTGCATCACCACATTGTCCTGCAGAGGAATCCTCTGCAGCATCCCTTTGTATTCCTTTTAAAGACATTCCCATTGTCATTTCTCATACCCCTTTCTTTAGTGTCTGGGAAATTGGGAAACTATGTACTTGGAGATGCCTGCGTGTGAAAGGGAATAGCTGCCTGGGCCAAAACATGAGATCTCAACACACAGTTGTGTCCTAATTGCATAGAGAGTGAAACATGACCTGTTACAGCTGGGCAAGTCACCAGGAACAGCTTTTCATTTGGCTTCTGACTTTACCACAACACTCATTCAAAACAGCAACAAAAATTAAGATTTCACAGCTGGAGAGATCTTTCTTTTTAAAAGAAACATCAAGGCAATTTTCTAGTGATGTTGGTAGAACTCAAATATAATTAGCACAACCACAGATGATACTTTGTGCATTTATTAGAATAATAATGCCACTACTAAAAATTTCCAAAGCCTTTTAACCTCTTCAGTGTGGAATGCAAATACTAAACAAGCTTGCAGCTCAATGAGGTAGGTAGGAATGGTTATCCTTCCAGCAGAATAAATTAAAGATCCTTCCCATGATAAGCACTGTGTTATGCAGGTAAGTCCTCCCTCCCCCCTCCCATATAAATTCCACCCTTCCAGATAAGAATTTACCTATATGTGTTTTATGTGGTCACATATAGATTGAAGCTTGCTCTTTAAAATGGATTTGTCTTACACCCCTCACAGATAGTGCTGTTGAAGAGGGGAGAGCAGGAGCCATTTTAAATTCTCTACCCCCACGATCAAGTATCTCTTAATTAGCTTCGATGTCCACCTTTCTGGATGTACAGTGAGTCTGGGGAGATGGTGAGGAGTGAAACTCCCTTCTTGGGACTAGCTGTGAACATGAGGAGAAGCACAGCAGTGAGGGGGACTCGTGGGTGCTGCAGCTCACCAGCAGCCCTGAGGAGGGCAAGGCTAAGAGGGAGAAATTTTTGGAGTGCAGGAAGTCTGGTGAGGTCCTGTGTGTTGTTGAATGGCAAGCATAGGTCTGAAGTCTTTCAGTTGTTCTGTGAACAGGAGAGCTGATGCTTCAAAGCATTTGTACCAAGAAAAATAGATAGAGCTAACTAATGCACGTGAATATCTGTACACAGAATGACCTTGGAGTAGCAGTTACCTTCTGTAAACGTGCCCTCAATTTCACTTTGGGCTAAATTTCACGTGTAAAGAAGCCCTGAGCCTGACATGGGGCAGAGCTGAGTATCAGTGGAAGGAATGAGTCATAGCATTTCTGAGATCAATCTTGGCACAGGAACCATATGCATAGGGAAGAAAGTCCAAAGAGAAGCACCCAGATAAAAAATGCAAAGGGAAATGTTGGTTGCTTTGAGCAGAGGGGAAAGTAGGAGGAGGGAACAGCAATTACAAATGTAATTGGTATTGCATGGCCTTTAAGGCTGAGAGTAGAACTAGAACTTCTTGATACAGAAGGGAAATGCTGAGGGGAGAATGGACGAGGTGGTAGTAACATACCTGCTGTGCAAGAAATCTGCCAAAATCAGTGTTTAGAGCTGAGTGCCACAAAACTGTCACTTGAAGTGCTCAGTTCCCTAGAATTAAGTATCTTAAAGCAGGATTTTCTTCTCTTAGGTATGAAAGCCTGCCACTTAGAAAATTCATCTCATGGCATGGCATTTACAGAGAGTCCTGTGCTGCCAGTGACTCTTGTATGCCTGTAACCATTCTGGCCAGAGGTAGGTCACATCCTTCTTAGCAAGTCCTTCCCAGGAACATGCTCAGAGCTTGCTTCTTTGGCAAAGGAGACTGCTCTGTGACCAACTTTGCCTTCCAAATGTGTTCTGGGTGTCTGACCAACCTGCATCTAGGTGTGAGACTAAAAGGGTGCAGTCTCACACGGAGACTCATAATAAGACCCAGATGTGGTTATCAAAGCTGTGCACTACCTCCTCCTTGCTCAAAGCTTACACATGTTTGCACTGGTGTAGTGCAGGCTTCAAAGCTCCTGATAAAACAGTAGTGAGTGTCTGGCTGCAGATGCCTTGTCAAGTAAAAGAAAATGAGTACTTAAATGACCTCCTGTTTCCCATTGTCCGTGTCTAGTGACATGGTACATCCTGGGGCAGGGAGGTGAGTGCAAGCCAGTTTCTGGGGTGTGTGGCTTACCTACACTGAAAGAGCTTGAAAAATTAGGATGGTGATTGGTTCCTAGGAGAGTTAAGCAGTCATCTGCCCTGTCATCTTTGTTGCTCAGTAGGTAGCACGGCACTACACCCTACATCTGCTCCTGGCACTGCTAATCTGCATTGTTCAGCAGTGGAGTAATGAAACTCCAAGCTCCTGGCCCATTTTGCAGCTGCAGCTGGCTGCACCATGGCCTGAACTGAGGCTGTCTGTGTCAGTGCTCTTCTGTTCTCCCCATCTGCTCTTTCTCTGAACTCCTTCCCCCGTGCCTCTGTGGGCCGAGGGGATCTCGTGTATGCCTGTGGTTTGTCTCTCAGTACTTGGGGGTGGTGCAGTGGGACAGGGAGAAATAAAGCTATAGATGGGGGGACGTTTAGTGGGGGAATCTTCCAGTCATAGTGCACATCCAGGTCTGCACATGCAGTTAAGCAGAACCATGCTCCTTCTGAGGGAGTCTGTGCATTACAGGAGGCAGGGGTATGGGAAGGTCTCAGTGTGCAGGGAAACAGGCAAGGGCTTACAGGCTTTTGGTTACAGCTGTCAAAGATGAAGATGTTAATGGCTGTGTGACTAGAAGTCAGCAAGAGACAGAAGAAGCTCTTCTGTGTGGGGTACAGAACAACCACGTCTCTAACCTATGAGCTACTCAGAGTCTTGTGTTTGTTTGGGTACTTTTGTTTCTGGTTCTCCTGAATGAAAACTTTTGCGGTTTGTTTTTTGGTTGGTTTGGGGTTTTTTTCTCAAACCCCTTCCCCCCCACCAAAACCCTAGAAGAGAGCAGTATTTTCATTTCTGTAAATATTAGTGGTTATTATTGTATGATAATAGCAATAATACTGAAAACAAAGCATGTTCTCTGGTGTTGTTGTGTTTGGGTATTCTGGTGCCCATATATGTATTGGCCTGCAAGAGTTGCTCCATCCAGGTGTGCGAGCCATCTATAATGTTTGACTGGTTGTGTCTTTCAGGTCAAAGCCACTGGACAGGAGCTCTTTCAGCAAGTTTGTGATTTAGTGAAGATTAAAGAGCCTCACTTCTTTGGCCTCAGCATTGTTAAAAGTAAGCAAACTCAATGCACGAGCAAGTGACTTGGCAAACATCCACAGACCCGCTTGTATGTTTACAGTGTGTGCATATATACACAGTGCCTGTGCCTGCGGGGGGAATTTGATTGTAATAAGGTCACAAAGTATGTAGATTACGCAGAGCCTTCCCAGAGCTCTTTTGATCTTTGGTATGTGGGCAGACAAATTGAATAAAGGGGGGGCTTTTGTTCTTCACCTTTGTTCTTAGATTCCACCTCTTTGTGGGGCTTTCTTTCTGTTATGTAGTGGGAGTTGCTAGTCAACATATATTTGTTACAATATTCAAAACTATAGGTATTGAACAGGAGGTGGATTTTAAAAGGGCTTCGGGGTTGAAATTGTTTCTTATCTTCCAGAGTCACACGTGAAGAATGTGGCACTGGGGAGGAGCTCAAATGATTTTAAGGGACTGAATGCATGTGTGGGACACACTGGGTTTTGAAGAAATACATGGGAAAGACAAAACTTCTTAGTCCATGAATTAAGGTCCAGTTTGCTTGGTCCTATGGCTTAGTATTGGCCAGGAAATGGTGTAAGGTGATGCCTTAAAGAAGCAAATTGATATGAGAGATCACATTTCTGGTATGGTGTAAGCATTGGCATTCCCTCCCACCAGATCTTAGTAATTAGAAATGGATCTGTTGTCTTGTTTATCTTGCCTCCCCACATTTCTAAAACTGCTGAAATACTTGTCTCTCTTCCAAAACCTTTTCTCAAGTGTGTTATTTACTACAATTCTAGATATTTCATTGAAATTACAGTACTCTTTAATAGGTCCTTTGCTTCTTTACAAATATGTAGGATAAAATAAGGGGTTTTTTTTTCTAAGTTTGTCTCATTTCCTTTATGCTCTCATTCTGTAAGGACTGCTTTTTTTGAGAGCAGCATTCACACTGAGAGGAACATAAGCTTTTTATCTCCATAAAGTTTGTAGAGTCTCCAAGAGATTCCTTAAACCTAATATACCTGTGCTTTAAACCAGTGCAGGTTTTTTGGTTTTTTTTAATGTGAGGAGACCTTAATGCTCTTAACTTTTTTCACAAATCATCTGTGTTTGAGTCCTCCCCTTAGTGACATTTTTTAACATCAGGTTTTGTCTGTTCCACTTGCAGGACATCTTGGCTGAAATTGGAACCCTTTTCCTCTCCTGTAAGACAGGGCAATTTCATTGAATTTTCTTTGAATTCTTCTCCAGTTCTTCCTATGTTTCTTTCACTTTTTCTCCCTTTCACATGTTTTTTGTTTCGTATTTTCCATACCTTTTTCCCTTCCCTCACACCTTTTCCGTGGAGCAGTTTCCTTTACCCTGTCAAGCACAGGAGTTCTGGTCCCAAAATACCCTGTTGTGGCAGATGCCTTTCAGCCTGTTGGAAATGCCTTGTAACCACTGCATCCCAAAGAGCATAATAAAGCTGTTCTGACTAGACTTTGGAGTATACTGTCCACAGCTTTAAGGGGAAACAGTCTTCTCACTTCAGGAAAGTATTCTTCCTTTTTATGGCAACTAATTCTTCCAGAAAGCTCTTAAAAAGTCAAGGGAAAGATCTACAAGAGTCCAGTAGCCTGAATTAACACCTCTTTTTTGTTCCTTTCAGCAGTTGGTTATTTACTTTCCTGAAAGGAAATACTTTTTCTGTTCTACAACTTGGTTTGTCTCTGCCTTGTTTTGGTCAACAGAACTGGTGATCATTTCCCTTGCTGCCTGTGGTAGCTGAGGTCTTGCTTCTGTAGCAGATGTTGCACTCTGAATCTGGTATTTGGAAGCAGCCTTTAAGGCATTGCCTGCTTCTCAGGGACTTTTGACTTCACAGCAAGCTATCACCGCAAAAAAGGGAAGCACTCAGGTCAGGTAGAGGGGAGGCCTGGGTAAGTTTTGCATTCCCAGGGTTGCCTTGTGGGTGCTTAAGTTGGCTGCCTTGGCTGGGTAGCAAATCAGTGTACATCTCACAGAGGCTGTGAAGGGGAAGCCTGGGCCTGGTCTGTCAGGAAAGGCTGAGCTAGGTATCCAAAAAAATGGAGAGAAAGCGTCTACATTTTTGAACAAAAAATCATCATGCTTTCACTTCTGTGCTGCAGCTTCAAGAAGACTTTTTTATAAAAAAACAGCCACCCTGTTTTAATAATGATATCTTATCCAGTTTCTTAATGTGTATTTATTTTTGGCAGTCTGATACTGCCACATGCAAAACAAGGTATTCTAATCCACCTGCATCCATTACTTTGCTGCTAATTTGTCAACAAAACCCTGACTGTCAGCAGTGGCAAGAGAATGAAAATTAAAGGATTTCCACAGAACTGTAGCCAATCACACTGCATGGATTATCTGGATTAGGAGCCCATTTGACCTGCAGACGTTGTGCAGATACACTAATGCTCAGCTGGTCTCATAGTAGGTATGTGTGTGAGGGGGAGAAGTTAGGGTTCTTAATCATAAACAGAAATTTGACCCCTAAGGCAAAAAGGGAAATGGCACCATAAAGCACCATGCAAGCTGCAAACTATGACTGCTGTAAGACCTAAATTGTAGGTCTTGGAGCAAGTTTCCCAGCATTTGACGTCTAAATATGTTGCCTTCTCTTCTGGGTGTTGCAGATGCTGAGGGCAGGCTTCAGGATTAAGGGTAACAGTGTGAAGATAGAATTTTTCATCTCTTCTGCTCTTGAACTGTTTTTTTATTCTCAAGAGGAAAACTGCTTCAACCAAATATATCTGAGGAGAAAAAAACCCTTGTGTCTACAACAAGTTGATCACTTTGAAAATCAAGTTCAGGAATGTGCATTAATGGGAAGTCCTACAAACCTTGGGACATGTTGCTCTTCTAGTTTCGTCATGGATCATCAGGCAGGCTATAGCTTTTTTTTTTTTTTTGTGGCATCAAGGGGGGGGTTTGTTTTTTTTTTTTTTTTTTTTTTTTTTTTTTTTTTTTTTTTTAAAAAAAAGAAAAAAAAAAGATCCTGCAACCCTTCCAGGTTCAATCTGGTTCCATAGGCTTCAGCAGCTGGGTCTTATATGGCAAATCCTCCTGTGGGGTCAACCTTATCTAGTGCCCTGCAGGAGGTTTCCCACTTGTTATCAGAAAGTGTGTGCAGTAACACATTCAGACTTCTAAACCAAAACTGATTGTCAGCAGACAAAGAACAGCCAGGCTTCCTTTGTTGTTATAACCCAGATCCCTTCCATCCCAAGTTTTGGGGGATGCCTTTCTAGGAGCAAACCTTGCTTGACCTAAGCAGATGGAAGCCTTCAATTGGGAAGGAGCAAGACTGCAGCTCCTATATCCTGCCACTGTCTCTGTGTCCTCTTATGAATTTGTCAGGTTGGCTTTCTTGGGAAACCAAATCCCTTTGGTTCAGCTCCCCTGCCTCAAGGATGATACTTTGTTCTTTAAAGCTATGGCTGTTCATCTTGCCAGGCCCATGCTTCCCAGCACATGCTTACCAAAGAGCTCAGTGATTAACTCTGCCAAAACCACTCTGCCTCCAATTAATTCTTTTGCATCTGTGTATCCTCCAGTACTCAAGTTCATGGACAGGTTATCTTTATATTACATGACTATCCCTTATAACAAAGGGTCTCTTAGGAGACAAATAACAAAAGTTCTCTGAAATACCTTGTGATGGTTTCTACACACCAGTCCTTCCTCATTGATCCATGCTTCTTGCCTGTCCTCTCTTAAATCTGCTTGCATAGTTGACTCTTCTTTATGAATTTCTCCTGTATTCTAACTTAAGGTACAACTCTATTACAGTGATTTTGGTGCCTCAGATGAGTTAAATGCAATGTAAGAAAAACATGTGCAGAAATGTCCCACCTAGAGGGGTTTGCAGGGGTTTCAGATGTCCAGAGAGTGTAAAGCACTCCTTGAAAGGACTTACATGGTCTCTTCCTATGAAGGCAATTTTTTCCCTGTACCTGCTGTCAATCGTTTCTCCTTTGGTATTGATACAACATCCAGCCAAGTGCTCTCCTGCCTGAGAATTGCAAAGGGTTTGTTTGCCCCTGAATGAGCAGTGCTGGAAGTGGTTCTGCAACTTTTCTTGTGCAGAAGAATCCCCCGTTGACGCTGCTGAAGTCTGAAGATCTTTGCCTGGGCATGCCTTGTTGCTAAATGTAAGATGCCAACATGAAATTCTTGCAGTACCTCTCCATTACCAGGAACGACAGAGCCTTTAGCTCAGTGTTCAGACCTCAGCAGTTCCTAACACCTCGTGACCTCAGGCTTCTTGATATTGTCTCCTTTCATGCTGCCCTCCTTATGCCTTGTGTCCATCCCAGGTAAAGTGACCTCAACCAGGACTTCGCTTGCTTTACTCCCAGCCTTTGTTGTGATTCTTCCCTTCACTTGGGATACATGTACTTTCCAGCTAAAGTTAAAAACATGAGGTGATCCTGAACCAAGTCCTTTTAGACCCTTTAGTGAATACTGGAAAGTGGACAACATTTCTTTCTGTTGGCTTGAAAGGTAACACCAGGAGTATTGAGGAGTTATGCAGAGATGGTGGGGGCAGGTGCCATATGGGTAGTGATTTTCCCAAATCACTGACTCTTGGAAGCTTGGGAAAATCCACATCCAAAAGGAGTGTGTAGCCAGCTCTTCTTCAATAAACAAACAAACAAAAAATCCATGTTGGTGTTTAGGTTATGTGAGGTCTACAGCATGTGTTGGGAGGTATTTTTTTAGTGTGGGGTTTTGTTGTTTTTTGGTTTCTTTAAGCTTAAACTCTCCCCTAACTCTAGCATCCCTCTGTCCTGCTGCTGCCCTCTTTCCTGTTGCATCTCAGGGGACATAGTGATGTTGCCACAAAACTTCTTGAAGCATCTGGGAAAAGTTAAGCGCAATAGCCATGGATAATTTTTTCCCTTCTCTTTTAGGTGGAAAATGCTTGCTATGTGGAAATTTGGCTTCACATTAATTCATATTTTATTTGAATCCTATTCCTCTGGACTGTCTAGTTGCATTGTTAAAATATACATGACTCAGCCAAATGTGTTAGTGGGATCTTCCTGGCTGCCTGTGGGGTCTAAGCTCTGAGTCTTGGTAGGACATCTTTGTGGAATTTCTTGGTGCTCCTAGCCCACAATGGGCACAGGAGAAGAACAGGTTTTTGGCATTCACTGTTACTTAGCTTTTATGCCGAGAACTTACTTTTCATAAAAAATGAGATGAGGAGGAACTGCAAAAAAATGGCCTTAAAGTTAACAATGACTCGGAACTGATTTGACCATGTATTACAGCCATAATTTTCTATTCCCATTTTTCCTGCAGTGTAAATAATACTTATTGTAGGTCTGCATCACTCACTGGAACTGTGTCACTTTTTTCTAACTGGGGACCTGGCACATTATTTTTTTGCAACAATGTGTGTCCTATATTTTTTTTAATACATCAAATGTGCTAAGCTGATTTTGCAGAGTAGAAGGGTTATTCATTTCTGGTAACTGCTTATTTTGAAATGTAGTTTTTACAGCATAAACTTTCAATCTCATTTGAGAATTCTTAAAGGTGACATTGGGAGAAAAGTGTAAATTGTTTTACTGCAAAGGAGCTGGCTGTCCAGTTGCATTTCTTGGGATTGCAGTGTGGTGCACTGGTGAGTTGTGCCAGGTCTGGTATCTGTACATACATACATGAAGGAACCTTTCAAGAGAAGCTGATGTATTTGTAAGATCACCTACAGTGCTGGGATGAGATTGATGAACTCTGTGTCAGTAGCTGCAGGTGGATGAAAGTGTATTTTTATGCGTGCATGCTTTTCAGTCAGCTTCTTAGCACCTTTCACTTGTCCTTCAGATGAGGCCAGTGAAGCAATGACAGTTTGTACCTGCTGAGTATCCAGCCCTGTTTGGATCCACAGATCAAATTTATTCTTCCCTGGAAAGGGGGCCATCTGTGCATTTCTATATTGTCCTTTACATCACTGCAGAGGTGCTGCAGTTTGGTGCCCTCATATCTGTTAGAGAGGTTTATTTTCAAAGCAGACAGTTTTAGCATCTGGCAAAAGATATCTTAGGGTTTCATCACTAATCCAGTGTAAGGGAAAAAACAAACAAACAAAAAAAACCACCAAAGCCATCCACAAAGCAGTAGGGCTGTGGGGGGAAATACCTCTTTGTTTTTGTAGATGAAGGCTTACATTGCAGGTTGACATTCCAGCAATATTA
Organism: Pycnonotus jocosus; assembly: GCA_013400435.1. Lineage (NCBI taxonomy): Eukaryota > Metazoa > Chordata > Aves > Passeriformes > Pycnonotidae > Pycnonotus > Pycnonotus jocosus. The sequence continues at coordinate 219,032 of VWYP01026284.1, forward strand.
ACTTCACTAAGGCAGGAATGCAGTGCTGCATTCTTGCACGGGAGGGAGGATGCTGGACTGGGCTGGGGAGGAGTGGGACCCCCAAGAAAAGATGATACATTGGGGTGTCCTCCTGTAGCCTGGCTTATTCTTGTGGTTTATGTGTATTTCCCAGTAGGCCTAATGATAACCTGGAATCCTCAGGTATGACATCTGTGCCCTCACAAAATCATCTCTAACCTAATTAACATTACAGATAAAGAGAGGCTGTGGGGTGTGGGTAACAAATGGCTTTACCTGTAGTGTAACTGTTCTGTCACACTTTTCCCATTCTGACCTAATATTCAGGTGTGATGGGATGGTTCAGGGTATGTCACTGTGCTTGCTGTTGCAATTTCTCCCTCCTGACTGAGGAATAATAATGTTTTTCTCTAAATGCCTCTGGGCATGGGATCATTCTTGAACTAGAAAGGAAAACTGACTCCTCAACTTGTTATAAGCTCTTAAAAAGGTGTCAGCTAAAGACCACAGTGCTGGCAGAGCTGATATATGCTTTACCCAGCACTGCTGTGCCATCAGGACCAACCCTGTGCCGTGTGGGGTGCCTGTAGTGGAGGCTTTGCCCTGCTCCAGGACTGCCAAAGCCTGGGGGGGACTGGGTGGCATGCTCATGTTATCCCACTCCAGTTGCTTGCTGTGCAATTGATTCCCTAAATGAGCTTTTACTTACTTTTTAATAAAAGCTTTCTGGAGTGATGCTTACCAGTTTGGCAGCTGACAAGGGACAGAGACAAGCCTAGCATAACAAACCCTTCTCTCTCTCACTGACTAGGACTTCTATCAGCCTCTTCCAGGCAGCGTTATCTGATCTTAGTGGACCTTGCTAGAGAAGGAAGGGCTGGGGCCAGTGTAGCCCCCAGCCACCCTATCTTACAGACAGAAGTAAAGAGACAGGTATGAGATGCAATCTCTGTGATGATAAAAACTCTTCCTCTCCTTGTCAAAACAGCAAAAATAACTAACATATCATCCTGTGTGCTACAGCACTTAAATTTGCACCACAGACACTTTCAGAAATTCCCTACAGCCGTTTCGATGGTGCTGTTAAATACTGGTTTGTTTCTGTATGTGGTATGTCAAGTAACATGGTAAATAGAAGTGTAAGTATATTAAAAGTACAGCTGCAAGCAGTACAATGCAGGAAAGAACATGGAGACAGAAACAGGACTTTTTTTGGGTGTTGTCCTTTTTGTATCCAGTGTTACTGCTATTTTACAGGTTTCCTAGTAAGGTGCTGTGTGGGCCAGTTCTGGATAGCACCAGATGTGGTTTCTTTAACTTGAGGCAGGAGATGAAGGAGGTGGCGATAGAACGTTGTTTGCTTGCTTGTTTTTTGAAAGCTAGCAAAGAAAACATTTGTTGTATCTGCCCCTGTAAGGATCTGGAATGCTTTGGAAGGGTGACTGTGAGGTAGCTCAGAGCCCCCTTCAACACCTACTGTAACCCTGGCCATGCCAGGCCTGCATCTGCCATGATACAGACATGAGTGCGGGCTTGCATTTGGAAATCTGGGCTGGTCTGAAGGGGCAGAAGTTTGTTGAGTGAAGAGTGCTTTCTTCTTTTTTTTTCTCTCCCCTTTTTACTCCTGCTCCTTTCATGTTTAAGGAGCAAGCTCTTCATCTTGGCACTTGTGTCACCTGTCAAAACACTGTCCTAAGCAAGATCAAAGAGTAGAGGGACTGGTCAGGTGAATGTGCTCAGCTGGCATTGCTGCTCCAGCTTGAAACACCTGTCAGGTCTTTTTTTTTTTTTTTNAGACTCAGGAAAAAATCTTTCACTGGCTGAGTTGTTTGTATTTGATAATTGGTAAGCAGTGTTATGAAACATCAGCTTTGAAAGCAGCACAAAGCTCTTTCAAGATGATGTGCCATTCAGGCTGTGTCTTGTTCACTCTCACTAGGGTGGAGAGCAAGTCTTGGTCCTTTAGTTTTTTGAGGCAGGCCAGGTTTCCCTTCTTTTCATTCATCTTTTCTCTATATGAAAGAAGTTGGGTGTGAGCAGGACACACCAGACCTTCTGAGGAAGGTGTTTGTGTTTGGTCCTCTTGTTTCTTACCCTTTCAGAGGATCCCCTTCACATGCAGAGGATGAAACCTGTCAAATACCCGCCTCTGTTTACTTAATTTTGCCATGTTGGGCCATGGTGCTACATGATGGCAGAATACAAGCTTGTGTAGGGCGTGCTTGTTTAATAATAATAAAAAACTGAATCTGTTAAGGTGACAGTACAATTAGCTGGGTAAGATGATGTTTTGTAAATGGCTTCTTGATGATAAAGCAAGAATTCTGCATTTCTGGCTAAGGTGTTTCGTAACCTTTAGCTCAGGATCTGTTGAAGGCGTGAATGACCTTCCTTTCATGCTGTCTGGAGGAGCACATGTACTTAAGAGTACTTTTTTCTTTTTTTCCTGTCCTGTCTATTCCCTGGTCAGCAGATGTATTGCTTGGAAATAACTTGCAGAGTCATCTAAATGTTTAATGACTAAAATTTTCCAATTCCTTTACACTGAATTCCTTTTTTCTTATCTTTCAGATAATGAATATGTTTTTATTGACCTCGAGCAGAAGCTTAGCAAATACTTTTCAAAGGAATGGAAGAAAGAGACCACCAAAGTAAGAGAGGTGTTTAATTTTGCAGGCTGCTGCTTTTTTATTGGACTGCACAGCGAAATGAAAACTCTTAAACTGAGGTCCATAAAGCATTTCTTGAAGATGGTCTGCAGAATACTTTTCGGCAGCAAGATGCAGTGACTTTTGCATAGTTGTACAATTAATTAAAGAAGCTAAAGCAGCCCCTTATACAACTTTACCTGAGCAATAGTAATCATGTGATTGTTGCTTGGCCACTGCAGAAGTGGGGGAGGTCAGTTGGTCAGTTTTCTACTTGAATTTAGTCTGGATCTTAGTCTGGAGACCTCATTTTTATCCTTAAGCAAAACAGCCTAACGTAACCTTTTGTGACTTGAATCTGATACGAGGGAAATGACTGGAGCTGTGACTCTTCCCAGAGTATGTGCAAAAGGATGGTGGAGGGAAAGGAAGGATATTTTGTTTGAGATGAGTCTTAGTTCCTTAAGGCTAGCTAGCCCTGACAAGAGAGAAAAGTCTATGTAATTGTTTAATGCTGTTCATTCAGACATGATAATACCTGTTTGTGTGTGTCATTAATAGAAGAGCCATAGTCTAGAACAAAGTTTAGCATGCAATTGCTTTCAGATATCTTAACTGGGTCATTGTAAAAGTTGTAAAGGAATTTTTCCACCTTGCTTAAGGGTTTTCTTTTGCAGAGTAGGCACACTTGCCTTTGCTGCTGCTGAGAGAAGTTTGTAGATAACTTGTGAAGTTTGGGGATCGCTCTTATCCCCAAGCATGTGCTCTGCTTTTCCCAAATGAGTGAGAGTTACTTCAAAGACAGCCAGAGTCATGCAGAGGGCTGTCTGTCCAGCCAGTGAGAGCTTCCCAAAGCATGTGTTTCTGGTCTCCTTAGGATGGGGTACACTTTGAGGTTGCTCTTTGATTGGATTTTCTGGTCAGGGTAAGTGTTGAACCTCTGGTGTGATGCAAATCATAAAAGACTGAATGCGTTGCCATTGGCAGTGCTACATTGGCAGTCTGAGATGAGTTAGCCTATTGGACTGGATTAGTTGACAAGGATTTAATTCCTATGAAGAGGTTTCAGATGGAAAGCCCAGTCCAGCTGATAAAACAGGGTGACTATGAACAATTTCCAGAAATAAAACGGAGATGTTTGTATGATCAAGAAGCTGTCTGCATCAGATGTGGAGGGCATGCCCTGTACCCTGTCCCAGTGAGATGGGTCTGACCAGAAAAGCCTTGGAACTGCCTATGGGAGCAAAGTTACCTGTGTGAACATTAAAGTGGCAAAGTAGGAAAGATGAGAGAATGAGCTAGTAAGACATTCCCTTTTTCTCTTTCCCTTTTTTCTTTTTTTTTTCTCCTGTTCAAACAAGCCTGTAAATTGGAAAGATAGGCTGTAGTTAAAACAACAGGCCTCAGTTGGCTTTTTTCTAACAGCACTCCACAGTGTGAAGCAGACACCAACACTGCCTTTGGGTCTGTGGCTGCAGGAACGTGTGAATAACCAGCCACCAGCCCTGCCAAACAAAAGGCACGGGGCTGATACCAGCCTGGTGTGCCCCAGGCAGCGACTGCTGAACGTGGCAGCACGTGTGTCCGTGCTGAGTGATGTGGTGTGCTGTGCTGTGCTGCAGGGATGGATGGATGCTGGCTCCCAGGAGTGCCCTGGAAGCGCCAGGACTGTGCCAGCGTGGCACGCTGCCCTGCCGCCCTGCCTGGTGCTCTGAGGGAGGCTGGGTTAAACTCGCTGCGTTCAGCACGAATGTGTTTGTGGTGCTGCCAGATGCTGAGCCAGGTAATTCTGGGCCAGCCTGGGTGTCCCTAGGCTACACTGGGACTCTTACACCAGCTCATCCCTCCTATCCAGAAATCTTCTGTTCTTCCTAGGTATTTTGTTGTTCAGCCTGTCTGAATGTTTTGTGATGCCTCTTTGTCATGAACCTCCAAGACAGTCAGACTCCCACCTAAAACTTGCCAAGAGCTAAGAGTAGAAAATGAAAAGCAGTATGGAGAGTAAATTTTGGAAGAGAGAACATTACCAGATAGGATAACAAGAATTTTGGATGCTGATCATAATTTAACTTGTCTTCTGTCTTTGCTCTAGGGGACAGAGAAATTCAGCCCTCCATTTGTTGCGTTCTTTAGAGTGCAATACTATGTAGAAAATGGAAGAGTAATAGGGTAAGTTCTCTCCTGTGATAGTTACTGTGTTTTGAATTATTCAGTTTGTTCTTAAAATGAAAGAAAAATAATGTTTCTTTGTTAAACTCATCTCTGTGAGCCCATTGAAATAAGCTTTAAAAAATCTGCTTGAATATTTTTTTTTAAGACCTTCACAGACTTCCTCACTCAGCTATGAATGTTTTCTGCCTGAATCATACTCTGTATCCCTTGGAAAATTGTGACTGGTTTTCCATTTGTGTTGAAAGAGCAGGTTGAATGACGACATTATCAAAACACGATTAGCACTCTTTTGCTTGTGTCTTTTGGCTGTATGAAAGGCACCGGATGAATATACCAAAAATAGTTATTTATACTCCAAAGCACATGCTTTGGATCTGTTTTTTTGTATTTGAGCAGTGCTCTGTGCAGTCTACCCCTGGAATTGGACTTTCATACATGGACAAAAGAAATTACTTCATAAGTTAGAGTTTTTCATTTGTAGTCCATTCACATGGAATATGTGCTGCACTCAAAACAGCACCAGCCTCACCCATGGTACAGAACAAAGGATGAGGTAGTTAAAAATGAGCAACTGACAGAGTTAATTTACATCAGCGCTTCTGGTGTGGCTCTGTCCCTGGGGGAAGCCAAGAGCTGGAATAATTTTGGTTGACTAAAATCTTTACCTAATTTTTGGCATTTGTTCTTGTCTTAAACAAAGCTTGTGGTTTTCTATGTTTTCTCTCTCCATAGTCTTTCATTTTTGAACAGAGGGGACTTTTTCTTATGGAGTCTGTTTGGCTGATAAGTGTTCTTTGTTTCATTTTGCCTTTTTTGTACAAAGAGAGATTACATATTCTTCACCATCACAGGCGTATTTCTCTTGCACTAGTAGTTTAATTGGAGAGATTTGTAGAGCCATGCAGAGATAGTCATCTGGCCCCTTCAAACTACACTTGCACACTTTTACAAGCAGACTGTAGTGTCCAGCACATCATCTACATGTACATGTCAGCAGCCTGCTTCCCATGATCTCTGAGGGCAGGGGTTGTGTGGGTTATCAAGGCTATGCCACAGTTATTCCTTATCAGACAATCCCTGTTTAGCAGCTTGAGGAAGAAGACAAAAACAAGCCCAGGGCTCCCATGTCTTTTGATCTACCATGCAGGGAATTAGTTGTTGAAAAGTATCATGAGCCTAAGGCAAGGTGAAACAAAAAAGCAGTGCCAAGTTTAGAGGGGAAAGGAGGGCAGGTGTGCAAGAAATAGGACTGGGAGTCCAAGGGAGTTGACTCTCCAGGCTGCTACAGGCTTTCCAGGGAAACAGAAGTGTTTGATTGTAGTCAGTCTCCAAAACAGGTGTGATGTGAGTTTTCTTTCATCTACCTTCTGCCCTAACTTCTTAGATCTTATGCTCCTCAAGGTAGAAGCTACCATTTCTCGTGTTTGTACAACACTTAGTGGGAGAAGACCTTGATCTTGGTTTGGTGCTCCTTATATGCACAACAGTATCAGGGTGGCATTGGCACACATCAAACATGTCAAAGTTTAATCTCTCTTCTCAGCAGGATGATGTTTTTGAGGGGCCTTATCTGAACTTTGTTCTTGAAGTAAGTTTGCCTTTGTCTTGCAGCGATAAGGTGGCACGGCAGCTCTACTACTGCCATCTCAAAGAGCAAGTACTTATGTCTCATTGCAACCACAAAGAAGAAATCTACTTCTTGCTGGCTGCCTACAGCTTACAGGCAGACTTGGGCAACTACAGAGAGAAGGTCCATGCTGGCAGATATTTTGAACCTCAGGCTTATTTCCCACAGTGGGTAAGTTTGGGGGGAACCTCTCTATCAGCAGATTATGCATGCAGCAGGAGCTATGCCAGGGTGGTACCTAACTGCAGCCATGCAACATCCGCATCTCCCACTGCAATGGTGGGCAGAGGGGTAGAGTATCACCCTGAAGATCCCTCAGGAGTTATCTCTTGTCTTTCCACTGGATGTAGGTGCACGTTCCTGGGCTCACTCATCAGTGAGGTGGGTGCCTGCATCCTTCCTTGATGATGGAATGTGTTGGCATCACATGAATAACTCTGACAGTCCAGATGTCTTTGTTTAATTCTTGTATTGCCTAAAGGGTTGTGTGTTTCCAGTGGTACATCAGCAAGATGTGCACTACCCAAGCTCTCCAGAAAACCTAAGGGGTGCAAAGCCAAGTCCATTTCCCTCTGGCCCCATCTCTGTAATGCTTGCCTCAGGGATGTATAGATCCAAATCTTATGAGGTAATACTGCTGTGCAGTGCTTCTGGTGCTTGCTTTGTCATTAATCTCTGCCTCACGTGTAGTAAGAGGAAAGAGAAAGCGTTTGCATGTTTGTTTATAACCATGTGCATGTGACTTGTGCCCTTCAGGACTTACAGCCAAGAATTGATTTAGTTGTCTAATGAAGGCAAATTAGCTAAGACTCAGTGGCTGCTAGTTGTTGGCTGCTTGTCCCAGGCAAGTTGCATCTCCCCTGTAAGATGGCACTGTCCCCTGCTTTGGGGAGAAGGTTCAGATCAGTGACGGGCAGGACTTGCCTTGAAGACTGATAGTCTTTTATGCACAAATCCTAGCCTGCCTGCCTTGCTGTGCAGCAGTGTGTCTTTTCTCCCAGACAACAGGCCCTCTTCCCATGCCATTCCTTGTTATGGGGTGCCTGTCAGGAGGTAGCTAACAAAGGGCTGGAAAAGGTGGGTCTTGTGTGCTGTTTCTGAGGCAGCTAAAGGGCTTATCACAGATTGCTGCTCACCTGCGCTGAGCCACAACCCCAAGCAAGTATGTGGGTGATTTATTACATCATTACAAACAGTAAAATCTGGCAGATATGGGGACGCTTCTCTCCCTGCCCCTGGGCTCCCATGGGGAAATAGTGAGCAATCTCCTCCTCCAGCACAATCACTTCCTTCAACACGTGCTTCATATCTTTTGGCTGCCCCAAGTCTCGTGCCAGTGAGGAGAGGCAGTGCTGCCCTGGGCTGACCCACCCAGCTTTGAACTGTGGAGCTGGCACATCTCTTTCTGCTGACACTGCACAGCTGATGGCATCATATTGTCCTCCACCATGGCCTGCCTTCCTTGTAGGAGGGCAACTAATCTGGCAGGGCATGCAGAGATGTTAGCAAACAGAGTAAACAAGGGGTCTAATATAAAATGTCAGTGGGATGTGGGTGGTGATGGGGTCTGGTTGGTTTCAGCCAGGACAGGTTGTTTCTGGCAGGATGTTCTCAGGTATCGGGTGCAATCCAGTTTCAAATGCCCCTGGTGGTGGGGGATGTTGGGAAGTGAATTCAGCCAATCATCCCTCTTACATGTCGCTGCCACTCACAGCCTGAAAGGAACCAGTTCGGCATGGGAGAAGGCTGAGCTGCCCAGCAGCCTCGTACAGAGAGGGCATGTGGGCAAACATGGGAACTGGGCATTTGCAGGCAGGAGCAAAAGGCCCAGTGCAGGTTTTTCCACTCCTCAGTGAAGCCACGTGCCTGCCAACCACTCCTAATAGATTAAAAAATACCTTGAGATAGTGTTATCTACCCCTTGGAGAATGGAAATGCTAAATAAGCCTAATGTGTAGTTTCTGGTCTTAAAAGGAAAACCTAGTATTTCTGCCTCTTCAGAGATGTTGCTGCTGATTGTGTTGGCATGCAGAGGAGTATTTGTTATCTGCCCATAAACATTTATGGATGCCAAGAGTTAGGAAAACTAATTCCAATACTTAGAAGTGAAAAGAGCTGACACGACCTCTGTAGTCTTGGTCTGTTACAGTTTTGCCACTAGGATCTGTTTGGAGACATTGGTGTCTTCTGGGCTGCTTTAAATGCTTATCCTCCAGGGAGGTAGAGGCGAGCACATCTTGAGGGAATATATGAACCTCCTCCACCTCCAGCCACTGCTTTGCTGTTGATCACAGCTGCATCTCATGGGGATTACTGAAGAGTTGCTGACCTGTTTGTTTTCTTTGTGGTTTAGATAATTGCAAAGAGGGGGAGCGACTACATCTTGAAACATGCCCCAGAGATGCACCGAGAACAGCAAGGGCTGAGCGCTAAGGAAGCTGTGCTGAAGTTCATTAAGGAGTCCTGCCTGCTGGAAGATGTGCCCGTCCACTTCTACAGGCTGCAGAAGGTTAAACAAAGAGCTTCTTATTTTGAACTTCTCTCCCATCATTAATTGAGTGCACCATGGCATTTTTCTCTTTCTGTTTGTTTGAGGGACGGTTGCCTCTGATTCAGAGAGGCCAAACAAATCTAAAATGCTCAGCCAATGGGGCCTGTCCCCACAAACAAATCCATTGCCAATGCACAGATATAGCTGGAATTCAGTTTTGTTCCTCAGCCAAGAAACTGGCCACAGGAATGGCAAAACTTCATATTTGTCCCTGCCTGTCAATAGAATTGCACCAGGGAAGTCAATGGAGCCTCTTTTTTTTCTTGTTGGAGTTCATTGAAATAATGACAAGAGGTTGGCCAGCTTTCACACAAATGTCGTGAAATAACTGAAGGTGACACTGAGTCATTCCAACTTTCATATCCCATTCTTGCTCCAGCCCTGCCAGAGTGGTTGGCATTTTTTCAGCTGTATGCTTTTATCGGCAGTTTTGGGTTCCTACATTGTTGCTTGTTAGACTCCGTACCCAAACCTGCTTAAACAGAAGGTGATTCCTTTTTAACATGCTGAGTGTTTAGATCTAGAAATAGGACTAATGAGAAGGTCTGTTTTCCACTTAGGTGAGTGAAACCTGCCTGTGCAATTACGAATGGTTTGGACCTTTTTTCCAAATGGAGATACTCTACTCTGTCAGACTCATAATTAAACTTTTGGGGTTTTGTGCTCAGTGGGAATTATGTCTGGGAAGTATCCATGTCCTTTGAACATATCTAACAGCTCTAGTTATGGAAGAAATGTGCATTTTCTAGAGAAAATAAGTTTTGATCAGTATCCAGGCTTAGTTGCTTGCAAACCATAGATGCTCACCTATCTCTTCTGTTCTCTGTTTTGACTCTTAATGCTGTTAATGATGCATTCATGAAAGAGTTAGTTACACTTGAATGCCATAAGAAATCCAGCTGGCAGGACATGCTACAATTTAAGTCCAAAAACACCAAGGCTCTGAAATTGGTTGCTCTTAATATTGCAATTCCTGTCTGACTTGAACTTAGGCATCATGTACTCTTCCATGTGTTGTTTGATCCTTAATATGTCTTATTCCTGCTGTGTGACACAGTTACCTCATTTTGTGGTGAGAGGTGCTCCTCCTAGGTGGTACTTGGGTCACAGATCACCTGACCAAGTGCAGAGGGATGCCGGGTGAAGGGGTTGGTGTGCTGGCTGCCCTGAAATTTCAAAAGCAGACATTTTTGTCCTAACACCCTCCTCATGGCTTCTGCTGAGGTTGGGAACTGCAAAAGAAAACACAACACACCCCATCTCTCTCATTCAGACCAATGCTGATTTACGAAGCTCTTTGTCCTTAGGAGGCAGAAAATTTTTCTTAATGACTTTGAACTGAAGACATGGATGATACCAAGGGCAAAGGGTGAGATAATGTGGTGGCACAAGGTCTGCATCTTGTAAGGCAGATGAGAAGAGAAAGTTGTGACATAAAGTTTGAGCTCTGCGAACCCATATATTTTTGCCTTAAAATTTTCTTTCTGTTTTTCCTCCTAACAAATAAGCATATGAGTTCCCCACTCTAACTCTGCTGTGTTAGGAGAGGCTGAAAGAATTAGTTTATGATATTTTTTGGTCTGCAAGCAAAAGATTCTGATTAGAGACCAAGTATGTCATACCAAGATGCAACATGAGTTGAAAGTCAGACAGTATTTCAACTCAGGTAACAAAATTCATGTAAAAGCGCCTACTCCCAGCATCAAGGTCGAATGTTAGAATGGAAGTCCCAGTAACTGGGCATTGATTACCTCCCCTCCAGCCAAGGGACACCTAAAATCTAGCAAATCCCTGGATGGCAACAGCAGTACTATGGCAAGGAGAGGAGAATGGGTTTCCTTTCTGTTTTGGGCTCTCTGTCACCTGGAGAGCAAGAGTGGTGCATGTTTATGGGGACAGCAGAGACAGCATGTGGTTACAAAAGAGCTTACAAGGTACCTCTGAGAGCAGTAATTGTCATACTCCCAAATCACTAAAGCTACATGATTCCTGTCCAGGGCAGCTAGGACATATGCTGGTGAGATGCCTGAGCCTCCCAGCATGAAGGGCTTTTAGGTGTAGGTATTTCAGGGGTCAACAAGGCAAGGTGCACTTTACAAACATAATAAAAACCAAATGAGCTGATGGCATCTGCACGATGAGGAGTCCTGCTACCTCTCCTGCAGTAGGTGCCAGAACAAGAGCGTGGTCTTTGTAGATTAACCTTTGACTCTTCTTTTCTTTTAGGATAAGAAGGAGGATCGACCGACGGTTATCCTGGGCCTGACCCTGAGAGGAATGCACATCTATCAGGTAACAGACTGCTGTGAAAGCCTTCTGGTGTAGCATTAACTCTGCCCAGTTCCCTGTCCTCCCCCGTCAGCACGGCTCCTCTGCCTCCTCTGCGAACACCAGGCTCCACATATCTCAAATTCCTGGTTGTTTGCAAATTCTTTGCACATCGCTGACTCCACCCTGTACCTGCCAGTCCCTGTGTCACTCTTGAGTTTGATGTGTTGCAGGAGGTGAATCACGTTCGCCAGCTCCTCTACGACTTTCCCTGGTCACACATCGGGAAGCTGGCCTTTCTGGTGAGTATGATGGAGTGGAGACCATCTGCCAGTGGCTGCCAGCCCGGGATGTGGCAAAGCTGTCGGCCTGCCCGTGCTGCCGCGTCAGGTCCTGTCACTTGTGTGCACAAGACCACGGAGATCTCTGGTAGCTATGTGGCTGAAAATGTGCTCTTGCTCACTTCTTTGGCATCTTTCCTCTTTGTGCAGGGGAAAAAATTTGAAATCCAGCCAGATGGTTTGCCCTCTGCACGGAAACTGGTTTACTACACGGGTTGCCCCTTCAGGTCACGCCATTTGCTGCAGCTACTCAGCAACAGCCACCGGCTCTTTCTGAATATTCAGCCAGTTTTGAAGCAGATCCAAAAACTGGAGGAGGCTGAAGGTATGTTGGGGAAAACCCAAGTGAGTTTGGTAAGAGGAAGAATAGTGTGTTAGTCTCTCCTGTTGTTTCATGGTGCCTACTCTCATCTAATTAATGGTGTTTGTGCCTTAGCAGGGAGCCAGTGATAGAAACAGAGGTATTAGGTACATTTCAAGTCCATTCCTAAGAAGTATTTATGGCTCCCATATTGTAGACTGTGATCAGAAAGTGTGCTTGTGTGAGAGCAGTAGAGGGATAATGTTTCTTTCAAATGGTTTCTGTCTTTCCCTTCAGTGGGGTTACAGGAGTGGCCTTGAGCTGTGTGGGTGCAACCAGTGGCATGTGCCAGTCACCTGTAGAAAGACTCATTGATCACATGCCTGTGGGCAAAAAGCCCTCAGTTGTTTTGTGTCTGTTAGTGTCTCGTGGATTTCTCAACCACCCTCAGCACATACGAGCCATGGGAGAAATAATAAATCAATAATAAATACCAGCCACAGGAATCTTGTTCTTAGCTGACTTCACACAGTGGTGGGTATTTCAAGAAGCAATCAGTGCATCTGATTTTAAAGATTGAGCACTGAAGTTCACTAAGTAATTCCCTTTTTTTGTTTGCTTTTGTTTTGCTTTGTTGTTATTGACCTTCACTCTGAAACCTACTGTTTTCTGTATCATACCTGCCTCTACCTGCCTGTTCTAACTTAGGAGATGCTGGGTTTACTGCGAGTATGACTAATTCTTTTACAACCACCTGAGCATCCATCTGTTGAGCAAACAAAATACAAAGCTGTCCCTGTATTTGTTCAGTAGCTGCAGCAGTTGTTTCTTAGTTGTTGGCTGGTGCCAACAGAACTTCCTGAATACATTTTGTTACCCTTCCTTAAAGTTCTCACTGGTTTCTCCCTTCTTTCTTCCTCAGAGAAGAAGCGCTACCGGGAGTCCTATATCAGTGACACGCTGGACATGGACCTGGACCCGTGTGACAAGAACTCCCGTGGCAGCGGGAGCAGCGGGGGCAGCCACAGGGATCACCGCCTCTCACGCCACTCCACCGGGAGCCACGGCAGCTCCCACACCTCGGGCATCGAGGCCGACTCCAGGCACCGCGTGTCCGTGGAAATGTCGGTGGATGAGCCCTTCAGCATTGACCGCGTGCACAGGAAAGAGAAATCCTGCAGCTCAACCATCAGCTACGGGAGCTCTGGCATCGACAGCGGCAGCAAAGGGCGGGCTGAAGATGACACTCAGGATGATGGTAAAGAATTTGGACATGTGGAGCAACTTCTAAGCTGACTTTTGTCTTCTCCTGCAGGAGGGTGGGGAGTAAGAGGCTGTACAGCAGCTTGGAGCACAAGTGTAATGCTAACCATTCTCCTGCTGCTCTCTTCCTCCTAGAGCTTGAGCTGGCAGTAGATGAGCCAGAGGAGATGCCTGTAGATGAGCCTTTAGAGGGAGACCAGTTAGAGGAGGCCACTGTGGGAGAATCTGTTGAATCCCTGCCTCTAGATGCTGCTAGCTGTCAAGGTGAGATGGCTTTCTGATGCTGCTCAGTGCTGTTCTTTAAGACTCTAGTAACAGGCATAATCTGAGAGATCTACGAAAACTCTTATCTCCTTCCAAACAGCTGCCAGTGCTATTTACTGCCCTACTGCAGCAGGATTTATAGGCAGCTCTTCTAGAGTTTACAGGCCAGCATTCTGTATTGTACAGTGCTGCTCTCCTCTGTGCTCCTCATAGTCTCTCTTCTCTAAATGTGCCAAGCTTATATTCATTTAATGAAAAAAAGATAACTGAGGTAAACCTTTTGAAGGGAAGGAACACACTTGTATGCCTCAAAACAGCCAAGGGGCTCAACCACAGAGTAATGGGATGGTCACAGGAATTCTAAGGTAAAGTTTTGTGGCTTGTAATACAGGGCATGCTAGGCAACAGGGTTATACAGGAGCTGTCTGGCCTTAATATATACAGCCTTTATAGCAAAGCAAGAAGGTTGCAAATGGGACAAGTTGGCAAGAAACTCTTTTCTTGAAAGTTTTCAAACATTGATTTTTAGGGCCAAAAATGAGTACTTGTGAGCAAAACTCCTGGAGCATTGAGGGTGCTTAATGATGTATATTTATCTTAAGAGGGATAGCACTGTTTAAATGTGGCCTATGAGAACAACTTCCCTTTTCTACAGCCCTCAAAACCTCAAACTTTTGCAATGCTTTTCAATTCATGCTTCTTTTTTGCAGCTGTAAATCAGGAATCTCTGTCTGTGGTGCAAGTCACACTAATCAAAATGAGAGGCCAAAGTGTGGAATCCCTTCACCAGGTAAGGAAGAGGTTGCTCAGCAGAGTGGTCTGTGTGTGGGCATTGAACTGAGGTCTAGTGTAATGGAGACAGCTATAAATCAGGACACCTGGATTAGTTTGGATTTGACTGATTTACAGTGGTGTAGTCAAAACCAGCTGCTGGCCAGCTACTGCTCTCAGTAATAGGATAAGAGCAGCATTTGGGCTCAGAATAGTATAGAAAGGTCTGGGGCAATCAGCAGGGAGATCTTGCAAGCCAGTTATTATCTACCTTAGTCTTCTGGATGGGACGTGGAAAATCAAGCACTTCTAGATTTTTAGGGCAATACAGAGCAAAGACCATCTATGCAGTTTGGATGTGAGTTGCAGACTTGATCATCTTGAAGCCAGAAGTAGCTTACAGTAGAGCAAAACCAGATGCTCAAGCTGTAGTTATATCATTTGTGTGATTATAGCCTGTGTGTACTGAAGTCTTTGTTGTCAAGGTTTTCTTTTCATCAAATACTTGAGAAAGGGAAATTATATATGGTAAAGTACGTCACAGAAGAAGTTATATTTGGAAGACGCTTATTCAAATGTCTTTTTAAGACTTCTTTTCAAAGTATAGCTGTACCCACTGGGGTAGAAATCTTGTGGTTTCTTGAAAAAAACCCAACCAAACAAAACAAAAACCACAAAAAAAGCACCTCTACCCTTTCTCCCCTCTCTTAATCCAAATTTGCCATACCTGCTGAGAGAACTCTGAGACTCTTAACAAGGATTTCAGTCACTTTTTAGGACTTTTTAAAAATTTTTCCATGTTTGTTTCTGGACCCAGTCAAAAATGATAAGAAATTTTCATTTATCAGCAAAGCAATCCATAAAGTGCTGTAGGAGATTTGAATGAGATCTTGGTTATTTTTTCCAAAGCTAAAGATAGTGCATATAGTGCAAATCATAATGAATTTATTCCTCTATTTGAGTGGAAGACTTAAGAGCTCATGGCTGGAAGTGGGCATCTTGCTTAAAGCTGTAATGTTTTTAAAGTTACTGCTGTTATCATGCTTATGCCGTTAAATGATCATGAGGCATATGTTTTATAAAAATGGTTCTGTTCAACACAGGACTGTCTATATGATTGCAAAGACCTGGCTGCCACTTTTGTCTATCATATACTTGGTGCCTCCTTAGAAAACAAACTATCAAAATCTTCCTTACAAGGCCATGTAACTAAATGCTGCAGGGTTTCCTTAGCATTGACCAGACAGTGCAACATACTCCTATTTCTGGGAGTACAGCTGAGCCAGCACAGGATTTCTTCTGGGTAGTTTTTTAATTCCCCTCCCATGGCAGTGACAGAAGTGGTACTGGGAGGAAGTTTTCTGTGATGCCAACAGAATGTCTTAGTTTCAAAAGTATATTTTTGAAATTAGCCTTAATATTAGCATTTAAGAGGTGGTTATTAAAGAGGCAGAGCAAGAAAAAAATATAAGTGTAGAAGCTTGACTCTCAAATGGTCAATAATTCCTTCACAGAGGCTTGTGCAGCAAGATGATGCCTCTGGGAATTACAGCTGATTTTTTTTTTGCTGCTCTTTATGGAACAGCTTTATGTAGATGAAACTGTTTGTTGCAATTACTGGATACTGTAACCCATTAGTTTGCATGGCTGCCTTCTGAACTTTGCTTTCAGCTCATTAGATCAGTGTATTCAAGCACTTGGGGTAGTTTTTTGTTAAGTGCACTTTTTCCATTTGAGGACAACTGTGTGGATCTTCCAAGAAGTGTGATGTCATTCAGGTGTCACTATCTGTCAAGTGTTTCATCCATTGTACTGGACACTGAGGACACAGGGCAGACAGATTAGGATCTGGCTCAACATGGCAGGGCAGCTTAATGCACTTGTAATTTCTGAGTTGTTCACAGCTCCTTCTTTAAGCCAACATCCTTCAGAAGGCTGGTGGAGCTCTTTTCAAAGAGGGGAAGAACAATGTTGAGAAACTTTTAGCATGCTTCTTTAGTATCCAGCATCCTTAGGCTGTGTGTGAGCTCCTTGTTTTTATTCACGTGTGTCTTGCGTTCTGAACTGGCAGGTGAGATCGCCCAAAAGCCGGAGCTGCATGGACCAGCACAGCCAGAGTTTGGATGACATCCGCTTGTACAAGCGCCGGCACCCGTCGCTGAGTGCCACGCTGTCGTCAGACACGTCCCACAGCTACACCTTCGGCTGCAGCCTCGAGGATAAGCTGGCTGTCTATGGCTGCGTCTACTCCACAGCGGACTGCAAAACCAAGTCTGCCCTGTACGGGAAGCGATCCATGAACTGCCTCTCCCTGGATCTTCTGGGAGAGGACCAGCTCCCAGAGGAGTTTGTAGTGTAATGAGATTGGAGCTCTTCCATACCAGGGAACAGCTCGTCATGGAAATATATACCTCATTAACACATGTGATGTCACTCTGGTTCTTGCAGGAGATGGTGAGCGGCTTTGTTATTCAGCTCCATATCAGTAAGTGGCATCACTTCTGCAGACCTGGCTACAGGGCAAATCAACTGGAGTGTAGCACTTAACACTGGCATTGGTAGAGCAGAAAATGGAAGTGGCCTGCACCCTTGGCAGTGACACAACCAACATAAAAACCAAAAAAAATAGTGGACCAAAACTGACACTAGTAAAGCAAACTCTGTCTAAATGGATTAATCAGAAATTTAAAGTCTTTATCATGTTCCTGCCTTTCTCTTCTGGTCCATGTTTCTTAATTTTAGTGTACAGATAGTTTGGTTGTCTTCAGTTTGTGCTGCTGCAACATTGCCAACAGCTGTCAGGCCAGGGTATGCTCTTAGCACATTTTGAGGGCTGTGTATGGAAGCATTTGGCCTGCTTTGGCTGTAATGAACACAAGTTGCTTATTTGCTGCACTGGGAGTAAGACCTGCCTTCTTTTGTTGTTATTTTGTTATAAGCATCCAGCCAAATACAATGTGTGGTCTTTATTTTTTTTTTCTTCTTTATTGCAACAAATGGAACCGACTGTCAGCTATCTACTACTGCTGTGATGCAGATTGGCATTATATCCTTGGGGAGACAGGGAGGAGATAAAGCAAATGACTTAGCTGCTTCTGAGAGTACAGAGGGCAAGAGCATTAATTGACTGGCTTTTGAAGAGAGGAGTGTGACTGGAGAATTTTTCCAGGCATGATCACCGCTTACTTTATGATTCATACTTTAATGTTGTTCTTTTCTTTGTTTTTAATAAATCTGTTCCTTATATTTTTTTCCCCTCTGCTTGGGAGGCAGGTAAGGACTGGAGAAAGTCACTTTGCAAGGACAGATAGGGTGACTGTGTCCTACTTGGTCATGGATAGGTCATGCAAATATGTGTGTGTGGTGCTGCAGGGCTGATGATGGTGGAAGAGTAGGGTGTTTGTGTGCCAGACAAAGGGTACTTGTTTGGTGATCTTGAGAGTGGTGGATCTGGCTGGGCTGGCTCTCACTAGGGAAATAGTCATAATTATGCTGTTTGATTCAAGCATTTGGTGTGGAAAACATCCTGCTACCTTGTTACATGCAAATAAATATATGTTTGGTTTCCTCCCCTTATCAATTCCCAGCATTGGGAAGCTTGTACTTGAAGGCCCCGCTTTGTGCCCAGCTTTTGACAGCCATCTAGGTGTGTTCTGGCAAACTCTAGAAGCAGAGGAATACTATTCTACTGGCTGGGGAAGTGTGTGTTGTGTGGTGCTGGTCATCAAAAGCTCAAGATAGCCTAATTCAGGAAAGGAAGGAAGCCAGACTACAAGGGAGATTTGAGCTGCTGTTTTGATGGTGGGCTTGCAAGCTCGGTAGTTGTCTGGTAAATTGCATTCCCATAAGTCATTAAAGTGGCAAATCCTTGAAGTTCATCATCTTGCTACTTCTGAGTGTGGTTGTAGAAACAGGCCATGCAGGTGCATCTGCATTTACTGAAGTGGGACCAGCTGCTCTACATCCTCTGACATGAATCCAGCACCAAACCCAAGCTGCATGCACTGTAGCCACGACCTAATTGTCTGTGCCCTCTTTGATCACACTGTTCTTTCTTTTTGTAATGAACAATTAGGAGCTGTGTGTTCACTGTAGCCTCTTTTCCATTGTTCCAAACAAAGCCAAAATGCCTTTGCAAAGTACTTCAGGTATGTTTACTGCATCCAAAATAAATTCTTCTAAATGGATCTAAATGGGTAAAGGAAATCAAGCCTCCCACTGTCAGTCACTCCCTGTTACCTGGGTCCTGTTTGGCTGTAAGCCATGGGAGATGGGCATGGCCAGGATCCAGGAGGCCAGTGGCTGTATCACAGGGAGCAGACTTGCAGCAATGCAGGAGCCTAGCTCTTGCAGCCACCATGGAGCTGGAGGGATGGCTCTTACTGCAGCAGTGCCTGTCCATGAGAAAGGTGAGGGGGAGGTCTGGAGTGAGGGCCCCACTAACCTGTTGCTCCCCACCCATGCAGATGTAGAGTTACTTGTGGTTCTGGGAATGGTTGTTAACAAGGAAAAAGGTCAAAATTCAGTGGGTTTAGTTGTTTGGAAAAGTGTCATAAAATGCATGTGCACCATGTGCACACTTCTCTCAAAGACAATCACATCCATATCTGCTTCAGCCTAACCACATCACAGAAGTGTTTATTGCCACCAGGCAGCTCACTCCTCTGGTTTTGCAGTTAGCAGGCATCCAAAGGATTTGAAGTGCTGTAATCCTGCTGTGTCACTGCTTACAAAATGCACCGATGCCTGAAAACAGTGTAACTGACTCTTGCACGAGCATCCACTGCCTTGTACATTCCTGGGGGATTCTTGTATTTATTCATGGCTGGTAGGGAAGGCAAACTCTACAGGTCTGATCGTCTTCTCTCTCTGGTCTGTGCAGCTCCCTCCTGTACTGTAAGTGACATATGCATATGAAGGGGAGACCAGACACTTTTGTGTATAGACTGAGAATGAATCAATATCTTATGAGCACTGTGAATATCTATTATGCAACTTTTGTATTCATATTAAAAAAACAAAACCACATGTTTCTGCTAGCAATACATTTATTTTTTTGTTTGGATTTAGAAGGTCTTTTAGTTTTGGGTTTGATAGTTTGGTAGATGTTAGTGTGTAAGCTTTTATCAGCTGATGTTAGAAACTAGCTGCCAATATTTGTACATATTTGTAAAATACTCATGTTATAATCACTCTATTTTAATGGTAAAACTTTCTCCTTTCCATGAAAGGATTTTCTTGTTTAAAATAAAATATAAATAATTATATGTACACCTGCAATAAAGTATGGATAGAAAAAAGGTAATTGTGTAGCTTTTTTTGTGTCCAAGGAGGACTCTGCCTTCCATTTGAGATAGGTTATAGAAATCTTGAGACAATGAGACTAATCTATATGAGCTCAGCTTGTGATGACAAATGCAGAGGCACTGTAGTCACTGGAACAGCTCCTGTTCCTCCTTGCTATTCTCAGTAGCACAATGCCACAGGGCCTTTGTCAGGTATTAAGAACATGGCTGAGCAGGTTGGAGTCAGCAGGGCTAGAGGGGGCTGAATCTGACTGAAGAGACAAGTTAAGCTGCTCATGGTGGTTAGTCAACAAAACCAAGTGTGTGAACTCCCAAGGATGTTGAGAGATCCTGTCAGCATCCTCCCGGGGACTGCATCCCAGGACAGCTGCCAGCTCCTGGGATGCAAAGTGCTGCTGAAGAGCACTCCACCAAAGTCACCTAACCTGCTGGCCTGCAGTCTGGCAGGGATAAAGGAAAGTTTTCTTTTCTTGGGTCGTAAATCTATGAAGGAGTGCCGCAGGATGACTATCTGGATCTCTTTCTTGAAAAAGCTTGTTCACTGGGAGCCTCTTGTAAAGGTTTTTTTTTTTCCTTTTCTTGGGAAGAAATTTACTTTTCATGTACTTCGATATTGTCGTGTTGCCTCTATTTGTAAGAGTTCCTTTCTTGTATTTCATATATTTGTCCAGTACCTGCTATGTTTCCAGTTTACAAATTTTCAAGGACTTTGGAAACTCATCTAACTTTGGCTTGAGGGTGATTTGATTGCACGTGGTGCTTTGTATGGAGATAAAACTAAATAACACATCAATATTTAGTCATCCAAATTTGAAGGACTTGGTCACTTCTCTTTGTTTCTTTGCTTGGCAAGTAACAGCACTTTCTTGCCCTCTAGGGTGGACTGCTGCTGACCAAAACATAAAATGAGTCTGTCTCAGAAGATGAGGCTTCTCATGGTACCAGCAAATCCTGTGTGGCTTCAGTCAGGTGCTGCAGTGTGGGATGGGGACAGTGTGGTTACTACACTGGATCTGTTTTGAGGCGTGCCAGCTGTGGGAGCTGCATGGAGGTATGGCCTGAAGGTGTGTGCTAAAGCTGATGGGTAAAACAACCCAGGTGTTTTGGGTGAGGTGAGAGAGTTCTTCGATGGATTTCTTGGCAGCAAAGCTTGAGACAATGAAGGCTGATACAGTGTTTTTTCAGCAAACATTTTTGAGCAAGAACTGATCCTAAAGCCTCTCACTGGAAAGCTGTAGCTCCTTGCCCCGCAGCAAGGGTTTCCTCTGTCTGGGTCGCGTGGCTCCTGGTTTCTTTGCCCAGGCTTCTCGTTCCCTCATCCCTGCCCTCGTCTGCTCTGCCTCTACCTCGGAGCCCCTGCTATGACGCCTCCCGGAGAGTCTTCCCGGGCTCATGGTGCCCAAGGGCCTGGCTCCTGCCTTCATGTCTCTGTGGACGCCCTCCAGCTGGGGCGTGGGGAGCAGGAAGGGACCCATCGTGTCCCCTGGCGTTGCTGCCCGGCCGCTGGCGGCAGCGGGTCGCGGTAGGGCACCCAAGGGCTCAGCGCGGCTGCGGCCGGGCTGCTCGGCGGGGCAGGGC
>VWYP01026289.1:2773-28252 GCA_013400435.1 Pycnonotus jocosus
TAGAGGGGCGGCCGCCAGGGGGGTCCGCCCGGGCCCGCGGGGTGGCGTGGCGGCTTCGAGGGGGCGCCGCCGGTTCTCCTCTTCTGGGCTCCCGTCCCGGCCTTGTCCCTGTGGGGGAGGTGTCGGAGCCGGCCCGGTCCTGCGCTCCGACCCCGCCGGTTCTCCTCAGCTCCCGCCCGTCCGGGAGCAGCAGTGGCTCTCCTGGGCCCTGCAGGGAGTGAGCTCGGGCATCTCGCTGCTGTTCTTGGGCCGGCGTTTCCAAATCCGTTGGCTTAAACGTTTCATTCTGGGTTCCTATTCCAAACTCCCCTGTTTAAATTTCGGGCTAGGTTTTCCCAAATCCGCTTGTTTAAATGCTGCTTTTGGGCTCCCGTTCTTAAATCGGCCTGAATTGCGTTTTATGGGAGTTTTCTGTGGGTTCTGGGACATTTTTAGCGCTTTCCTGGGTGGGCTGCGGCTGTGAGCGAACAGGAATTTCCGGGCCGGTGGTTTTCCCGGGACTGAGCTGCCAGGCTGGTTCCTGGCTGGGAATCGTGTGAAATGGAAATAAAGAGCCCGGGAATACCTGCGGGGGCTCCCCTCGTGAGCCCCCAGATCTCCTGGAATGCTGGGCTGGATCTGCAGGCTCTGTGGCACAACAGGGATTTATTGCTGGGTTTTTCCTGTTCCCCCATCGCTGTTTTCATGGAAAATACGGGATTTCTCTGAGGAATGGCTCTGATTCCAGAGCAGCTCAGCCCTGCTCTGAGCGGCTGCTGCTGATCCCAGAAGGAATTGGGTGTCCTGGAATTCCTTTCCTGAATTCACGGGTGTTGGTGCTCCCATTTGGGAGTAAATGTAAATAACTCTCACTTTGTTTCCTGCCTCATCTTTCCTCAATCCGTTGGATTAGGAAGTTTCCCAGGTCCTTGTGAGGTTACCTGTGATTCCACAGGGGATGGGAGTTAAACACCTGCCCTCAGAATTCCCATTGATCCTTTGGACATACCCGCACAGGGATCCCTGTGTGGGGAATCCCAGTGGACACACCCTCACAGGGCGATGGGATAAGAGGGAATGGCCTCGGGCTGTGCCAGGAGAGGCTCAGGCTGGACTTCAGGAGGAATTCCTTTGAGGAAAGGGCGCTCAGCCTTGGCAGGGATGGTTTGGAGTCCCCGTCCCTGGAGGTGTCCATGGATGTGGCACTCAGGGCTCTGGGCTGGGGACGAGGTGGGGACGGGTCACAGGGTGGATTTGAGGCGTTTCCCAGCCTCGGGGATTCTAGGATGCCAGGAGCAGTGGGAATCACACACAGCCGGGTGTGTGGCTGCCTTTAGAGGCACAGATCAGCTCTGCTGTTTCTGGGGTCCATTCTCCCAGCCCAGAGCAGCTCGTGGAGTTCCAACGGGAATCACACACAGGCAGGTGTGTGGCTGCCTTGAGAGGCACAGATCATCTCTGCTGTTTTTGGGGTTCATTTTCCCAGCCTGGAGCAGCTTGTGGAGTTCCAATGGGAATCACACACAGCCAGGTGTGTGGCTGCTTTCAGAGGGACAGATCAGCTCTGCTGTTTCTGGGATCCATTCTCCCAGCCTGGAGCCCCTGATGAATTTCCAGTGGGAGTCACACACGGGCAGGTGTGTGGCTGCTTTCAGAGGGACAGATCAGCTCTGCTGTTTCTGGGGTCCATTCTCCCAGCCCAGAGCAGCTGATGGAGTTCCCCTGTGAAATTCCATCCCACATTCCCTCCTTCCTTCTGGAAGAACAGAGCAGCTCCTGGGCTGTTTGCACCAGATCACCCTCCCTGGGCTGCTGTCCCGGGCCAGCTGTGCTGTGGGGCAGAGCAGGGCCCAGGGGATGCCCGTGGAATTCCCAGGGAATCTCCCTGTTCCTGGGGGGTGCCTTGGTGCCAGGGTTGGCTGTGGGATCGGCTGTGGAAGCTGATCCAGGTGTGGGTCCCCTGCTAAAGGAATCTCAGCAGTCTGGGATGTGTCGGTGCCGTGATCCTGCTCCCAGTTCAGTGTTCCCCTCATTCCTTGGGCTGGGACCTTCCCACATCCCTGGGGGGCTTTTCCTGACCCCTGGCAGTCTTGAGGCTCTGAAGAACAGGCACAGTGTCCTGCACCTGACCAGTGCCACTTGGGAGAGTAAAACCTCCCAGTGTGGGGGCATTTTGGAGCATTCCCTGTCACTGTCAGCCCTGATGCCCTCACATCAGCTCCTCTGCCAGGGCCTGCCTTTCCTGAGCATTCCTGAATCCCAGCTGGGCTGGCTGGGTGCTCCTGCCCTGCACTGGGGGCTGCAGTGACAGCAGCCGTGCAGCCACAGCAGCCGTGCAGCCACAGCAGCCGTGCAGCCACAGCTCCCTTCCCTTGGCCGAGCTGTGGGGTTTGGCAAAGCCTGAGAGGGTCAGTCATGGAATCATGGAATCCAAGCCTGCTTTGGGGTGGGAGCAGTGTTAAATCTCCTCCAGTTCCACCCCCTGCCCCGTCCTGGGGGTGTTCAAGGCCGGGTTGAGGGGAGCTGGGGTAGGGGAAGGGTCCCTGCCCATGGAGGGGGTGGGACTGGGTGAGCTCTAAAACCCCTTCCCACCCAAACCATTCCATGGTCTGCAGCTATGGGAGCCATTTGCTCACACAGTGCTGCAGGAAGGGCCCATTTTGGGAGGTTTTGGTTCCTGCCAATCTCTGGGAACACATCAGGGAGGGAGTGGAGAGGCTGTGGATGTGCCCCCTGCTCTGGACTCTGCACATGCCAGCAGTGACTGCCAGCACTGCTGTTCCCAGCTGGGAAGGAGCATTCCATGGGGTGTTGCTGAAGCCATTGGGGAATCCTAGAGGTTACCGTGCCCACAGGGACTCCAGAGTTCCAGTGGAATCCTCAAGGGCTTAGATGGAAAACAGGGACAAACTACTGAGATGTGATTGTGTCCACCAGGAAGGGCCTTCCCTGGACACTCGGCTGTTGTGGAGGATTTTTCTGGAAAGTCCCCATCCTTGGAGGTGTCCAGGGAATGACTGGACATGGCACTCAGGGCTCTGATGAGGTGGGGATCAGTGCCAGGCTGGGCTCCATGACCTTGGCATCTTCTCCAGCCTCCCTGATCCAGGGATTCTGTGCTGCTGGGGGCGAGGACTCTGCTGAACTCCTGTTCACCTGTCAGGGAGATGGAGCAGGGATGGAGCCAGGTGCCCTGGCCGTGTGCTTCATCCTTCCTTTCTGCACTTCTTGAATCTCTGTGTGATTTGCTGCTTGTGGTTCCCAAATAAATGGGATTCTGTCCTTTTTGTGTGTTTACACTGCAGAGAAGTTCTCAGCCCTGTAACAAATTCCCAGGGATGTTTCTGAGCTCTTGGAGTTCAACCCCCCTGGAAGGGCCCAGCCGTGCTCAGACACCGGAACAGCAGCAGGAATCCAGTTCCCATTTATTTCTTTCCAGAGAAGCTCCTGTTCTCCTTCCTTTACCAGCTTTTCTCGGGTTGTTCTCTCTCTTTCCTCGCTTCCTTCTGGTTGTTTTGGGATATTGGAATAAGGCTTCAGGGAGGAGCCTGAGCACAAAGCCCCGGTGCTGCTGTCTGGCCCCAGGGAACTGAGCTGAGCATTCCTGGGAGCAGAGTTATCCCAAGGTGGATATCCCTGGAAAGAGGAAAGCAGCAGTCAGGGCTCTCTGAGTACAAGGGTGGAGGTTGGGGTGGGTTTGCACAAGGTGCTGCTTTCCAGGGATCCCAGAGTGACAGGGTGGTGATGTTCCATGGTCAGAAATTCCTGCTGGAGCCGTGCTGGTGGTCAGCAGAGATCACCCCTGGGTCCATGGGTTCTTTCCAGAGGGATGTGTGGTGGCAGAGGGGCTGGAGCCAGCAGTGCCTGGGTGCTCCTGGGCACTGCTGTGTCCCTTCAGTCTCAGCTTTGCTCTCTGTGCTGGAGCTGGGGTGTTCCAGAGCAGTTTTGGGAAGCTGTGCCTGTTAATGAGCTCAGATATGTAAATTATATTAAACTCGGCTGTGCAATGGGCTGGGTTTGGAACAATCACCACAGATTGGGCTCCTGATGTTTTTATTTGGAATAGTTCCACTCGGCAGCCCTGCACTCTGTTCTTCTCCTCCCACATCCCAGAGCTGCTAAATTGGAATAATGGAGTTTTTAAAGCCAGAGGAGATGGGAGCAGCAGTGGGAAAAGGGTTTGTGGACTTGGAAATTGGCTGGGGAGAGCCCTGGGCCTGAGTGTCCAATGGCAGAGACGTGGGAGGGGACAGGGACAGCTGATGGCAAACAGGGCTTCAGCCGGCTGGGAAAGGACAAGAGGGATTTTTTAAAATTATTTATTGGATATTCCACAATCAAAATGAATCTTGGAGGTGAGGGAGCTTTCTTTTATAAGCAGATCAGCATTTCTGGGTTGTGTTTGTGGCCAGGTGGAGATGGCATCTGGGGACACGGTCCCTGCTGGCCTTGGCAGTGCTGGGGAGAGTTGAGCTTGGTGGGCTGTGAGGGTTTTTCCAATCTCAGCAGTTCCATGATTCTGGTCTTGTCGTGGCTTTGTGCGCTGGAGTTTGCCAGTTTGCAGCTCCAGCCACCCCTGTGTCCCGTGTCAGCTCCCTGTTGGTGCCCTGCTGTTCCCATCAGCCTCGTGTTCCTCATGTTCCAGTCCAGCCATGGACTTCTGGAGGAGCCAGGGAAACAACTGCAGCTCTGGGTGGTGTCCAGACACCTGCAGAGCAGGATTTTGTGCTGGGAGGGTTTGTTTTGTCTGCTCCGTGTACACTGATCCTGGGAAATGCCCACAGCCCCCACAGGGAACTGGAGGCTGCACACAGCCAGGAGCCTCATTCCTGCTGTAAAATAAGAGTCAGATAATGGAGGATATATCCTGGAATCCTGGAATGGTTGGGGTGGGAAGGGAAGGGGAGCTGTGGCTGCCCCATCCCTGGAAATGTGCGAGGCCGGGTTGGGTGGGGCTTGGAGCACCGTGGGATGGTGGAAGGTGACCCTGCCATGGCAGGGGGTGGAGTGGGATGAGCTTTAAAGTCCCTCCAGCCCAAACCATTCCAGGATTCTGTGACAATCCAGAAGATTTGGTTTTGGTAAAGGAAAAGCTTCAAGTCTTGGTTCCTGCTCTGAACAGAGGTTTTTCCATGCTGCTTTTACTCGGAGCAAAGACTTCCCACAGGAGCATGTCCAGGGCCACAGGCTGGGGTTTGTCCCCGCTGGTTTTTGGGTGCTTGATGGGAAGTGTGGAGCTGAGAGAAGGAACCAGCTCTGTTTTCATGGATGGTGCCACCAGAACCCACGTGAACACCGAAGGCAGGGCCACATCCTGCTGCTGGGGGCTGAGCTGGGTGTCCCAGCAGTGGGATGGATTGCCAGGCTGGAATCACGGTCCCAGCAGTGGGATCACCATCCTGGAGTCGTGATTCCAGCAGTGGGATCCATGNGCAGGAGAGGGACTGCCACGACGTGTTCACCTCCCTGCTCAAGCTCTCCCAGCCAGGTACTGGCGTTGGGAATCTCTGGAATGCTCCAGGCTGAGCCCTGGGAAAGCTCTGCTGCCCCACAGATGGGTTTGGGAGGGAGGGAGAAGGATCAGAATCAGCTCCCAGCACCAGGGATGATGGCAAGGCTCAGGGAGCTGAGCTCTGTGGAGCAGGACATTTGCTTCCAAACTAAACACTGTCTGGGGAGCCAACGAGAAAGATGGAGAGAGGTTATTTACAGGAGCCTGGAGTGCCAGGACAAGAGGGGATGGATTCACACTGAGAGAGCAGGGTCAGATGGGATATTGGGAAGGAATCTTTACCTG
Source organism: Pycnonotus jocosus (assembly GCA_013400435.1). NCBI lineage: Eukaryota > Metazoa > Chordata > Aves > Passeriformes > Pycnonotidae > Pycnonotus > Pycnonotus jocosus. The sequence goes on from VWYP01026289.1 coordinate 8,550, forward strand.
CAGGGATGGTGAGGCTCTGGCACAGGGTCCCCAGAGAAGCTGTGGCTGCCTCTGGATCCCTGGAAGTGTCCAAGGCCAGGCTGGACACTGGGACTTGGAGCAGCCTGGGATGGTGGAAGGTGTCCCTGCCATGGCAGGAGGTGGGACTGGGTGAGCTTTAAGGTCCCTCCAAAGCATTGCACGATTCTGTGATTTGGGAAAGTTTCAGAGAAGGTTTTAAGATGAGAACTTGAGAAAGCTGGGTCAGCAGAGCTGGGAGGGAGAAGCAGGAGGAGAACCCTGATGGGAACATGAAACTGGATCTCTTGAGGGGATGGAGATGATGTGAGCAAGGGTTGGGGATTATCTGATGGTCTGTTCACAGAAAACGTGGTTGGAGGACTCTGTAAGTGTCCAGCACATCCCTTGGTTTGTACAGTTGCTGGGATGGCTCTTCCTGTGGGGAATGGCAGGAGTATGAACTGGTTTTCCTGACATCCAGCTCAGTTTGGGAAGGGTTTCATGTTCTGACATGAAGTGCTTTGGTTTTCTGGGAAGGAAGAGTCCGGTCACTCCCGTGAGAAAGTTTTCCCTGAGCATTTTCTGTTTCCGTAGGGCACGGAGTCCATTAAGATGGAAAACGGGCAAAGCACGGCAGCAAAGCTGGGGCTGCCCCCTCTCACCCCAGAGCAGCAGGAAGCTCTCCAGAAAGTGAGTAAAACTGGGAATTTGCTGTTTGGGGGTGGTGGTGTTGGTGTTTTTAATGAGCCTCTGTCACTGGTGGGGCCAAAGGGAACTCGCCAGCAGATCTCTGGGATCATGGCCATGCTGGAGGGTCCCACAGGCACACTTGGGCTCAGGAGTTACTTGGTTTGGTTTAGAGTTCACAGACGCTTTTGGGAGCATGATGGGGAATTGCTGTTGGGGTGGGTGAGAGTGGGTTTAATTTGAAAATAAATCAGTTCAGAGGAATGGCATCCTAAGTCAGATGGGAATTGTGGGCTTGGGTGTGGGTGCCACAGAGTCACTGAGGAGCAACCGCTGCTCCACAAGGACTGAGATTGGGATCTGTCAGTGTCCACCCCAGAACACGTCCCAGGATATCCCTGTCCTCGGGGTGGCAGGGATAGGGAGCTCTGTCCTGGGGAGGCTCCATGTGGATGTGCCCGTGCTGTCACAGCTGTCCCCCTGTGTGTGGTGGCTGGCTCCTGGCCTCGTTCCCTCTGGCTTCTCTGGAGCTGAGGGCTGCAAACCCCCTTTGCCAGGAGGGCTGCAAATCCCCATTGTCCACAAGGGCTGCAAACCCCCTTGTCCACGAGGGATACAAACCCCCTTGTCCATGAGGGATGCCCACCCCCCTTGTCCATTTCCAGGTTTCTGAAGCACACGCCTCAAATCCCTGTGTTAGATCCTGCCATTCCCTGGCAGCTCCCAAGCACAGCCACGGAGAGCAGGTGCCCCAGGGGTGGCTGTGTGTGTCCTGGGGAGCAGGCACAGGTGTGGGGTGAGCTTTGCCTTGGCACGGAGCCTCTGTGCCAGCACCACCAGAATCTCTGGCTTTTCCAGATTGGGAGAGGACTGAGAGAAACCCCAAAGGAGCCTTGAGCGTGCAGGGAGAGCCAGAAGTGAACTGGGACAGGCATTCAGGGAGCAGAGCCAGAGGTGAACTGGGGCATTCAGGGAGCAGAGCCAGAGGTGAACTGGGGCATTTTGGGAGCAGAGCCAGAGGTGAACTGGGACATTGAGGGAGCAGAGCCAGAGGTGAACTGGGGCATTCAGGGAGCAGAGCCAGAGGTGAACTGGGGCATTCAGGGAGCAGAGCCAGAGGTGAACTGGGGCATTTTGGGAGCAGAGCCAGGGAAGAGCTGCTGTCTTTGGGAGCAGATGCAGGGCAGGCTGGGTGTGCTGAGAGGGGAGAGGCCAGGCCAGGGGTGGCCATGGGGAGGTGCAGCCCCTTCCCTCCTGTAGCACCTGTCTGTGCAGACGCTCTCTGAGAGGAGAGGACTGAAGGAGGCCGTGCCCCGCCCCGGGCCCTGCAGGTAAGGGGATGCGAGCGGGGAAGAGGGGAATGCCGAGCTCCCGGTGCATGCTGCTTCCCTGTGCTGTGTCCCAGGGCCTCGAGGTGCTGGGGAGCTGTGGGCACTGCCCTGGTGCTTAGGGATGGAGGTGGAAGGCTCTGGGAGCTGCGGTGCAGAGCCAGGCGTTGTTCCCTGCCCCGCTGTGGTGTCCTGCCCCTACAGCCCCTGTTTCCCTTCCAGGCCAAGAAGTACGCCATGGAGCAGAGCATCAAGAGCGTGCTGGTGAAACAAACCATCGCCCACCAGCAGCAGCAGCTCACCAACCTCCAGGTGAGAGCCCCCCTCCGAGCCGCCCCCTCTGCCTCGTGCTCCCCCCGACACGGTGGAGTTCTCAGGGCCCTCGGAACCAGAGCACAGCCCTGAGCCTGCAGCTCACCCAGGCACCCCGACTGACCTCACAAATTGCCCGCAGATCTCTTTTGTTCCAAGAGGAAATGGTTAAAAATTGCCGTCCTGTTGGACGTCCCTTCTTGAGATACGAGAAGCCAAAGACTTTGCCGTGGGTTTTGCTTCTGAGCCATGTTTGAGGTGGTGAGGGCAGAGGGGATCCTGGGAACAATGTCCTGTCACTATCTCCTCTGCCTGAGAGAGGGTCCCTGTGTCCCCATGCGTGTCCCAGTGCTGCCCCGTTTCCTTCCCCTGCACCCAGGTGCTCTCAATTTTGGAGAAGTTCTGTTGGCTGTTCCTGCTTGTACTGGAATGCCCAAATCGGGAGAACCCTTAACTGGGGTTTGGCCTCCCCTCCTTCAGAGGTTTCTGGAACACGTCTCACTGCCTTTGCTCCAAGTCAGGAAGCCCAAGAACAAGGGCTTTGCCTGAGGAATCCCCGTGGATGTGCTCTCCCTGCCCGGCAGCTGAGGCCGTTTGGGGCTGTGCCTGGTTCTGAGGGTCTGCTCTAGTTGAGGGGCTCCTTTTAAATGCTGGGGGTGAATCAACGACAGCGGTTGCAGAGATTACCATTGCCTTGAGTCCCCCCTGGGATCCCACCCTGCTTCCCGAGGCAGCGGCAGCAGCACAAGCCCACCCTGGCCTGGTGGGACCGGACTCGGCAGGGTCCTGGCGCCGGACAGTCCTGGGGACCAGGCAGTGAGGGCCGAGGAAGGAGAGGCCTCTCCGCAGGTGCCCCTGCGCCGCCGCTCTGCTTGAGTTTGTACAAACAGCCGTAGTATGCTCAGCTCCAACAGACTGAACTCTGTCTTTACTGTCTTTCAGATGGCAGCAGTGACAATGGGCTTTGGAGATCCTCTCTCACCTTTACAATCGGTCAATAGACATATTCACTTCTTCTGGGGCACTTGTCTTAGTCAGGGCCTAGCGTGGGGACGTTCGTAGTGGTGCCAATGCTCTTGTCCGCGCCCAGCGCAGCCCTCCCACATCCCCACCTGTACTGGACACGCCCAGGAGCAGAGCGAGGTGTCACTGCCCCGAGAAGACCCCAGGCTGTGCAGTCTGCGGGGACACTGCCACTCGGGGGCAAAGACAGCTTTAGATTTCCACCAGTTCTGAACACACCCGTGAAATTGTGGGAGCTGCATTTCTAGGGATGCTACAGTTCTGAGGTCCCGACCTCAAACTAACGGCCAAGGTAACTCACCAAGGGGCGACTTCTTGTGGAACGACCTCCCAGCACGCAGAGCCGGCCGGTGCTGGGGAGGGCCGGGGTGCCGGAGGTTGGCAGAACGTGGTGTGGCCCAGGCTCAGACTGACTCTCTTTACTGTGCATGCTCCAGACCAGGGCCATATGGCACGTTGCAAGTGCAGCAAAAGCAGGATGGAAGGGCCAGAACCACGGGACTGAGCAGAGAACTTGTGTGACCCTTTGTGCCCGCTCTAATCAGAGGCCACAAAGAGCTGAATGACTTGGCATGATCCCATCCTCTCCTTTTTCCTAGATGTGCTGGACAAAGTGTCCTGTGACTCCCTTCTGCACCCAAAGGTTCATTTGTAAATTCGTTTGCACATTTGTAAATACCTCTCCATCTTGCTGGAATGTGAGATTTGTGCCTGGTGTAAAACACAGACGGAGGTTTGAGCTCCAAGAAAAAGGGCACAGAAGTGAAATCCCCAGTCTCCCTCCTTTGGCAGTGGGTGGTGTGTCAGTGGGGAGCCAGGGTGGGTGTCCTGGGGTAAGTTTGAAATGGGACAGAGCAGCCATCTGGGTGTGGATTTGGCAGAGATGGTGTCAGAGCCCTCATGCCCAGCAACTCCCCCCATCCCTGGAGCTGCTGCCTGGCAGTGGAACTCCAGCAGTTTGGCCTAAATTGCTTTTGGCTCATTGTCCCCAGCTGGGCACAGCTGAGTTGGTGGCACAGGAAAGTTTTAATGGCTTATGAACCCCAGGGCACCAGGCTGTGACCCCTTTTCCTCAGCCATTCCTCTCTCAGGAGTCTCATATGGACGCAGCCCAGGAGCAGGAGCCTGGAACGGTTTAGAGCAGTCAGGATATCCCATTCTTGGCAGATGCTTCATCCCAGAGGCCATTTGGAATGCACAAAGTGCAAACAGCACTTCTCCTGTTGCCAGGGTTCCCAAGTTCCTTGTGGAGGCAGCACAGCCTGAACTCCCTGAGCTCCGGGTCTCAAGGCCTGAGTTACAGCTTCCTGTGGGCTCAGTCCTCCCTCCACGTGTCACAGTGTGAGGTCCCCGTGTCCCTTCACCATCCCCTGGTGTCATTGTGCCATGGCTGATGCTCGTGGTGAGGGTTGGGCATCACCTGCTTTGATTACAAGAGCACCCCAGGGTGGGGTTTTGGCCTGTCCTTAAATACCCTCCCAAACCCCTTTAGAGCAGCATTGCACAGCTACAGGTGGGGGCTGCTGCCTGGCTGAGGCTCCAGGGGCTTTTCCATGTTACAGGAGGAGAAGGAGGCACAGGGGACAGTGACATCAGCCTGGGGACTGCTGAGAGCAGGGAGATGTCCAGGCAGGAGGCCCTGACCTGTGCTGAGCTCAGGTGCCCAGGGCACATCCCCCACCTGGATGCTCCTGTCGGTGACCCACAGACACCCGGGGTCAGCACAGCCCATCTCAGCTCTCCCAAAATCCCGGGGTCATTAAGGCTGGAAAAGACCTTCAAGGTCTTTGAGTTCAACCTGTGCCTGACCCCCACGTTGTCACCAGCCCAGAGCACTGAGTGCCACCTCCAGGTGTTCCCTGGACACCTCCAGGGATGGGGACTCCACACCTGCCTGGGCAGCCTCTTCCAGTGCCTGACCACCCTTTCCAGAAAGGAATCCTTCTGCTGTCTGAAAATCCTGAGTCCTCCTCACTGCCCCACCTCTGCTTTAGGGTCCTGTGGCAGGGCAAGGTGGGGATTTCCTCCTGCAGAGGCTCCTCAGAGAGGAGAGGCACCTTCCTGGGACACCCAGGGTGACACTGGTGGTGGCTCTGACCCCCTAAATGGATGCCCTGCAGACTAAGGGGCTTTCCTGCCCCAAAGCTGGAGCACCTGGGAGACCACCCAGGCACTGTCCTGCATGTGCACGTGCCATAGTCCTGCTGGTCACAGCCTGCAGAGTAAAGAGAGCCATGGCCCAGCCCTGCTGGGAAATCCTTAACCCAGGCAAGGGGCAAGATGGATGTCACCACAGGAACAGCAGTTGGGCTGTAATGTCACCTCAGGAGCAACAGCTGGGGCTGAATGTCACCACAGGAGCAGCAGTTGGGCTTTAATGTCACCTCAGGAGCAACAGCTGGGGCTGAATGTCACCTCAGGGGCAGCAGTGGGGCTTTAATGTCACCACAGGAGCAACATTTGGGGCTTGATGTCACCTCAGGAAGCAGTTGGGGTTTAATGTCACCTCAGGGACAGAGTCTGGGGTGAGAGCTGTCCCTGTTTGCAGTGTCCCGTGTGGAATGGCAGGAGTTAAACCCTCCCAGGTTGTTTCCTCCTGTGGCCAGTGGCAGTCCTGGGCAGGTGTAGTAGGGAGCAGGAGTCCCTCAGGTGCAGGCTGTGTCCATGCTGCTGTGCCTGTCACAGATGAGCTCTCCCTCCTTTTGGGTTGCAGGATCCCCAGGCAAAGCTCATTAGGGCACCCCAAAAATCAGCCTTGAGAAGGCCCTGAGTGCTTTCCCTCTGCCCCAGGGGTCCCCAGGCATGGCAGAACTCCTCTGCTCATTAGGGCACCCCAAAAATCATCTCCTGAAGGCCCTGGTTGCAGCCCCTCTGCCCTGGGGGGTGCTCAGAGCTCCCTGCTGTGGTGCTGGGCAGGGCCAGAGGCATCACCTGCTGCTGCTGCACGTGTTCTGCACCAGCCTCTTCCTGCCCCAGGTGTGTCCCACCTGCCCCAGAGCCATCCCCTCACATGCAGGCAGTGACTCCTCACAGCCACATCTCCAGGGCCGTGTCCCTCAGCGGCTCTAGAGCTGCTCTGGGGGTGACAGACACGAAGGACACGCTGTGCTCTGCTTTTGGGATCCCTCCTGTAAGGAATGGCTGGATTTGTCTCGCAGACAGGGTTCCAGGCAGAGTTAGGACGCAGTAGCAGAAACCCTCAGCGCAGCACCCGCGTGTCGGGGCTGCACCAGTACAGCCAGTGCCGCCAGGCAGGGATGAGTACTGGCACCACACGCTTCCCAGGAGTCCCACTGGGCCATGGAAGTGTTTGGCTTTGCTGTTGAGCTGTGGAAGTGGTGCCCAGTACTGAATCTCGCACTGCCGGGGGTGGGGGAGGCTCTGGTGCCGGAGGGAGCGGGGGGAGGTTCCCAGTTCCAGACCCCTTGATGCCGGGGAGGGGGGGGGAGTGCCGATGGATCTCTGCTCTCGGGGCGGGGGGAGTGGGAGGGATTCTCCCGGTGCCCAGCGCTGAGCCCTTTGCTGCCTGGAGGGGGAAGCTGCCCTAGAGCCAAGGGATTCCCTCCTCCTGCAGGTGTGGCTGGAGATGAGATCAGGCCGGGGGGAGACCCGGCCAGAGGGGCCGAACGTGTCTGTCCCGGGACTTTACCCGGGAGTGAGCCGGGCGGATCCGCTCCAGCGCCCTGTGCAGCGAGCAGGGAACTCCTTCCGATCCAGGCTGTGCCAGAGCTGCCGCCAGGGCTGGCTCCCGGGAGGGAGGCAGGAGGGGAGGAGGCCCCGGTGGGCACGGCCAGCCCGGCCCTGACCGGCCAGTCCTTGTCTCGCTACAGATGGCGGCTCAGAGGCAGCGGGCGCTCGCCATCATGTGCCGGGTCTACGTGGGCTCCATCTACTACGAGCTGGGCGAGGACACCATCCGCCAGGCCTTCGCCCCCTTCGGGCCCATCAAGAGCATCGACATGTCCTGGGACTCGGTCACCATGAAGCACAAGGTGGGAGGAGGGGCTGCCAGGCTCGGGGGAGGTTCCCTGCCTCTGTCATGGGGTGGAGCTGGGGGAGCTTTAGGGTCCTGTCCCACCCAAACCATTGTGGGATTGCCTGGGTCTGGGAAAGAGCAGGTGAACTGGCCTGGGAAGAGGTGGAATTCCCTGGGGGCAGTGAGAGCTGGGGGTGATGCCTCAGTGATGATGAGTTTTGGGGTCTTCTGCAAGGAGATTCCTTTCAGCCATGTGTCATAAACACAAACAGCTGTGCAGAATTCTGGATGAGATACTGGGAAGGAGTTCTTCCTGTGAGAGTGGGGAGGCCCTGGCACAGGGTGCCCAGAGAAGCTGTGGGTGCCCCTGGATCCCTGGAAGAGTCCCAGGTCAGGCTGGATGGGGTTTGGAGCAGCCTGGGACAGTGGAAGGTGTGGAACTAGAAGGGCTCCAAGATCCCTGCAACCCAAACCTTTCCCTGAGTCTATGATTCCCGGCCCTCAAGGAGCATCCTCCTCTCTTCAAGGCTTTCCAGATGCAGCCAGGAGAGAAAAGGGCCTCTATCCTTATGAAGAACAGGCTCCTTTTAGCACTGAGGGTGAATGTTTGCAGCTCCCTGATCTGCTTAGGGCAGGATTCCTTGCTGGGAGCCAGGGGCGTGTGGGGTGAAGTGCACGGGATCGTAGAAGCCTTGAGGTTGGCACTGAGAGCCACATTCAGACATTCCTTGGACATCTCCAGGGATGGGGACTCAGCACCTCCCTGGGCAGCCCCTTCCAATGCCTGACCACCCTTTCAGTGAAGAAATTCCTCCTGATGTCCAGGCTGAAGCTCTGCTGGAAGTGCAGCCCTTAGTTGGGTGGGGTTTTGCTGCAGGACCTCAGAGTCCGAGAGGCTCCAGAATCAGCTGCTCTTGGGGGAACCTCTGCAGGCCATTTCCTGCCATAATAAAATGCTTCTCTAAGGAATCTTCTTGGGCCACCAGCAGGAATCAGTGTGGTGGGAATCAGTTCCAGCTGTAGGTCCCTGGGGAACCTTGGCTGCATTGATTGTCACAGCTGGAGTGGCTGACAGGTGTCTCCTCCCATCCCAGGGCTTTGCCTTTGTGGAATATGAGGTTCCTGAGGCTGCCCAGCTGGCCCTGGAGCAGATGAACTCTGTCATGCTGGGGGGAAGGAACATCAAGGTGAGTAACATTGGAAAATTCCTGCTTCTCTGTTCCTGGGAATAACGGTTTCATGCCTGGAAAAGCACTGTGATAGGGGAAGGAACCTAAAGACTGCTTGCTCTCTGATGGACCTTGATGTCCAACATGGAGCCCACGGTGGCTCTGGGTCCCTCCTCTCCAAGGAGAGCCCCCCTGGCCTGAGAGTCCCACCTGAGATTGGCTCCAGGGACTCCATTCAGGTTTTCCCACCCACACATGGAATTCTCTTGAAAGCAAAGTGAAGATGATTCTTTGTATCTCACGTGGTGTATCCAACATGCCCTGAGTGTGTGCAGAGTGCCCTGGCCCAGGGGGTTTGGGAGCCCCTGAAGGGAAGGGGTAGGAACGCTGTGATTTGCTTGCAGGATCCTTCTCAGTCCCTGGAGGTTGGTGTTTGGCAGCTCAGGGAAGGTGAACGGGACAGGTACAGGGAGGAAGGAGCAGAGCCCAGGATCCCAGAGGTGCAGGCTGTTCCTGCTCCCTCTGCTGCTCAGGGATGGCCCTCTGAGGTGTGCTGTGGCTTGCACAGGCAGGGAGGGGCCAAGTGCTGCTCCATGGACCGTCCCTAGCACAGAATAATGGAAGTGTTCTCATGGGAAAATCCTTCCCAGCTCATCAACTCCAGTCTGGGACCCGTCCCCACCTTGTCACCCAGCCCAGAGCACTGAGTGCCACATCCAGGCATTCCTTTGGCATCTCCAGCACCTCCCAATGCCTGACCACCCTTTCCTTGAAGAAATTCCTCCAGCTGTCCAGCCTGAGCCTCTCCTGGCACAGCTCCTCTTGTCCTGTCCCTGTTCCCTGGAAGCAGAGCCTGACCCCCCAGCTGCCCCCTCCTGTCAGTGGGTTGTGCAGAGCCACAAGGTCCCCCCGAGCCTCCTTCTCTCCAGGCTGAGCCCCTTTCCCAGCTCCCTCAGCCTCTCCTGGGGCTCCATTCCCTTTCCCAGCTCCCTCAGCCTCTCCTGGGGCTCCATTCCCTTTCCCAGCTCTGTTCCCTCTCCTGGGGCTCCATTCCCTTTCCCAGCTCCCTCACCCTCTCCTGGGGCTCCATTCCCTTTCCCAGCTCCCCCAGCCTCTCCTGGGGCTCCATTCCCTTCCCAACACCATTCCCATCTTTCTCCTGTGTTTATGGATATCCCACCCTGTCCCTGCAGGTGGGGAGGCCCAGCAACATCGGGCAGGCTCAGCCCATCATTGACCAGCTGGCAGAGGAGGCCCGGGCCTTCAACCGCATCTACGTGGCCTCCGTGCACCAGGACCTGTCCGACGACGACATCAAGAGCGTCTTCGAGGCCTTTGGGAAGATCAAATCCTGCACCTTGGCCCGGGACCCCACGACAGGGAAGCACAAAGGCTACGGCTTCATTGGTACAGCTGGGGCAGGGCAGGGCTGGGCTCTCCTCTGCTCCTGGGGGTGGCTTTGGGGCTGGGTTTGCCACCTTAGGGAAGGGATTTCCCAAAGTGATAGGAATAAATTTGGAGCAGGTCAGCGCTGGGTTTAGAAATACAATTTTTAGTGGCTATGAGGGTGGGCAGGCCCGGGCACAGGGTGCCCAGAGCAGCTGTGGCTGCCCCTGGATCCCTGGCAGTGCCCAAGACCAGGTTGGACAGGCTTGGAGCAATCTGGGATAATGGAATGTGTCCCTGCCCGGGGCAGGGAGTGGGACTGGATGGTCTTTAAGGTCCCCTTCCCACCCAGATCATTCCGTAATTCCGTGAGTGAACAGCAAAAGGCTCATTGGTGAATGCATGCTCTCTGCAGAGTATGAGAAGGCCCAGTCCTCCCAGGATGCCGTGTCCTCCATGAACCTGTTTGACCTGGGGGGTCAATACCTGCGGGTGGGCAAGGCCGTGACACCCCCAATGCCACTGCTGACCCCCGCCACACCTGGAGGGCTCCCACCTGCAGCTGCTGTGGCTGCTGCTGCTGCCACGGCCAAGATCACAGCACAGGTGAGATGTGGGGATGGATGGCTCAGGGCAGGCACAGGTGAGATGTGGGGATGGATGGCTCAGGGCAGGCTCAGGTGAGACAGGGGGGTGGCTGAGGGGGGACACAGGGGGGACGTGGGGATGGTTGGGATGGGGCACAGATGAGACACAGGGATAGCTCAGGGGAGGAACAGGGACAGCTCAGATGGGGCACAGGTGAGACATGGGGGTGGCTCATGGCAGGCTCAGGTGAGACACGGAGATGGCTCGGGGCAGGCACAGGTGAGATGTGGGGATGGTTGGGATGGGGCACAGATGAGACACAGGGATAGCTCAGGGGAGGAACAGGGACAGCTCAGATGGGGCACAGGTGAGACATGGGGGTGGCTCATGGCAGGCTCAGGTGAGACAGGGGGGTGGCTCAGGGGGGACACAGGGGGGACGTGGGGATGGTTGGGATGGGGCACAGATGAGACACAGGGATAGCTCAGGGGAGGAACAGGGACAGCTCAGATGGGGCACAGGTGAGACATGGGGGTGGCTCATGGAGGACACAGGTGAGACGTGGGGACAGCTCCAATGGGGCATAGGTGTGACACAAGGATGGCTCAGTGCAGCACAGGTGACACACAAGGATGGAACAGGGACAGCTGAGGGCACAGCTCAGGTGAGGCACAGGAACAGCTCAGGGTATGGCTCAGNTGAGATGTGGGGATAGGGCAGGCACAGGTGAGACACGGAGATGGCTCAGGAGAGGAACAGGGACAGCTCAGATGGGGCACAGGTGAGACATGGGGGTGGCTCAGGGAGGACACAGGTGAGACGTGGGGACAGCTCCAATGGGGCATAGGTGTGACACAAGGATGGCTCAGTGCAGCACAGGTGACACACAAGGATGGAACAGGGACAGCTGAGGGCACAGCTCAGGTGAGGCACAGGAACAGCTCAGGGTATGGCTCAGGTGAGGCACAGGGACTGCACAGGTGAGGCAAAGGGACAGCTCAGGGCACAGCTCAGGTGAGGCACAGGGACAGCACAGAGCACTGCACAGGTGAGGCACAGGACCAGCTCAGGTGAGGCACAGGGGCAGCACAGAGCACTGCACAGGTGAGGCACAGGAGCAGCTCAGGGCACAGGTTGCCCAGAAGAGCTGTGGCTGCCCCATCCCTGGAAGTGTCCAAGGCCCTGGGATAGTGGAAAGTGTCCCTGCCCATGGCAGGGGTGGGACTGGATGAGCAGTAAGATCCCTTCAACACAAACCATTCCAGGATGCTGTGATTCCAGAGCATTCTCTGGCCCAGGATTCCACACATGGAAGCTGGTCCCTGGCACCTGGGGAATCTGAGACACCAGATTTTGGAATGATCTGGCACAGCTGATGAGAGCTTTATTTCAAGAACTGGTGGGGAAGGGTGGAGAGAATTCCTAGTGGGGAAATCAAACCAGCAATGAGGGAAAAATGGTTGTAGGAGAGGAAAAGAAAGAAAAAAAGCAGAGAAGGACATGGAAGGGAGAGGGGGATGGGAGCAGGAGCAGTTGTGTGAGCAGCACTGAGCTGGGTGGAACAGGCCTGGAATGGCTTTAGGCTGTTGGGAGACAGGGAAGGGCAGTGATTGCGTGGGCTGGGCATTGATACAGAGCTTGAGTTCTCTGATTTGGTTTTCCTGAAGTACCAGGAGCTCCTGGGTGGGACCAGTGGGCTCAAATTCCCATGGCTGTGCCCCCATCCCTGCCTTGGGCTGCAGGATCCCCTCCCCCATGGCACTGCAGCCCATGGAGAAAGAAAATCCAGTTTTGGGATTCCAGCAAAATCCAGTTTTGGGATTTTCTTGGGCAGGAATTGCTGGTCAGAGCAGCCCCTGGTGCTGCTGCAGCAGAGCTGAGGCTCCAGAAGGCTTTTTGGGAATGTTTCCCTGAATCAAAGGTGGAGGGAGGAGTGGGAGGAGCTGCCCCTCATGTGGAACTCGTGGGCCCCCTGGAAAGGTTCCACAGGTCTGGAAACCTCTGCAGTGGAGGGAGGGAGGAAGCTGAGACATGGCTGGAATTACTTGGATCATTATCACTTTGGGAGAGAAGCATGGACTCTGGTAGAGATGTGATATAGACATGGATAAATCCTGCTGTCTTGTCAAGAAACTGCAGGATCTGCTCCTGTGAGGAGAGTGGCACTAAAGAGAGAGGAGCAAGGGTTGCCCCTGTCTGCCAGAGGTCAGAAAAGTCAGACTTGCAAGGACAGGAAGGAATCAAAATTATTGGGAGAGATTTTTTAGTCATGTCAGTGAGAAGCAGGGGCAGCTGGTGACCAGTGCAGCCCGAAATCCCAGTGTTTTTGTTCTAGCACTTTCCCATTCCCCTTCTTTAGGAGGTTCATCTCCAGTGGAAATAGGAGTGGCCTTGTGGGCACTGATGGGTTGGGTTGGATCCCAAAGTTTGGGCATTTACATAGAGGAGAGCTGGGATATTGCAGCAGCTTTGAGTCACAGATCCATGAACATGTGGGAGTGGAGGGACAAAACCTTGGGATCTTCTGCATCAGGGATTACAGGAGCCCTGAGAATGCAAGGAAAAGAAGGATGGGAGCAATTAAATCAGGACTGCAATGGCCTGGAAAGCAACAACAACCAAAACCATTGGGATGCTGGGCTGTGTTTTAGGCTCCCATGGAAGTGCTTATTGTTCAGCACTTATCAAACAGTGCTTATTGAATATCCAGTTCCTGCTGAGTGTTATTGGAATCCTGGGCACCTGGGGTCAGGGTGTTTATTGGGATTCGAGTTCCAGGACAAGGTTTTCCTTCCAAGGTGCTTCAGAGTTTCTGTTTCCCTGCTGGGCTGGGTGACACCTTCACCTTCTCCAGCAGCACTGGGAGCTCCTGGGAATGGGAGGATCCAGCATTTCCAGGTGTAGGAGAGCTGAGCCTGGCTGGCTGCTCTGCAGGGGTCAAGGGTAACCCGAGGTTTTCCCTGTGTTCTGCAGGAAGCCGTGGCAGGAGCAGCAGTGCTGGGCACACTGGCCACACCAGGGCTCGTGTCCCCTGCCCTGACCCTGGCCCAGCCCCTGGGAGCCCTGCCCCAGGCTGTGATGGCTGCACAGGCTCCTGGTGTCATCACAGGTGGGTGTCCTCCCCTGGCATCTGTGTCTCCTTTCTGCTGACACTGCTGTGCATCCCCTTCTGTCACCTGTGTCTGTCCCTTTTCTGCTGGCACCTGTGTCCCCTTTCTGCTGGCACTGCCATGCATCCCCTTCTGTCACCTGTGTCTGTCCCTTCCTGCTGGCACCTCTGTGCATTCCTCTCGGTCACCTGTGTCTGTCCCTTCCTGCTGGCACTGCTGTGCATCCCCTTCTGTCACCTGTGTGTGTCTCCTTCCTGCTGGCACCTGTGTGCATTCCTCTCTGTCACCTGTGTGTGTCCCCTCTTGCTGGCCCATGTCCCTTCCTACTGGCACCTGTGTGTGTGTCCTCTTCCTTCTGTCGTGTGTCTGTGTGCTCTTGTCACCTGTGTGCTTCTCCTCCTGTCATCTGCACGTGTCTGTCCCCTCCTCCTGTCACCCATGGGTGCTCTTTCCTTGTCACCTCTGTGGGTCCCCTTGCTCCTGTTACCTGTGTGTGCTCTGCCTCTTGTCATCCATGTCCCTTTTCCACAGATGGGACTCTGTGCCTGGGGTCCATCTGGAGCTGGAATCCTGCTCCTGGGCAAGAGCTTGGATCTTTTATGGATTATTTTTGGTGTCCAATAGATGGGACAGGCTGTGGGTTCCCAGCAGGAACACCTGGGATGGGTGAGGAAAAGCTGGAAAAGTGGCACTGGGTGTCACTGACCATTGCCTGGGGTGGCCTTTGGGCTGGGAAGGTGTCACTGACCATTGTCCAGATGTCGCTGACCATGGCCAGGGTATCACTGAGTGTTTCCCAGGTGTCACTGACCACTGCCCAAGTGTAACTGACCATCACCCAGGTGTCACCAACCATCACCCACGTGTCACTGACCACCCTGTCCCCGTGCTCTCGCAGGTGTGACCCCCGCCCGGCCGCCCATCCCAGTGACCATCCCGCAGGTGGGGGTGGTGAACCCGATCCTGGCCAGCCCCCCGGCGCTGGGGCTGGTGGAGGTGAAGAAGGAGAAGGAGGAGGAGGAGGTGTTCCAGGAGTCGGAGCGGCCCGAGATGCTGAGCGAGCAGGAGCACATGAGCATCTCCGGCAGCAGCGCCCGCCACATGGTGATGCAGAAGCTGCTGCGCAAGCAGGAGGTGAGGCCAGGCAGGGACAGCTGCCCCTGTGTGTCACAGCCTTGGCTCTGCATGTCAGGGGGGCTCAGGAGAACCCACTGCACCTCTGAGCTTGGGGCACCCCCAGCACATCTGAGCTCAGGGACACCCCCAGCACCTGTGAGCTCAGGAACACCCCCAGCACCTGTGAGCTCAGAGACACCCCCAGCACCTCTGAGCTCAGAGACACCCACAGCACCTGTGAGCTCAGAGACACCCACAGCACCTCTGAGCTCAGGGACACCCACAGCACCTCTGAGCTCAGGAACAGCCCCAGCACCTCTGAGCTCGGGAACACCCCCAGCACCTCTGAGCTCAGAGACACCCACAGCACCTGTGAGCTCAGGAACACCCCCAGCACCTGTGAGCTCAGAGACACCCCCAGCACCTGTGAGCTCAGGAACACCCCCAGCACCTGTGAGCTCAGGAGCACCCCCAGCACCTCTGAGCTCAGGAGCACCCCCAGCACCTCTGAGCTCAGGAGCACCCCCAGCACCTCTGAGCTCAGGGACACTCCCAGCACCTGTGAGCTCGGGGGTCTCAGGAGTATCTGGCCTTGCTCTTCAGCATTGATTTCCATGGAGTGCCAGGATAAGGGGAATGGCTTTCCACTGCCAGAGGGCAGGGCTGGATGGGATACTGGGAAGGAATCCTTCCGTGACAGGCTGGGGAGGCCCTGGCTCAGGGTGCCCAGAGCAGCTGTGGCTGCCTCATCCCTGGAAGTGTCCAAGGCTGGACAGGGCTTGGAGCAAGCTGGGATAGTGGAAGGTGTCTCTGCCCATGGGAGGCTGGATGAGCTTTAAGGTCCCTCCCTCCCAAACCATCTTGGGATTCTGTGATCTTCCCCAAGTCCCTTGGAGGGCTCAGAGCAGGCCATGATGAGGTGTCTCTGACAGAACTCTGGCCCTGGTGTCACTAAATCAAACTGGTGGCCTTTGGGCTGGGAGGGTGGGACTGGCACAGGCCAGGCCAATCTATGCCAAGTTTTCCACAAAACATTCCATAGTGGGGTGAGTCCTGCCCAGAATCCCAGTCTGGGTTACAGGGTGGGCATTGGTCACAGGTTGGACCCGGTGGTCTTGGAGGTCTTTTCCCTCTTCAGTTGACCATGTGAAACCCTGAGGTGTTGATGAAACAGAAGTTCATGGGAATTGCAATGAGGAAGAGGACAAGAGTGAGGGATAGACAAAGAACATTAAACAGAACAATGGATTAATGGATTTTTGTGGGGGCTTTTGGAGGGGACTTGGTAACCTTGCCTTGGCATGTCCAGCTTGTTCCTTTGCTGGAGTTTCCTGACAGATTTCCTGAGTTTTGACAGGGAATCCACAGTATTTCTTCCCCATTTGCTATTAGGGACAATGTTGGCAGTATTCCCTAAGGATAAGGGTTCCCAAGGGTGTCTGAAGTTAAACACAGCTTTGAGCTCCTGCCCCGGCAGCCACAACCTCTGTCTCAACCACCTTTCCCAAAGACTCAATCCGTGGGACAACCTGGCTTGGGAAAAGCTGAGCAGAGCTAAATAGTTTTATTTAAGGTTTAAAAGAAATTTAAACCCCAAAAAACCAAAACTTGTCTCCATCCCAAACTTTGGAATTCTGAGCCTACAAGTGCCCTTGATTTGGGCTGTGAGGAACAGCCACAGGAAACATTTTCACATGGAGCCTGGAATGGGATGAGGCAGAGCCTGGAATGCCCCAGGTGTGCCCAGATGTGCCAGGGCCAGGTGCACAGAACAGCCTGCCCAGAGGGGTGCTGGAATTTATCCTTGAAGGTACCCAAAGGCCACCTGGACATGGCCCTGGAGCTCAGCTTCCAGCTGTCCCTTCTGATCTGAGATCCCAAAGGGCTGGGTACAGGTTTGTGACCTCTCTGTGTGTCCTCTTGGGAGCACCTGGGGAATCCCTCAGCTGCACTGGGAAAGAGAATTGTGACGAAATTGAGGAATTGTTGAGGAAGAGCCAAAAATACCTGGATGGCAGCAGCACAGGGAAAAAATGAGAGTGGTGCCCAAGGCTCCTTGTGCTTCCAGGATGTATCCCAGGAAAGCCCAGGGGATGACACACAGCATTCCCAGCCCAGGGAAATTCTGATCCAGGGGTGTCCTAGTTTAGGGCAAATTTGGGAGGAAACCTCCAAATGGGGGTTCCTCTGGAGAGCAAAACCTAAAAGGGGCCCTCCCCCCAGTCGGTCTGGGAAAAGAACTTCCTTGGAGAAAAGTGGAAAAAACTATTTATTTAACAAACAAACTGCCCACAAGCATAAAGAATTAATAATATGAAACAATAAAACCTCTCGCTGGTCTGAAGAGAGATGGCAGAACTGAGAGAAGTCCTTGCCCCGAGCCAGCTCAGCTCTCTCAGTCTCTTATCAGTCCAAGTCCTTTTCAGCGCAGGAAAATGCCGAGGTCCAGGCCCGGTGGGCCGCAGCTGAGGCTCCTGGTGCTCCTCCGGGGTTTTTTAGTCCAGAGCAGATTTAAACAGTCCCAAGGAAAAAAAAGGAAGAAAAACCAGTCCAGGAAGCTAGCTAGACTAACTAAAAAGGCAAGAAGGAAAAAAAACCTCTCTCCCGCCGCTGTCCCTGCATCTGATGAACACCAAGGACGAGGAAGAAGTGAGTAGGAGTGAAAACTGTTTTTTCAAAACAAACTGCGCGCTTCTCTCTCCTGCTCGCTCTCCGAACCAGTCTTAAAGGTACAGAACACACAGCACACACAGAACAGACGATTGGAGATACAGGCACTAGTCACCCTAGGACAAGGGGCCAGCAGCAAACAGAAAATTACTGGAAACTCAGTAATTATCCCTGAGCACCCGAGCCATCAGTGCCATGGAGCTGGCTGGGATGGGCAGCCCGGGGTTTGGGGTGCTGGGGCGTGCCCTGTGCGTGTCCAGGCGCTCATTCCCTGGTCCCTTCACTTGCAGTCCACGGTGATGGTGCTGCGGAACATGGTGGACCCCAAGGACATCGACGACGACCTGGAGGGAGAGGTGACGGAGGAGTGCGGGAAGTTTGGGGCCGTCAACAGGGTCATCATCTACCAGGAGAAGCAGGGGGAGGAGGAGGACGCCGAGATCATCGTCAAGATCTTTGTGGAGTTCTCCATGGCCTCAGAGACTCACAAGGCCATCCAGGCGCTCAACGGGCGCTGGTTCGCGGGCAGGAAGGTGGTGGCCGAGGTCTACGACCAGGAGAGGTTTGACAACAGCGACCTCTCGGCATGAACTGCACCCCATGGCCGGGCTTGGGGCTGGGGAATGAGCTCAACCCTGAGCCCAGAGCCTGGCTGGGTTTGGATCTGGGGAATGGGCCCAGCTCTGATCCCAGGGCTTGGATCCAGGGAATGAGCTCCACCCTGATCCCAGAGCCTGGGTGGGCTTGGGGATGGAGGATGGCCCCAGCTCTGATCCCAGAGCCTGGATCTGGGGAATGGGCCCAGCTCTGATCCCAGAGCCTGGCTGGGCTTGGATCCAGGGAATTGGTCCAGCTCTGATCCTGGGGCCTGGTTGAGCTCGGATCCAGCGAATCAGCCCAACTCTTGATCCCAGAGCTTGGCCAAGCTCAGACCTGGAGAATCAGCCCAGCTCTGATCCCAGTGCTCAGCCCAAACTCTGGTCCAAGGAATTGGCCAAACTTTGCTCTGGGGTCTGGCCCTGCCCCCTCTGCCTCCCAGGATTTTTGTAGCCAGTGTGTAAAGGACATTCCAGGACATTCCAGGGCAGGCACAGGGATCTGGTGTCTGCGGAGTTGACATAAAAACACAAAAGCAAGCTGGTGTCACTTGTGTATACGTGTGTGTGTGTGTGTGACAGGGCTGCCACGTTCTTGGCACAGGGCTGGCAAAGGGCTGGCATCTCCACAGCCCAGCTTGGCACCTCCTCAGCCCAGGCTGGCACTCAGAGGAGCAGAGCTGGTCCTGAAGAGGTGCTGTGGGTGCCCCTGCCCAACCCCGAGCTCCCTCCAGCCACACTCAGGGCAGGACCCTGTGGCACCTCTGGGGCAGGAGCAGCCCTTTCCCTCCTCCAGGATGGGCCCCAAGGGGTTGGGAAGGAGCCAAGGGTGAACTTGGGGTCGGGGGGGGTCACCCTTGCGGGCTCCTGTCCTGGCAGAGGAACTGGGGGTGCTGGGAGGGAGCCCTGATCATGAGGAAGAGCTGAGCCTGTGCTCAGGAATTCCACAGAACTGGAATCCAGCAGGAGCCTGGAGGAAATTATCCATTTACCTAAGAAATCCAAACCTAAGCAGAATGACCTCCAAGGAACTGCAGCAAGCAGGGAATTCCAAGCCCAGCCTCCCTCTGGGGGTTGCTGCCAAGCTTGGGAATTTCCCACAGCAGCAGAGCCTGGGAAACTCCCAGGGCTGGAATGGCTCAACCTGGGGCACAGCCAGGAGGCTGTTGGGATGCAGGGATTTGGGGATGCTGGGATGCCATATCAACAGCAGCGGGGGTTTGGGATGCAGGGGTTTTGGGGATGCTGGAACGCTGTGCCTACAGCAGCTGAGATTTTAGGATGCAGGGATTTTGGAATGCTAGGATGCCGTGTTTACAGCAGCTGGAGTTTTGGGATGCAGGGATTTGGGGATGCTGTGCCTACAGCAGCTTTGGTGCTGTCTTTGGCAGCCCTGAGCTTTCAGGGGTAGCTGCACAAACCCCTGACCAGCTCTGTCTGTCAAAGGAGGCTCTGGTGTTCAGGGAGAACATCCCACAAATGCAGGGCTGAGCACGGGACCCTCTCCTGGGGTGCTGGAGCTCGGGCTGAGCATGGCCAGGGCTGAGCTGGGGCTCTGGGCCAGAAGGTCCCTGCCCATTGCAGGGCATTGGCCCAGATCAGCTTTAAAGCTCCCTCCCAGTCCAGACCATGCTGCAGTCTGAGTCCAGCTTTTCTCATCCCTGAAGGAAGCAGCACTGGGGGAAGGAGAGGCCAAGAGGCTGCTGGGGATGGGTCTATATGGTCATCACCCTGAACGACCA
>VWYP01026290.1:1645-23096 GCA_013400435.1 Pycnonotus jocosus
GGCCCCGCGTGACGTCACGGGCCGGGCGGCGGGAGCAGCGCGCGCCGGGATCGGGATGGAGGCGGAGGAGCGGCGGGCCCTGGGGCTCTGGCCCGGCCTCAGCCTCGCGGGTGTTTGCGTTTCTCCCAGCTTCCGTGTAGGAGTCGAAGTTACTTTTGCAGTGCGGTCAGGGCATTGGCTGTTTTGGTCAAATGGTTTTGGTTCCTGTTCTCCAGCAGGAGACACGCTGTTGTGTGTTCTTCCAGCGTTTCTGCCGCTGTACAGATGGAGAGCAGGGGATGTGTAGCGAGGAGGAATGAAGTCAGGAGCGGTGGAAGTATGACAGCCAGGAGGGAGAACTGATAAATCCTAGAAGAGGCTTAAAAGGGAAAAGTTGGGTCCAGTGGGAGCTTAACAAGTGGAAGCAGGAGGTTTGTGAATGAAATGTGAAAGGACTTGAACAGTTCGAGATGGGAGGGGTTTGAGAAAATTGAGTTGTTTGGAGGAAGTGCTAGAAACGGAAGCAAACGAGAGAGATAGGTTGCCTGTATGTTCCCTATAGAAATAAACACATCCTTAGACCCAGCTACAAAGGCCTAATTACAATTTTCAGTCTACAGTTACACTGCTAGTAAGTCTTTAAGTGACATCTCCACATTAATTTTCAAAAGCCGTTTTATCATCATTATTGCTTTCCCTACCATCGCACTATTTCTTCCATTCCTGGGAGAGTTTAAATTCCTGACTTGCTCCTCTGTCTCTTTAGCAAAGCCTGTGCTGTGCCCTTGTTGCAGGAGTGACTTTCTGTAGGGTGTAACAAGATGCAGCAAAGAGGAGCAGTGGTTGCTGGAGCTTTCTTTACTATTATTGGTAAAAAGGAAGTGAATGCAGTGATGAATACTTTCATTTTAGCACTCAAGCTTTTTCAAGTGACCATTACAGTTGGATGTAATCCATAAACACCCTTTCTCTCTCTGTAGAGTGTATGTGTTGTAGTGGCCTTTCATTTTGTATCAGGACAAATATAATTATGTTGTTCATATTTAATTTTGATAAGTAAATTTATAAATGTATGAAGATTACTAGGTATGGTTAGCATTTAAGAAGAAATTATGGTAAATAAACAATATTCTCCAGAGCTGTGCTGATTCTTCTTATGAAAAGAATCCTAAGTTTGCCATAACTATATGGCAAACCAGTGGGTTTGTTCTGTGGCAGTGATGAATCTTGCTAAACATCATTTGCTTAATTTGGGCCATTTAAATGGAGTGGTATTTAATTGCTGGAGTAAGCCATATAGCATTTGCAAAGTCAGTGGTTTAAGTCTTATGCATTAAACATCTCATTTTTCCACTTCCACACCTTCCAGTGTTCTTGGGTTACAAAGTCCTTTTTGAGATGGTAGGAGTGATAAATGTTATACTGGAATATACAGGTGTAGAGTCTGAGAATGGTTTGGATTGGAAAGGAGCTTAAAATTGATCTGGTTCTTAATATATGAACTCTCCTAATGCATTACAGAGGTTTTCTCCATTTCTGCATTAACACTGCATGCTTATCACTTCCTGAAGTAATTCAGTGTGTGGAATGTCTCTGTTTCTATTTTACCTGCTGACCTAGACAAATGGTTTTGTGTCAGGATTAATATGTGATGAGCTGTGGATAAGAGCAGCAGTAAATACAGAGAGTTTGTTTGGCAGCTCCTGATAAATACATCATTCTGTTTTGTTACTTTTTTGTTTCATGTACCAGACAGTACTGACAATATTTCCATTAGGTACCTATAAACATTATTTTCCCTTACATCTTAAGGGTAACCATCAAAACCAGTATAATTACTAAATTATTTGGGCTTAAGCAAGTTGTGGTTCAGTAGTAATCATGGTAGCTCTACTTACCCAGACAAACATTATTTGACTGTTTTAGGCTTACTTGGTTTTGTTTTAAAAATACTTTGTCATTAAAAAAAAAAAGTGAATTTATTTTTTCTTTTCCTGCTGCCAGTTAGTGGGGAATTATAAGGAGAGAGGATGACGCAGTATAGAAGAATAGGTGTTCATTATAGGATCCTAAAGGGGTATTCCCTGCAAAAGAAGGGAAGAGGTGTGGTGTTTTAAAGGGTTACTCACGTGCTGGTTAGATGTGATGGGTGGAGAAATCAGTTGTATTGTTGGAAAACAGGACACCATGGGAAGCAAAACTTATATTAACAATTCCTTCCAGTGTCTGGTGAGATCATTAGGTTCAAGTCATGTTGTAGTGAAAAGGCTGCTTTCAGCCTGTAGCATGAACTTTGATTATTTTAGGTCTCATTAATGCTGTTGGGAAAGAGGCAGAAGTCAGAAGCCCTGCTTTGGAGAGGTGTGTTCCCCTTGGTTCAAACCTCTCTCCCAAAAGTTCTTTCTGACCTTGTGTGAAATTCATCTCTTGAAATCAGTGTCTAACATGTTCATCTGATCTGGTTTTAGGATGATTTCTCTCCAGAGTTTATTTTTGAATGGAAGTGTGCTCCTTCCCAGTAGAAGATGGTGATCCCACCGTATGATCATGGAGAAGGGGCTGAGTTCAGTAGAAGTGTTACCTTCCAAATCATCTCAGGTTACAGCTGTAAAAGTGGTGGTCAAAGAGCCCGAAACAAAGCAAACCCAAAGAGGGAAACGAGTGGGATTTGTGCTTGTCCATGCAGGTAAGATGTGGAAGCAGAACAGATGCAGTGGAAATAATGCATATTTTGATATCAAACTAGATAGCAGCAAAAGTTTTATAGTGGCTTTGTACTACTAGTGTGCTAATGAAGTGACATTAACTCTGTGTGCAAGGCTCAGAATGGGGAGCTTGATTGGAAGTGTCACTGGAAACTCTTAATCAAAATGTAGCTATTTGGGTGTTCTGGATGGTATTTTTGTTCTCCTTGACAGAGAAAACCCCTAAATTGAAATGACTATAAAATGTCATATTCTGCAGTTGTCTGCTAAGCTTGGCAAACCTGCAAAGTGAAGGAGATATTTCATCTGCTTCTTTATCTATGGAAGGATCAAATACAGTTGTTTCATTACTGATGGTTTCTAGTCTACCTTGTCCACTCTATTTTAAGGGCAAATGGGATTGCTCAATATAGTGTCCTTTACTGGGTCACTTTGGTATTGGTGCTAAAGCTTATTTTATTAGAGCTTCTCAAAACTAATATTTCTAAAGGTGAGCAAAGGGAAGTTGAGATAAATACAAGCACGTCTTTAGGTGCAAAACCTGGTGAAACAGAAGTAGATTTTAAATACAAGTGTGCCAGTCTTGTTTTTCTCATGCTGCATTTAGTTGAATGGTGGCATTGATAAATTTTTCAGGTATGGAAGTAGGGGCAGTGGCTTCAAAATAGGCCAGAATGATTCAATACAGCAGGATAGGTATAAAGACTGAAAATAAGGAAAAGGTGAAAAATCTGTATAATCTTCATTTCAAGGAACTCCTTGTTCTATGTCAGGAGTAACAAGCTATAAAAATGTAGCATAACCATGAGAAAATTAATAGAATGGTAATTCTGGTAAAAAGAAAATCAGAGTTTGAAGTAAAACTGAGGGTTTTGCCAAGTAATGGACAGTAAAGAAAAAAACTATGCTGGAAATCCTCCAAGAATGAGGGAAACTGGAATCTCTTGGAACACTGTAATAGGAAGAGATTGATGCTGATACTTATACCTGCATGCTTCTGGATATATGATCTGTATCCTGTATTTTGCTGAGCGTGTTTGATTCTGTGTTGGAATGCATGAAGTTGTCAATCATTGGCAGGAAAAGGAAATGCCAGAATAAGGAACACTGTATCTGCCTGTGTCTTAAATCTCTGTGTGAACTCCAGGGTGTAGTTTGCCAGGTACTATAATGTATTTTCCTTTCTGGTTCAATTGCAGGTGCAGGTTATCATTCGGAATCCAAAGCTAAAGAGTACAAGCATGTGTGCAAAAGAGCCTGCCAGAAGGTGGGTGTCACCAGCTCCACAGTGCTCTACTGGCTACACAAATGTCTGGGCTCAGCTGCTTGGGCTGTGTGTGTTTATAGAGGGAAATGAGGGAAAACACAGCAGAAACAATAAAAATGATACAGAGACAGTGCATGGCTGTGAGATGCAGCAACATTCCCATCAGTGCTGGCAAACAGCAGACACCAAAGGAGCAGTGGAAGAGCAAGTGAAGGTCACAGTGGTACCTACAAGGAATATTCCTACAGCTTCCTGCACTTCTCCAGGGTTTCTGGAGCTAAATATGCTGTCTGTATGTTGATTTCTTCCATGTCCACTCACTGGAGTTTATTTAAACTCTAGCATCCAAGTTGCTCTGTGAACACAGGGGTTTATAGAATTATTTTCTTCTTAATAGGAAGGGAGGCAGAAACAGGAAAAACAAAACCAAANCTAGAATTATTTTCTTCTTGATAGCTCTTACCCTCTTAATAGGAAGGGAGGTAGAAACAGGAAAAACAAAACCAAAAATATCAAAGTTGGAAAGGGAGAAATGGCAAGATGTTAATTTCCATTGAAATTAATATGTTTTCATCTCTTCCAAGAACTTTGCTTTGGAACTGACAATTCCTGTGTTTTAAGTGTTGAATGAGTAGCTGGAAGACCTCTCTAAAATTTTAATGTCTTCTGCTTTCTCCAGGGAGAAGGAGCTTGGGAACTTGGCAGAATTTTTAGAAGAGTCTCAGAGTTGGTCTCTGATGATAATTATCACTTTGTGCTACAGTTTGTTGCTCAATCCTAATACCAATCTAATTTTGTAATGAGAGGTCTCACAAATCATCCAAACTTAACACTGGCTTTATTAGCCCTGGTGAAAGTAATTTTCCAGTTAGTTATGTGAGATCTGCTGTTGAATTCAAGTCCAATTTGAGTTTTTGTGTAGCTACTCTTGAGCTGAGTAGCCAACATCAATAACTTCTGTGAAGAACAAACAGTTTCAGGCTTGTCTTGCAGCCAGAGTTGTTTTCTGGAGTTCCCTGAGAAAGCTTGACTGTGAGGTCTTGTTAGTATGGATCTAATAAATACCATAAGGCTCTGCAATTTCATTGTTGTGCGTGTATATAATTTGAAGGTATCGTTATCTTACTTGATTCATGTTTGCTTTTAGATGAGGTTGTGAAATCCTCTTCAATTTTATGGCAATTGCTATATGTGGTACTAGAAATTTTTGTTGAATCTTGGAAGGAAAAGTTGAAAGTTGTCGACCGAAAACATTTGGTGTTTGAGGACATCAAGTATAAGAAGTTATTTTAATATAAATTTGACTGTGCAGGAATTTGCTACTAAATGGTGTGTCATGATGTCACAGTAGTAAAATCATACCTTCAGATCTGCCCTCACGTGGTTCATACTGACTTCTTCCAGTGCCTCTTGTTTTTATACCCTCTTACATTTTAAAATAATTTGGTGAAGATTTTATTTGATACAGGACTAGGAAAATGCAGGGCTCAGTCATAGAATCATAGAATTTCCTCATCATCAGCTAAATCTTCTGTTTTACAGGCAATTGAAAAACTACAGGCTGGTGCTCTTGCAACAGATGCAGTGACTGCAGCACTTATAGAATTAGAGGTATGAATTTCTGACTAGTAGTAAATATGTCTCTTGGGTAAATCTTGCCAGACTTTTCTTTAGGGGGGTATTAAATGAGAAATCTCAGTGGATTTTTGGTTTTGTGCTATACTAATTTTATCTTCTGCTTTTCCACTATATTTTGGTATAAATGGGTTTAAGTACTTTATAAAAGTACAAATTGAATAGAAATTTTCTAGATGGTGCAGTTTGGTTGTCATCTTAGCTATGCCTTATCAGGTAGCCTTTACCCTTTAAGAATAAATGCAGCAATTAAAGACTTATTGAACACTTTGTAAGGAACTTTATTTCTGACTTGCTGAGCTACAGGCAGATTGTTCTGGCTCTGCTTCTTAGAGAGGTGAAAAAAATGTCCTACTGGTTCTGATTATTATGACAAAATTGTGTGTAGAGAAATAGGGCAAGTAACTCCTTTATTTCAAAACAGTGCTTGTTAATTCAGATAGAACATCTTGATGAGCAGCTGCTGGTGAGGTTTTTGGAAAAGTGTCTTTTTGAAGTGATGAGATTTTTATAGCATCTGCCTTCAGTGAAGGTCCCCATGAAATAATGTAGAAGTGAGAAAAGCTAAACATTTCTGGGAGGTAAATGAGGCAGTTTGGTCATTGTCCCAGATCCACTAATCCCTCATGACAGTAATGATGGAAACAGATATTCTCCTGTAAGCAGTAATTGCTTCTTCCTCTCCAACTTTATTAGTAAAAAAAAGGAAGGCAAGGTAAGTGTTGTGCTGTAAAAATAATTTCCTGCACTTGGAATTGATGGTAGTATTCCAAGAGGATTAGCAGTGGCTTTGCTTACCCAGATGTTGGGAAAGTGTTCATTAATGCACTCGATGGGCTTAGCGTAAGGCAGGCAGTAAGTGCAGAGTTCAGTATGTGTTAGACATGCTGACTGGGAGCCAAGGCTTCAGTCACACTGTGAACTTGGCAAGAGCCTTGGCTTGCAGTGCTCCTGTGGGTCTCACTGAGCTGTTCAAATATGCTTTCATGTGTTATCTTACACATTAGAGTATAGCTCGCAGAAAGCAGCGGGTGTCTCTCTAATGGGATTATTTACGGTGCACTTCCCTAAGCTCACTGAGGCTGCTCTCACTCCACGAGACTGCTTTCTGTGTCAGCTCCCTCCTCAGTGAAAAACAAAAATAAAAATCTACCTTGGGTTGTGATTTTTATCGTGTTCCTGAGCTACAAGAGGAAAACATATTTTGAGAAGCTTAACCAAGCAGTTATAGATTTCTTTGCAGCTGTGTCTGGGGTAAATATTTTATGTTTTTGTTATCCCCAAGAGACTTTTCTTCGAGTTTAGTAGATTTAAATACCCTGAAGTAGCTTCTGTAGAACAAGTTATGGCTTTAAGATGAAATGAAAAAGTTTTTTCCAGTTACTCCAATCAGAAACCTTTTTCTCCTTATCTGTCTTGCTGATGCCTGCCATCATTCCACTTTCTGGTTCTGCAATTGTCTTAGGTAGTATTTTTATGTGTTCTGTTGCACAAAACCTTTTTTCCCCCTTTTTTCTGTTTTTAAGATAAAATGTTACTTTGTTCTGGTTGTACTGCAGTCATTAATGTAATTATTTGCTTTCATTTATTCATTAAGTGATTTATATAATCTCTTAATTGAAGGTTCTGTCTGTTATTCGAATAGGGAGTACTGGGTTTGGGATTTGGGCTTCTTGTAGATTTAAGTAGTTAGTTATGCAGTTACATTGAGGAAAAGTCAAATTTGTACCTAAACCAGAAAATGGTGTGGTTTGCAGTGGTAGTTTTTTGGATCTGGTATGAGAAACTCCCAAATGTTAGACTGTCAACTCTTAAAATATGGAAAGGTTTGTATCTACTCATACCTCGTTCTGAACACCACCTCCAGACATCTCTGTCATTTCTGGAGCTGCATCTTCTGGTTTAGTACTGGTGTTTTTTCTGTTGCTCTGTGGAAAACAAACTGCATGTGGCAAGTCAACAAAGCAATCAGAATAGTTTTGCTCATTAATTGCAAGATTTTATGAGTAAAGATACAGGTTTGTGTTGACGGTCTCTCTAGTGAGCTGTCACTCCCTTCTGCTTATGCTTTAGCATAAACATAATCTGTTTTCACATTTGAAGTTGGCAAATACATAACAAAAATCTGTGTGAAACTGTTTGTTTTCTTGTCTCCCTGTAACACAAATGAGGATGTAGAACAACAAAAGATTGTATTAAATGATAACAGATTTTCTTGTAAAATATACTGCCTGTAACTTCTTGATATTTTGGTTTCTGTAGGACACGTTGCTATGAATTTATCTGAAATATTTAATCACTTTTACAGCTCTCACAGACTTTTAATGCTGTATTCCAAACATTTGTAGTCCTTTCAAGACACAAATCCCTTTTCGTGGAAATTCACAAAAGATGAATATTTTTCCTCAGTTCCGCTCAATTACAGAACTCCTGTTACGCAGGATTACAGCTCATCCAAAAGGCATCACTTCAAAGACTTGTTGAGGCACAAGAGTTGCTCTTGATCTTTTATGAGCAAGCTGACAGTTTGCTTGTGGTATGCTGTCTGTGTTTTATTTTTTCAGGCTCTAAGTGCAGAAAGAACAGCTTTTCTTTGTTAGACTGTGCGACTTGAGTGAAATAAGTTCTGTGAATACGCTAATAATGCTAATAGTTAATGAGAGGAAAAGGTGGATTTCTTTTGCAAAGGAACAAGACTGACACAGGATATTAATATTGTTAAAACCACTGTGCTAGGCTTCATAAGCATCAGTTGTATTTGATAAGGTCATTAAGGCAGGTATTTTTTCTGGTTTGAGAACTCTGGCATTGCAGAGAAACAAATGCACCTCTGTCAGCCTTTGGTAATAAAATGGTCTGGACAAGGTATTTCATAAGACCATTATTTACTTTGTTAACTTCTACAAAAACATTATTGCTGTACTGTTAATTTTTGCACTCTTGCTATCAGCCACCACATGATGCCTGGATTTTTCTTTAATCACGATGAAATTATTAAATATTTTTATGTGGAGGGGAGGAGACCCCATACAACCCACTTAAAACATGCTATTTTCAGCAAAACCACATGCTGATTTGCATTTGTCTGCCTGTGAGAAAATTGTCATTTCAAGCTTTTCTTTGACTATGGAGCACTTAATGAAGTCTACTGATCAGGTACTAGAGACAGGAACATACAAGTGGTCATAAAGAATTATGATTTCAGATAGTTTCTAAATTTAGTGTGATCCTTTATTAATATGTATGTAGATGACTTGTTTCTTTGTCTGACTTTAGTAGAACATTCTTTATGAACCTCATTTAAATTGAGAGTTAATGTGATTGATGGGGAAACAGATGTCACATTTTGAGTTCCAATCTCCTTGCTACTGAAAGTGCTCTGTTTATTTTGCCTGTTGTTGTTGTGGATCAATGCAAAGAATGTTTTGGACTTGTTGTACTCAAGCAGTTTGTTTGTCCAGTTGTCAGTGAAATTTTGCAGTGAAAGAACCTTTTTCTTGATGATTTTTTTCCCCTTTATTTTCCTAATAATCAAGACTTTTGAATATACAGTCTTAGTCCCAAGGATTTCTCTTTGAAGCAGAAGCATCCTTGTTGTATTAAGGCAGTCACCATAGATGAACTTCTAATGGGTAATGAACTGGAAGTTGTTAATTCTAGTTAAAAGCAGTACTCTGATGTTTTGCTGCAGAGTGACTGACAGTAATTTGTGACAATGGTGCTGTCTAAAAACATTTTTGCTCGTGTAATTGAAAGGGATGTGACTCATCCTTGTAGACTATTGATTGTCATGAAATTCTCACAGAAAAATAACTTTTGAAATTACAGTATGTGGAAAGAAGTGCCTGTAGACTTTGAATTTGTTTTCGAAATTACAAATAAGCTGTGGCCAAAACTGTATCAAAGATGGGTGGAATGTTCTTTCATGTTCATTGAAAACCGAGCATTTTAACTATTTGCCTAGAAGTGTTGCAGAGCTGAGTAAGATCTTCAAGCATTCCAACTCTGACTACAGCTAGAAATTTCAGGATGCCTATATTTGCTGCCAGAACAGTTTGAATACATTTTGAAGTAAAAAGGATTCTAAAAATAAAAATTATACCCTCAGAAGCTTGAGAGTTTTTGCAAGAGGAGTAACTTGGGAAAACAAAACTCTTATTTCAGGTTTTAAAGCTTTCTCACTTTTGCTACAGGTTTAGATGGTAAGTTAGGGATACTTTGTGGAATAATTGCCCGGAAGTCTGGTATTTTTCAGGTAATTGAAGAGTTACATTTTGTTAAAATGCTTTGAATAACGATTTGTTTTTCTTCTTACTTACAGTTCTATGGTAGCAAGGCTTGCTGTTAACATGCAAAGCTCAGGCTTGGTTTGCTTACCTGTCTTTTTCATCTTCCTTAAAAACGCAAAGGCTGATTGCTACTTGTGGTTTTAAATAAAAGTATATTCCTGAAGATACCTTTTTCTCTTTTCTTATTCTTCCTTTTTCTGGACACATGCATTGGTTGGGTTCTTCCATATTTTATGGTAGTCAGTGCTGCATTTTTCTGTCTGAGGGTATGAAGGGACTTTCACTTATATCAATTTGTTTCTTCCCTCTTTGAAGGCATTCATGTTTCTGGTTAAATGTTTATGCATTCCTTGAAAGTTTTGCATTTTCATTTCAAAATACACCTTAATGTTTATACATTATATTCCTCCACTTGCATATCAGACTCTTGAAGTCTTTAGGTCGGACTTCGCAGAGATTCATGTTTTCAAAAAGAGATTGTATTTGTGTGGTGTGTTTGTATGTCTTCACCTATTCATAGAAGTAGGTGTGAATGTCTCATTTCCATTTTATTAATAAAGGTTTTGCCCTACCTTGTTTCAAAGGCTTTAATCTCACCTCAGAGACACTCAGGTAGATATCAAAAATTCCATGGGTTCACACCCAGTTTCTCTAAAGCAGTTTTCAGATTGTCTTTCAGATGTGTGAAGTTTAACCATCTTCTTCTTAGGAATTCTGCAACTATTTTCTTAATTGAATGCAATCTGATTCTAAAGATATGTGAAACTCCACAGAAATTTTGAGCAGATGCTTGGAATTTGTTTTTTTTTTCTTTTTACTGGAGAAGTAACTCATGTTGTTACTGGTAAGATTCCTTCTGAGTCCTAGTATGAGACCACCAAGGAGACATCTGCAATTTGGTGTGGAGTTCTAATTTATCAAAAATTCTGAAGTATTCTGATAAATACTCTGTAGGGAGAAATAGGTGATGTTCCCTTTGTCTTTAGATCCTGTGAGTAAATTATCTCTTGGTGCATCCTTGAGGTTGTGCCAGTGAAGGTGCTATGCCAAAGCATGTAGCATGTATAGATCCTTAGAAATAAAGTAAACTCTGCATCCTGTATTTGTTTTCCTGCCCTCTCTTGATTATTACCTTTTACCAGGTGGTTGGGACATTTGTGCCTTGAGTGCAGAGGGATTCTGGACAGTGTTAGCAGGACTTCTTTTCTGCTGGGTCCTTCTTACTCCCTTTATTTGGCTGTGACATCTACTCATAGGATAATGGCTGTCTCTGCTTTGTGGCAGCAACTAATCTGTGGAGCACAACATTTTTCCTCTTTGTTATTTCTTCTGAGTGTAATGCACTGAGTGAATGTGTTAGGAACAGAACATCAGATTTGTCTCCAGACTCACAGGTCTTTGCACTCTGATTACTCAAGGGCAGAGCACTTGGACAGCACTAGGGGCAAGCATTGTTCATCCTAAGCATTCCTGGGTTTACTGTGTCTTTCAAGTACCTTCCACTGTTTGCTTTCGGTTCCTTCCACCACTTCTCTGCTC
Organism: Pycnonotus jocosus; assembly: GCA_013400435.1. NCBI lineage: Eukaryota > Metazoa > Chordata > Aves > Passeriformes > Pycnonotidae > Pycnonotus > Pycnonotus jocosus. Next base: position 13,060 of record VWYP01026290.1, read on the forward strand.
CTTTTTTTCCTAAACCTCACTGACTTAATTTTCTTCATATTTGTAGAGCCTGGGGAGCAATGAAGCCAGTTTAGCCAGTGGCTACTCTTGAGTCTTCTGCTTTTTCAAGGCTGTAATCTGTTTCTAAACACATTTTCCTCCATCCATCCCCTTTCTACAGAAAACTATTTGTGCACTGTAAACTGTAAATGTTTCATTATCCTAAAATCTTTTCAAATTTACTCATTTGTTGTAAGATGTAGCTGTCAAAATGAACAACAAAATGAATATACATAGTGAATTGCAAGAAATGTTGTGTGGAATAGAATAGGATGGGATAAAATAGGATAAAATTTTGTGCTGCTTAGAAGTAAAGAGCAGAAAATGAAGGCCAGTTTAATGATTATGTATTAGTCAGGGATCTTGTATTCATGATTCTTCAGAAAGATAGTGTTTTGGTGACTCAAGCACTGAGAACTCTTTACATGTCTCTGTAAATTTGAATCAACATCTTGCAGAACAGATTTTGAATTTACTCACTACTTGCTCATTTGAAAGTTAATAAAAGCTAACTGACATCAGATTTCTTTTTCATTTGTGTGCTCACCTCTCTTTTATTTCTTTAAATTCATTGCAAATTAGTATGTTTAAAACCCATCCAGTTCATTTTCAATGCAAGGCAGAACTTTGAGCTGTTTCCAGTAATTCGTTTCCTGATTCAGCTTTTATTACTCATCAGTGAAATGAGATGTCATACTTCTACAGTGCATGTTCACACCTGGTCTACACAAACATTGTTCTTTGTCACATCAGGTTGTTGCACTGTTGTAATTTAAACATAGGAAACTCTGGAAGCATGCAGCATCTCTCTGAAATTGGATTTAGCTATTATCTCTCTTTGTCCTGTATTCCTTGCATCTAGAAGAGGGAATTGTGTTGAGCTGGCAGTGAGACTGCTGAACTGTGCTAATTGGAAATTTTGTGGTCTTAAAGTCATGGAGATGCTCTGATGAAATGAAAAGGTAAAAATGAGATTTAGTTCTAGCATGCAGAACTTACTCTTTGACAACCTTGGGTTTGTTAAAAGCCACAGAAGATGTTAACAAAAAAGGAGTTAAGTTTATGATGTTGTTAAAATGTTGTTCCATAGTTTCTGTGAAATAAGTATTGGTTTTCAGTCAAGGAGCTTCCAGACCACAGTCCTTGTGCTAATGGTTGAATAGGACTTTTACAAAGTGAATTGTTAGTGGTTCCAGTTCTTCATTCCTGCATGTGGAGCTGCAGCCATGGGCTTAGAATGTTCAGAAAAAGGAGAGTTCTGTTCTGCTGTAGTGTCAGGGGTTTCAAGGGTAGACTGGTCAGTGCAGTGATTATAAGATATTACTTAAATGTTACTTGATGGGCTAAGGACCAAGGGAAACGTGTACTTTGGAGCAGGGAGAGATTTTCACTCATATTGTAAGGCTTTTGCTTGCATAGAAATGATAATTTTAAATTGTTGGGTGATTGGTTTTTATATTAGTGCATTATTATGTTTACATTTTATATTAGTGCATTACTCCTACAGATGTGGAAACTCTCCATTGTAGTAATTTGAGATGCTTTGTTCAAATTGCCCGTGTTTTTGTTGTGGAAAATTAAACTACTAAAATAAAGAAATGCACTGCACCAAAATCAGTGTCAATCAGATCAGTTATACAGAGGTTTTGATCTAGTCTGTTGTGGATGTGGCCTTATAGTGTTTCATTCTTATTTTTAGGATTCTCCTTTTACAAATGCAGGATTGGGATCTAACCTAAACCTTCTGGGTGAGATAGAATGTGATGCCAGTATAATGGATGGAAAGTCATTGAATTTTGGAGCAGTTGGAGCACTGAGTGGTATGTTGATTATCTATTACAAGGCTAACTACTGATTTAAGAGCAAAGATCAATTTGGGGTGTTTTTGCTACTGTTTTGACGGGGGACACATTGTAAATTCTGCAGTGTTTAAATAAATTCTGCTCCTTTAAAAAAGAGGGAGGCACTCCTGCTCCCTGAAATGCTGCTTTGTTTTAATTTCTTTGTGTAACATGTTGTCTTATTAGTTCACTGATAATCTTTTGGTATAGCACAATTGTGTGATACCACACAGTATTCACAGTGGGACTCAGTTTGCTCAGATGAATTTGAGGAACAATAATTTCATAGTAAAATTCAGTTGTTAAAAAATATTACAAGTATTTAAATTAGGCTTTTTATTTGTTTTTGTGCTCAGGCATTTATTTGCATATGGGACTTATTTAATATGAGAACTAAAGTGTTTCTCTCTTTTGTCTAGTTTTAGCTGTCAGTATAAAACGAATTTAAAGTCCCAAACAGGGATTGTTGAGGTTTCATTCTAAGTACATGAACAGCCTTAGCTGTTACTATTGAATAGCTTTTCTGACAAGATTTCCAGCTTTGTTCTTTATCCTAGAATAGTTCTAAACTGTGGTAATAGCTTCCTCATGTAGATATAAATCTAAAATAAATAGTAAAATTAAGTGTTTCAAGCCTTGTTTGTTACAAAATGTATCCTTCCAACCATGGGGAAAGAGGAAGTTGAGAGTGAGAGACAGCTAAACCTGAATCCTGTAATTTCTCTTCTGGCCAGATAGATCCAAATGAAAATTCCACCTAGAAAAATAAATGCTTTTAAACATCTTTGACCTTTAGATACAGTAGATTTTACACAAGATTTCTATGGTAGGAGATCACTCCTCCTATTTCAGTATGGTTTGTTCTTTCTTTAAAACAAAAGTGGGGCAGGTGTTGACTAGAAGGCTTTGTCACTACTGACAGCATATGAAGGGAAAACTGAAAAACTTTATTGTTACTACATTGAAACATAAGGTGTCTCTTAATGGCTTGACAAAGCCTTGGAAATAAAAGGAAGCTGAGTTCCACTGCCAAAATGAACACTGTAGTGCTACAAGGAAAAATTCTTTAATGTTTTGGTCCCATTTTTTGCTGATTTTTCTTTTTTAGGAATCAAGAATCCAGTTTCGGTTGCAAATAGATTGTTGTGTGAAGGGCAGAAGGGGAAACTCTCTGCTGGCAGAATTCCACCTTGGTAATTGCTTTGTTCTGCTTGACTTTTCTTCACTCTTTCGTCTCTGCTGCGTGGATGCAGTCAATATTTGAAGGTTTTATCCCACCCAGGAAGGCTGGAGCTGTTTTACATAGCAGTGATAGTGTGCCTTTAAAAAGAAGATAAGCTTTGTTCTCTGATCTTGAAACTTCTTCTGCACTCAGTGGAAGGAAATATTAGATATAGATGGCAGCATCATTTTGTGCTAGATTCTGTCTGTCTAATTATTTCCAGTTGTCATACTTCATTCTTATGTTTGATACTGTAGCCTTTTGAAAAATCCCAAAAACCCATCAAGATTGAAGGGAAATTCTACTGCGTTTGCCTCTGTCTACCTTTAACAAAAAGCAACTTAATAAGTATAGAAAAAAAATCCTATTTTACTGCCTTTGTGGCTTTGTGGAAATGTGCAGTATTTAGTAATTTCCTCTTATTTTAAAGATAAATTTAATGATATTTACAATAAAGATGAAAACATGCAGTCCCTCATTATGATGGATATAAAACTTAGATGGAAGAGGTAAGTATTAAACACAGAATAACTTCAAATGTTATTGCCTCACTTTGGAAAGAATCCAAGAAATGTGTCAGAGTTGATTGCTCTTAAAACCATCTTATTTTCAGTCAAGTAGAGAACTTGAATAATTCATTCATATTAATTGACTGCTATCATCAGTTATCATACCTTTGGCAGAAATTGCTGCCCTCTGCCAACTAGTTGTCAGTATTTGCAGAAGTATTAAACCAGCATTTATGTAGTTTAAAAAAATTTAATTATTAGATTCAAAGATTTTACTTTCCTTACTGTAGTATTCTGTAAAATTAGCCAAGTAGCCCATAGCTGGATGGTGCAGTGTTCCAATATAAACAGTGAGGATTTCAGAGTTCTGTCACTTTTTTCTGCAAAAAAAGTTCATAGATCAAAAAGAGCCACCCTGAAACCAAACCATCAATGGACAGATTTTACATTTTAAACACATTTCTTTAATGGATAAAGAACAGAATAATTGTGGAGAGGTTTACTAAAGAATAGGAACTTCAATTTCAATAGCTGTTAGCTGCTCATTTCTTTGGCTCTCAGAAGAAAATGGGGCTTTGCTGAGGTACATTAGAATGGGAAATGAGTGTGAAATGTGTTTTTTTGGTGCTCCAGAAGTAGTACTGAAGTCATCTAGAGGAGCAAGCACTTGGGATTGTACACTTGTATCATCAGTGTTCCAGAATTATTGTAAGGAGGAGCACTTGGGTATTTTGCTGTGACTTTATGACCTAGTTTATGATGCTATTATTTTAAAAATAATGAGTGGAAAAGGAGCTATATCCTCTTGCCCTCCAAGGGCAAGACTTAATCTTTTGAGGACCATGCAAAGCTAGCAGATGCTTTTAAAGACAGAGTAGCTCAAATCTTCAGGTGAGAGATGAGCTCTCTTTGGAACCAACATATGCAGTTTATTGTGCAGACGTTGTGTCCTTGGGTTACCTGATAACTGTTTTCATTTCCTTTATTCCCCCTTCTGGATTTTGAATGCACATCTTATTAAGGCAAATTTTTTTCCCTGGGAACAGTCTGTGCTAGTGGGATATGATGGATTATGCTTTGGGCTTGCTGTGGTGGATGCTTCTGTACACACAGTGTCCAGGTCAGAATGATAAAGTTCATGTACATTGAAGGTGATGCTATGGAGGATTTCATGCCTTGCCTTTTGGCTGGAGTTGGCATGACACATTGTTTCGGGACTGAAATATATCCCTGTCCAAGCTGGGAATACTTAAGAGTCGAATAACAAGAGATTAGCCATATTTTGGCATTCCTAGAAGTATCAGGATTCCAGTAAGTGATTTTTAATTGTAAAGATAGGCGATTTTCATCTTGGTTCTCATTGGCACAGAGTGTATTGGGGAATGTTCCAGATTCTGCTTAGCCCTAGAACCTGCTTAAAGAAACCTATGGTGGAGACTGTTTCTATAGCATGATCTAAGCTAACTTAATGTTTTCTGCCAAAAATATTTGGCACATGACCAAACAGGAAAAATTCAGGAGCTGTGAGGTTAGTAAAAATGGCATTAGGGAGTTTTTTCTCTGTGAAAGAATACGTGGAGACAGCTTGCTTGGTCTTTTTACTCCTATGCAGCACACATTTTCATAGTGGCAGTTCAAAATTAATTCAGAATGGTATATTTCTGATTTTCCATAGAAGAAATTCCAATAAGTGTGCATTAAGCTATACAGAGAAGGTAAGCTTATTGGGAAGGAGGGATCATGTATCTGAACTGATGTATCTAATGTGCTGTAAATTGCTCTGTAGAGTGTGTCCTTCTGGATCAATCTCTGGTGTTATTTAAAACACAGAATTCCACTATCCAAACAGAATTTTAAAAGTTTAGAGAAACCCTGAATGCATGGTGCAATTGTTGAAACCTCTAAGGTCCTGACATCCTTCTGTCACACTTTATTTAGTTTGGTGTTGTCAGGATTTTCTCTGATGCAGGAACAGAAAATACCTAACTTGCATGTTTTGCATAATGTCATGTAAGATATTCCTGTTCTCTGTATAACTTTTACAAAAGAAAGTTCTTTTGTAATTGCATGGTTACAAACTGGATGAACCTTTGGAAGCGATCTTTGGTCCCAGAGTAATGGATTAGATGTTTTGTAGTAATAACCTTGAGGATTTTCTGTTTCCTACTATGAAACCTTGACCTAAGGAAAAAGGCTTCTTTACATCTGTCTGCTCTTAAATGTATATTGGTAAGCTTTGCAGGACAGCACAAATGCACCTGAATGTCACCTTTCTTAGAGCTCCTTAGCAGTACTGACATCAAGTCCATGTCCATATCCCTTTCTCGATAATAACTGTATGGGAAAGAATTCCTTCTTAGGTTTTCCCCCACTTTGGATATGCAGGGATTTGTAAGTGCTTTGCAATTTTGCAGTATTGAGTGCAGGATACAAACATTGTCTAGCTGGTAGGGCAGTGCGTAGTCACGAAAGTTCCCACAGTGAATGAAGACTTGCACCACCTTTTATCTCTGCTCTGTATTTCTTCAGAACAATTTCTTCTTTGCAACACTGAATTCAGAGTGATTGCTACATTTTGATAAAATGTTACAAAATGTATTTATTACAATCAGGATCACCTTGACCGGGAACCAAACCTTCTGACACTTCTGTTTAGCTTGGAGCAGCCTGTTTCCCCACAGCCCATGTTAAATGGGCCTGTTTGCAGTATTCAGCACCAGCATAATCATGTTCTCGGAGAAAATTGCTTTAAAAGACCATTTTAGAGGCCTTTACTTATATTTTCTATTAATATGGCCTAGTGTGCCTGGAACTGAAAAGCACATCTGAGCACCACCTCCTTGCAGGGAGAGTGTTTTCATCTTCTGTGTTCTGAGCCTGTAAGAACTACAGAGTACTTTGTCTGATATAATTGCTAGAAAGATCTCCTGTTTGTGCAGACCTAACTTTCAGAGTAGCAGAGAATAAACTCATTCATCCTTTGTTTATGTATATTTGTTTTTCCCCTCCCTTTGGAAAATTGTATTCTGAGTTAGCCTGAAGGCTTTTGAGACTTGGGGTGGTTTTGACTGCTTTCTATAGTGTACTGGCTTTATTCCCTTTTCCCTCTCCCCCAGTAAATCAAGCTTGGTGGTAGTTTTGTTTTTGTGTACAGACAACAAAGCACTGAGATCCTGATACTATTTGTCTGGTAAACAGTTTATTTTAACTTTTCTGTGATTACAGTGTCCTTTAAAGATCCAAACTGAACAGTTTAAAAAAGGTGGATGATCTCTGTGGTGAATGGAGTCTCAATTAGTTTTCTGTTCTAACTAATTTAATGACTCTTTGGGACTAAAACTGTATGTGTTATTGGAGGGAAATGAATCTAAGAATTAAGGACAGAAATGTGAACAAACTGAAAGTCATATCACATTAGTTAGGAGGCACTCTTGGGTGCTTTTTTGCATTCTTCATAAATACTAGTGACATTTTCTGTTTTTAAATATTAAAAAGGCAGTTGTGAAACAGCTTGTAAAACACAAGTTTCTGACTGACCAGTGCTGGAGTTACCATATATCAAACTCCCAATGTGGAGTTTGATGCTTTTCCCACTTAATTTTTATCTCTGTGTAAATTACTTTATTGAAAAGGAAGTGCTTATTTACCTCCCAAAAATGTATTGTTTGATAAAGACCAAACCTACCTTCTTTTAGACAATGAAGAATACTACTAAATTAGGTTTGGCCACAGTTTGCATATCTTTTTAATGTTAATATTGAAAGTGTTTTATGTTATGTGTCAGTGCCAGGTTGTTTCTTGAGCACTAACTTACCTAACAGTAGATGCTTGAGTTCTGCCAAAGTACCCAATAACTTAACCTACAGTATCTTGCAACATGAACAATTCTTACCTGGAGCTGCACTAACAATGGTAAGAAATATGCATTTAACAATTCAAATTCTCATTTAGATCAACCTTTTTTGAGACTTATGTAAAGAAAGACTGGGCACACCTCTTGGACTGGTTAAATCGTGTAGAAGATAGAAAATACAACCACAAAATACTATAAATTGAAAGCAGCAGGTGTTGAGTATAGCACTGTCAAGAAAACTTCCAGCAGCGTTAATGCCAACAAATTTCCTATATCAACAGTGTTCTCAGAAACTGAGAACTGCATGGCCCCAGGGACTACTTTGTGGCTGGAATGACTTCTTTAAACTCATCTTCATAACTCTGGTATTTCTGTAAAACTCTTTCCAATTGGCTGAAAATTCCTAGTCTTTGCTTCTTATGTCTATTAGGCACTTGTGTTATTCTTAACTTCCTTGTGCATTTTGGAAATAAAATTGGAAGTAGTTGTCCTTTATTATGTTGCACAGCAGCTTTATGAAAGTATCTCATTTCCAGCTACTACATACCCTTATTTTGGCAGTAAGATTAATTTCTTTAAGGGGAAACAACATGAGATTTGCTTTTTCTTCTGTCCCTGAAAGTTCCGTGTGTGTGTGTATTTTTGCTCTTGTTTGTTGTCACAGCAGTGTGTACTGTCTCACTGTGGTAAAGTGTTCAGTACTGACTAGGAAACAGCTTCTCAGATGGCTGGAGTTTTTTTACAAGTCTGTTTAAAATGTAGTGGGCTAGTCTCATTTGCAAATGCTTGATAAAACTCCATGAAATAGACCTTAACCCTTCTAAATAAGGTTAGTTTTAGCTTGTATTGTACTTCTTAAAATACTTCTTGGTGTTCCTTTGGCACTGGCTGCCTTGACTGGAAATACCTTACCATTCTCACCTTTCTCATCCCATGCTTTTGGTCTTTGGAATCTTGCTAAGTTGTTATAGAGAGCAAGACTCGAGACAGCTCTGTCCTGTTTTAGCTGCAGTTGAAAGCTGATGCTGTTTTGTAATGAATTTCAAATTTAATAGCACTTGGTGTTGTCCAGTAATAAATTTAATATCAAAGCTGCATAATCTTTTAATGAAACTACATAAGATTGCCAAATGTAATTATAGCAGACAGGCCTGTGAAATATAGACAGCTTATGATTTAAAAGTGACCAAACCAAATGGAAAAAATAATTGCAAGCAAAGGGGGATTTGTTATATGGTTTTGTTTAAACTCCCTCTTCTGTGTCTCCTAGCTTTTTAGTTGGTGAAGGAGCTTTCAGATGGGCAGTTGATCACGGGATACCAGCATGTCCTCCAGGTATCATGGCTACAAGTGAGTAAACTGGTGGTGTCAGTAGGAAGAACAGGGCAGAGTAACTTTAAATGCTGCCTCATCTTTTGAGGTGTACATCACTTCGTTGTTCTTAACATTCAGCTAGCTTATGGTGTTATGGTCTATAAGGGTTGTTTAAGTTGACTAATTTTCTAATAAGTATCTAAATAGAAAAAAATTGTAAATTATTACTTTAGCTGCATTTTAGCAACATCTAATTTAAGTGATTCTGTAATTCTAGGACTAAATCCAGTGATGGACTTCTTTTTAACCAAAATGTAGGCTCTTTAAAAGCTCAGTCCTAGAAGTCTCCAAGTGATCCATCTTGGATCCTAACAGCACCAGCTAGCCATGTACCAAAATTCAGCAGGTGCCAGTTTGTCTCTCAGATTATGTATTTACACCCATCTCTGGGTCTTTGTCCAGAACTGCTCTTGTCTAAACAGGCTGTCAAATTAATTTGCCTTTTTTTTTTTTTCAACCTAAGGCTTCACTTTACCTAATCCGATAGAATAACCCAATCTGGAAAACAGACTTGGATTATGCTATATGCTAACCCTAGTTTCTTAGAAAAGCTTCATGTCTTAAAATAAGTGATTGTGTTATATTGATACATCATCTATGAACTGGGCTAAAACTGAGTGTGCTTACCCATGGAAAGGAGGATGTGGTTCCTTTCCTTCTCTTCTTCAGCGCCCCTCCCTTTTGGAAAGTGCCATTACTACAGTCTGTAGTTTGTTGTAGGTGAGAACATGCAGGAAAGAAATCAGAAATTATTATCCGAAGAAGGAGAACACAGAAGATTAGGAATGTTTATTTTACAGTAAACAGTTCTACTACTTCAAATATCTGACTCGTTCCTAGATCAGACATAGAAACCCAGGGCTCCCATTAAGCCTTTTATTGGGTCTAATTTAAAATGTGGATAATTACTTAGAAGCTGCAGCTCAGAATTGTTGATACTCAGTGCTGAAGTGTAACCCCTGAAACAATGGCACTGTTTTATTTGATAGCACCAATTTTCATATATATTCACAACACATTTCATTTTGAGCAGAAAGTTTTGATCTCTAACTCCACAGGGCTGAAACTTTTGTACTATCTGCTGTCCAAAACAGCATTTGCAGAACAATTGTGGTGCTGAGTTGAGCAGAACACCTTTATTTCTGTGGCTTTAAAAAGAGTAAAAACACCTAAAGCTTTGAAGTTTGGTTTTTTTTTTT
>VWYP01026290.1:23145-151106 GCA_013400435.1 Pycnonotus jocosus
GAAAGTAGTTGCTACTTACATGCAGGAGGTACTTCACCTAGAAGGTGTCTTGACTAATTCTGTTTGCATGCACAGATTTCAACTGTTTCTAGTACCAGTGTATTTCTGTTGTGACAGAGATGATTAGATTGTGACATTAATTGCCAGATGATACATTTGCTAGCTACAGTGTACCCAACTCAGAGCAAATCTACACATGGCAGTTTAAAAATAGGGATAGCCACTGCCAATTAGGTTTGCCTAATCCATACTGTGAATTTACATTGGAGAAACATCAGAAGAATAATCCCAGCCAATGTATTTTCACAACCCTGCTCCAAAAGACCCCTAATTGCATTTTGTCTCGGCAGTACATTCAGCATACTTCTGTTTAGCAAAACAATTTGCATTAAAATAGTTGAAACAACCGGGACTGACAAGTTAATTTTGCAGTGTAGTTATTAATGGTAGTATATCTGAGTTATTTTCTTTGAAAAAAAAGGCACGAGTAAACAAAAACCTGAAAAGTCAGTTGCAGAAAATGTTACACTGTTTCCTGTCCCAGTCCTTAGCAAAGTAAATCTTGTACTTCATTGATCAGTGGGATTGGAAAATGACCATTAACAACGTGTGAAAACATGGGACTGTTAAAAGTGAAAAATTGGAAACTCACAGGTAACATGTAAGAAGCCAAATTAAATTTATCCAATGTTACCATGGAAAGGAAAGTTAGAAATGCTTAAGAAACAATCAAAGAGAATGTTGTTTCCAGGCAACCACAAAGAGGTCTCATCTGAAGTGAGCTGTTTTGTTAAATAATGTACCAATCTCCGAAAAAAGGGAGACTTTTTTGATTGTGTTTGCTGCCGTTGCTGTGGTAAAGTTTGCATGGAGAACTGGGGGTAAATTGACTAGAAATCACATATCTTCTGAATAACTGTAAAACAGAGAACTAATTGCCAAACATCAGGAAAATATGTTTAGTAACTTATTTACAAACAACCAAACCGAAATCCCCTCTCAAAACCTCTACTCCAAATTTAGATGTGTACTTGCAGTAAGTACTGGCAGGGAGAGCTGTGTGAATGTCTTGGCTTCTCTGTGCTGCACATGGAAAATATATTCTTGAAGTTGTCTTGTTCTGTCTCCCTTTGCTTGGACCTGAGATGAGAAGAGTAATGTTCTAGCTGCTGTAAGTAGGGCTGGGGGATTGGGTGGTTGGTTTGCATGGATGGAGCTTCCCTGGGATCAGCATCAAAGAAAGGGTCACCATCAGCTTTGTGGTCATGCCCCATCATTCTCTTAGAACTATCCAAGTATCTGAGCACCAAACTGGAAACGTGATTTAAACCATGTTATCTATTGAACTCCATCGAGGTTTTGTCAAGGCTCACGTGCTGCCTTCTTTGGTTTGTCAGGTGTGCGAGGAGATGGGATTTCTACCATTTGTAGAAACCTTTCTGTTGACATTGCAGTGTACCAAGTGGGTGGTTTTAACAAAAACCCCCACACCTGAAATGTGATCTGTCTGTATGGCCCACAGTATGCAAGGAAGCTGAATTTATTAATCCCTGCCCAAACTAGAGCCTGCAGTACAGAGCCCATTGTGGCTTATCCCAGCATTTTGTTGCCCTGTGCTAGAGAGGCTGCTTTGAAAGTGTAATCCAAGTGTTACTGTGTAATTACAATTTAGAAGTGCTGAATTACTGTACAGTGCAGTCTCTTAAAAAAGTTAAAAGTACACTTCAAATTTGCAACATAAATTTGAGGTTCATCCTCTACCGCCAATATCGGTGCCTGCACTGGTAGTAACCAAAACACTTCTGTCTGAAATTATCAGTTCAGCCTATAATAGATGCAAATTATCTTTGACAAAGATAACATGGTATAAGACAGCATCTTGCATTTGCTTCCAGTGTTAAGTCTTCAAAGGGAAAGAGAAGGAAGGCACCTACTCATGCAGTAATCTTGTAACTCTGACAGTGTGGAAGTGACTGTCAGCACCTCAGTGAATAACATTATACAAGAACAAAACCAGCAGCAGTGGATCCAGTAACTTGTTAACTGCAGTTCAAGAGTAGCCACAAATAGGATGCTTAAGGAAGAATGTAAGAAAAGAGCAAGTATTTGCTTCCCTTCCCCTATTCTTTATATTATTTCAGACTCTAAATTCCTGACTTGTTAGCGACTCCTGCATACATGGAAAGTAAACAATGGCGTTTTCCGACATGAAATTTTTGTTTCCTTTTGAACTCATGTTAGTTTCCAGCACCTGCAAAAACCTTCACAGCTATGAGTACGTCACTGTCATTATTTTGAGGCTTGCTGAATAAAAGCTGCTACTTCATTGTCAGAATCCTACTCAGAATCCTTCTTCAGTCAAATTCTCTAATTACCTTGAATAACTTAATGTCATCAGTAAAATCACATCTTGCTCAACAGACTGGGGGCTACTGTGGTTTGGTTTGAAATTCTACTTGTAACACACTATTTCTTGTATTTTGTTACTTCTTTTTTAACTAACTGTGTGCATGCAAGGAAATTCCTGTTTATCTTAGGGCTGCTTGGATTCTTTAATGAGGGAGAGTCTTTTCTGGATGAGTGTAGAGCAAACTGTGCTATTTCTAGTGACACTGAACACCAGTATTGTCAGCCTCTCCTCCAAAACCCCAAATCTCACTTCACTCCCAATTCTCTCATTATTTCATTATTACTGTTAAGAAAAACATTTGCCATATTGCTGGAACTGTGCTGTGAATTTCAGGCAGTGGCTCAGACCATTTTGTCTTTGTTTTTGAGGGGAGAGTGAAAGATATGGAGAGAAACTCAAGGGTTCTGGGGATTTAGTTAGAAAGCTTGGTTAATCTGAATACATGATGTAAATCCTCCCTGGATTTGGAGACAGTATTGTAGGGTCATTTGCTGTTCTGAAATCAGAACAGCTGAGTGCAGCCAGGAGAATGGCTGTAAGTTACCCAGGAAAAAGCTTGGGCCAAAGTGCCCAGAAGATACTTGGAATGAAAATCTTCCAGGCTCAGGAAAGGCTGCTTGATTAAAAACAAGATTTCTTGCAGGAAGTAGTAAGAAATGCTATGTCCAGCAGTAGTTTGTGTTAAAAAGAACAGATCTATAGAGTAGTGCTCTGAGGGACAAGTTATTTTTTAATATGCTTTTGCCAAGTGCCTTTTTCCCCCTATTCATGTTGCTGTTTCTGTCAAAGTATGGCAACATGGAAGCTATCTCTAGTAGTCTTTTAGTCCCAACACAAGCCTAAATGGTGTTAATTTGTCATTTAAAATAGCTTTGTTAAAAAGAAATTTATTTTCATCTGTCTGTTTTCATTTGTGTCATTTATTTTAGCAACTACTCAACAGAATTCTTTACAAGATCATTTGAATTCCTGTGGGTGAACTAATTTGTTAGTATATTCCTTTTTAATTCTCTTCTCCAATGGTTGCATTCTCTTTTAATATGGAATAGAAAGATAAAATGCAGAAAGCTTTTCCCAGCTGACTCTAAGCACTGTCTGCCAGGGGGTGCTATATGATTGGTCAAAGCTCTGTCTCTGCTTCAAAGATTTAAAAATATTCTCGGAATTTTCTTAATATTTTCAGTTTATAGTTTGATTTTAAACAAGGATTGCTGAACACTTAGAGGTTGCATAATGTTTAGTTGCATAATAATTTGTAGTGTGTGTGATAGAAAGTTTGTATTTGGTGTTTGTGTTCCCAGCTTGCTGTTCCACCACTGTAACCAGGAAGGTTTGAATATTGTCCTGAACTTGATTTGTCATTTAGTGGTGCTAAAAATTTGTATTTCCTACCTCTGAAAATACAATTGTTCACGTAGCCATTTTCTAAATTTTCAACCTTGCTGAAAATAAATGAGGGAATAGATGTGGCTTATAAAAGCATGGGGGTTTTAAGGAAACATAGAGTTAGTAGTAAAAATGTTTTGCATTAACTTTGGGCAAGAAATTAACAGTGTATTCTAATAAACAACCTGTCATCCGCAGACCTGTTTAAAGTACACAGGGCTAGAATTAACAAGCAGATATGTATCAATTGTACCATTATTTTAAAAATGAAAAGGTGTCTTAGTGTTTTATTTAGGTCTGTATGTACAAGTCTGTAATTTCAAGGACTCCATGTATAGGTCAAGTCTGCTTTTCATTTGCCTGTGCTCTCTGAATCATTTCTAATGGGCTGTGAAAGGTGACTAAGAAAAACTTCTGAAGAGCTGTGTAGAATGGGGAATAAAATTGTGTTTCATTCACTTAGTCATTGTGTCATTATCTAATAGAACTGTCGAGATTTTTGATTAAATTTTTACTTATACAGAGTATAATGGTTAAAGGAGTTAAGGGAATGATCAGAATACAGGAGATGAGTAAATGGTGTGGAAGTTTTATGGCAAACAAGTGGCACAGATGAATCTCTGAACTGACTCAGAGACTAATGATCTCTTGCAGTGACGTCCTTGCTGAAAATTGCTTTCTCATCTCTTTGTTAGGTGGTGATAATGATGAAAAAAAACCTTTTAAAAAGGTGTATTTATTGTCTAGCAGTCATAGTTTAGGAGATGAATCTTGTGCTAATTAATTATGTAACAGAGATCTTGTGGCCCTTTCTCAAAAGGGTATCCAGGAACATCAGAACCTTTTGAACATCTACAGCAGTCTTAGCTTTGACCAAGATGAGCCTGTGAGACTTTTCTTCTGCATTTACAGATAAATATTAATCAAGTGCATGTTCTGAGACCACATCCAATAATGCCAGCCTCTCCTGCAGGCAAATGGTGTTGAGCAGGAGCTGCTTCCACCTGTTGTGTGCTCAGCCACTGAACCTTCTCCAGGCAAACCCCTACACTTGTCTCACCTCTGCCTTGACCAAGCATTTGTTCCAGCAGTGCCTGCCCTGGCTGGCACAGTTACACCCAAATTTCAGAGTACACTGAGCCTCTCCTGTTGCTACCTTGGGGGCTGAAGGGGAAATGTGCAGGATTAGGAAGGTGTTGCCAAATAATCTGTGAAGATTATTTGTTCCAGAAGAGGCACCCCATGCTGCAAGGCAGGGATGTGTGATAAATAAATGAGGTTGAGCTTTGGTTTTGATGTGCTACAGTTGTCACACTTTGAGTCTTTAGTCTGGATGAGGCCTGAGAATGGTGTTTAAACAAGAGCAGTCACTTTGTAAAGCTGTGGGGCTTTTTTCTTTTTCTCCTTCCTCTCCCAGCAGTTCTGAGGCAGTTTATTTATGCCAGTAGGTGCATAAATGAGGGAGCAGAACAGATGGGTTGGTTGTACTCTATGGCTCCCAAGACTCGATTCTCAATTCTTCTAAGCATGATGTGGAGTGTGCATGCTGTTACTGAGTAGGGTAGTAATTGCCAGGGGTTTTAGCTGAAAGTACTTGTTTGAATTACATCTAAACTTTTAAATTCTTGAGCAGAATCAAAGGACATTTTACTAAATACCTTTCCATAGATTTCAACAACAATATCACTGGGCTGTGATCCAAAACTTTTTCAAGCTAAAATTTCATCAGCTCCCTTACCTCTCTTCCTAGCTTTCTCCCCAGTCAGTAAACTCTGCTTCTCTTACTTCCCTTTGTCCTTGATCCAGGCAACATCAGGCTGATGTAGCTATATTGCATTTGTTTTAGGAAAACATGCCTGTCTTCATCACTGTGTTGTGACCCTTTCCTTTTCTCAAGTTTGGAATGCACTGTCTGGTTGGAGAAGGTGAGAGTGGTTTTTATGCTGTCATTAAGGACAAGTGAAATTTTGTAGTGTCCTTGCACCACAGAGTTGAGGTTTTGTTTTAGATTTAATGTGAACTATGAACTCAAATTCTGTCTGTAGTGCTTATTTTCAAAATAAATTTTCTGTGGGTTGTTTCTCCATCTTGTGTGTGTGTTGTTAACCAAGCACATTTGAATCCTGGATTGTATTTTAGTTCATGAAATGTTTTAATTTAATGTTTTAATATGTTCTTTGTCAAGGACCAAACTTCGAGGATGTTTTCAGAAAACTCTGATTTCATCTTTCATGTGTGTAGTTTGAAGCTCACTTGTGTTCCTCAGTTTCTTTTGTCACTAGTAGACCAAGATGAAGCAATGAGAGTACTGTTCATTTTAATGGCATTTATAGTGGTTTTACATGGATAGAACATTACAAAAGCAGGAATAAACTGAGAGCAGGCAGTCTGTCACTTGCTTTAGTCTTTATTCCCTTATTCTGGGGAGAAAAACCCCAAATTTAAGATTCAAGTAAGAGTCAAGGCATTTTTTAAAACTGAAGTTGGACATAAAACTACCAGAGGAAAAAATTACGAGGTTTTGAGTTGTAACCTGGTCCTTTATTTCATGGTTATTTGGTGACTTTGGAGGTATTAACTGGCTTGTCCTGCAAAGAGGAATTGATAATTACTGCTAGTAATTATTTTCCTTAAATAGTGAAAGGCTGTTATTCATCAGTCCTTGCTAAAATAAAATCTTCACCTTTTAGATGAAAGTTAATCCTAATAACTATTCTGAAGTTGAATGTAACCTGAGCGCAAGAATTTCCCTGCTAGGGGCTGTCTGACTATACTGATGTTCCCTCAGGTATGAAAGGTATGGTGTTTCATGGTAAACTGAACAAAACTAAAGAGTATGAATTAATACCTTACTTATTTAAACCTGAGGTTGCTCAAATATTGAAGCAGAGGCCCAGAGGAGTTGTGAAATCTCCATTGTTGCAAATACTCAGAATCTGACAAATCCTTTTAAATTGAATTTGGGGTTTTTTTGGAGGTTGGACTGCACAACCTCCTAATATCCCTTCCAACCTACATCATTAAATGTTACCAGAAAGCTGTCTCCATCTGTCTGTCTGACATGGCCCAAGAGATGTATACTTATTTACTAATAATGACCTTTTTTCTGCCCTGTATTTCACAACTTACTGATACCACTTTGAATTAACAATGCAGATAAGAAGTTACTGTGAGCAGATAATTCAGAATAAGTCTTCAGGTTTTTTCTTGTTTTGAAAAGACAATCTTGAAGCACAGGGTAACTCTCTGAAAGTTAATTGCTTAGCTAGAGACCATGGTCTTAAGTGAATGAAACATCTCTCAAGCTTGGAGAATTGTGTGTGTTGTGGAAAAATGGCAGGGTAAATATGCCAGCAAAGTATAGGTGGAGTGGAGATGCTGAGAGGCCATAGAGCAGCACTCTGTGCAGCTGGCAGGGCAGCTTGGAGCTAATCCATGTGTTCTGTGTATTGGATGTGACCTTTGTGCAGGTATTTGAACCTTCTTACTGCAGAAGGGTTCAGGACACTGAT
The DNA here is from genome assembly GCA_013400435.1 of Pycnonotus jocosus. Lineage (NCBI taxonomy): Eukaryota > Metazoa > Chordata > Aves > Passeriformes > Pycnonotidae > Pycnonotus > Pycnonotus jocosus. The sequence goes on from VWYP01026290.1 coordinate 30,454, forward strand.
GACATTGGACTCTGGAGTACGAGGAACCTCTTCAGGTTTGCATGTGTGGCCTCCTGCACCCTTTTGCCTCTCCAGTTTTTTTCCAGCTTGTCAGAGGCAGTGGCAGCAGCAGGTAACAGGTTTAGGCAGATTTATCCCTGTGTAATGCCTGCTTTTGAGGAATACCAAGGCCACACACTGTTCTTACCCCATATGGCTCTGTCCATAGGTATTTGCTGTGCTTGGTGAGCTTGTGTCAACTTACAAGTTCTCCTGTCTAAAAATTCTCTTAAAAACAATATGCTAGCTTAGTTTATTTGAGGGCAATTCTGTTTACCAAGTTATTGATCTGTGAGAGGTTTTTAGCTTGTTTCTCCCCACTGCCAATTAGTACTTGACTAAAATGATTCTTTGCCTGCTCCCCTTTATCAAGTATTGAGGTTTTACCTCTTTGTCCTCATTTCAAACATAGAAATGTATTGTCCTAAGTAGCTGCATTAATCAGCTCTATATAGTAGAATGAATTCTTTTCTCGGTGATGGCAGATTAATATGAGTTTACATTTGTAAAGAACCTGATATTCATTAGGTTTTTGGAGAGAAATTCCATCTTTCTCCCTACTTTTTGAGTTACATACTTGAATAACTAACTGTGTGTACATTAAGGTCCAGTTTTATATACTTAAAAACATGATTAAAAGAGAGTTCACTAGGTGAATTTAACACCTGTGTGGAGAAGTTTCAAAGTAAAATGCTCACCATCTGTGTTATTTGTGACAATTGTAAATGAAACCTCTGGGTTCCATTGGCTCTGCAATATTGAGTTTATTACTAGACTTCATGCAGCTGTTCCAGTCTTCTGAATAGTAGTGATGTAGCTTTATTCAGAATTTCATTTAAAATGGCATTCTTTGAAGTTTATAGAAAAATCTGTGCTTTTTCGTTTCCATTGAATTTGTGACTTACTTGTGTAAGTAAAAGATTTAAATTGCTCTGTGCTCCCAATAGCTTGATTTGGTGTGGTTAAACAAGTGACAAAAGACATTTTCTCCCCACCTCTTTACATTTTACAGAGGATGTTGAAACAGCCTGAGGATGATGTTGAGTCAAAACTAATTTAAACTAAATATGTCAATATCTGCAATTTGTTCATGAACTGAAACTTCTAAAATGGGAACATGTCATTTTGGTCTCTTAAGCATAACAATTTTATTTTTTAGTCCACTTTAGAGAGCACTTCCTTTCTGAATGTGGGGCTTAGATGTGGAAAGTAGATGTTTGTCTTCTTGAGACCTAGGTGGTCTTTAGACTGTGTTGGATTATGGAGCATAAACTACTGCTAGAGTTGTGTGTGGCTTTAAATATATGGTTAAACATACAGATCTGTGATTAAGGTAATAAAATAGTAGCCTAATTTTATGGCTATCAGAATGAACTCACATGGTATCTATTTACTTGTCAGCAGTCAAAAACAATTTTAACACAAGCCACTTATTCTGTTCTCTTCTGTGCAGTGCTGCTTCTTTGCCAAAGATATTTAGACCAGCTTCCATGTGTTCACGCTGTGCTTCTACCAGATATTTTACTCATCACCATTGCTGAACAATAGTAGAACTTTTTTAACTTAGGAAAAGATGTGGACATCTTGTACTGAAACTTGAATACTTAGTTTTTGGCTTTATATTGATGCTTTTTGCATCAGTAGAGAAGTGGGGGATGTGTCCTTCAAAATGTCAACTTATCAATATTTGCTTAAAATAAGTAAATTTTACTTAGTTACATGCTTTTGAACTATTTTTATAGGGTTTAGTTTAGCAGCTTTTAAGAGGAACAAGAGGAAGCTGGAGTTGGCCGAAAAGGTGGAAACAGATCTCATTCAACTAAAGAAAAGAAGACAATCAAATGAAAAGGTTAGCTCTTGTTTCAAATTCTTGTGTCATCCTAAACTTACAGCTGACTGCTAATAAATTTCATGTCTTATATGATAAGACTGATGTAGCTTCAGAAGCTTTGTCCATCCTAATGTTTAGATGATATAATGAAAACTTAGTGCAGTTAAAACTTTCTGCCTTGCTATTTGAAAACTATACCATCACTTTATATCTTGTTTGTGCTAAGAAAAATGTTTTGCTCATTTTGAACTGGAAATGTGACAAATGTAAATACAAACATAATTATTTACCAAAACATTTTCTTTAGCTTGGGATCTCTGTCACTGTTTCCCACTTTTTAATGTTTCCTGAGCACACTGCATTGTGGAACTGGAATTGGTGAAATTTGAAATATCAGGTAGGTAAACATGTGCATCTGTGCATGCATCTGGCATTGACCTGGCCCATGTTACTTGTGCTACAAAAGTACCAGGATTCCCTCTGTTCCCCTCATTCTTAGTAGAAAATATAAGTAAATGTAGAGCTTTGGTTACCTATGAGAATGTCATTCACAGTATTTATGTTTAATGCTGAATATCAAAGTATAGCTGAATAAATTAAATGCCCATGCTTTATTTGGGGCCTGTGGGCCTTCAGATGGGCCATTTCTCTTTGCTAAGTTTCTGACCACTGAGTAGTTCCATATGTTGATATAAATAAAGTATAAATCCCAGAGAATTGTTAGCAAAAGTATGTTCTCTGTAGTCTGCAAATGCAAACAGTGATAAATTAGGCAATTTACATCTGTGTTCTTAGATAAGATGTCTTCTCTTTCAGAACAGTAATTTTTCTTTTTTTGAGGAGCTAAGTCCTGTGAAGAAATTGAGGATGGAGGAGCTGTGGAAGTTAATTGTTAATTTTGGAATTTTTCCTGTTCACATGATTCAGTAACCTCCTTGTGAACCTGGGAGTGTGGAAGTTTTCCCCTCCACTTGGGGGAGGAGGGGTCCCTGGGCAGGATTGTTGTTCACGTAATAAGGGGCAAGTCAATGCTTGAAACATATGCCAATGCATGAGCTTACCAACCTGCAATTTGAAATTTCAAGGGTTCCAGAGTCCTGTGCAGCTCTTGTGGGACATTCCCAAAGGCCAGTAGGTGAAGGAGATGCTCAGATAGAGCTCTTCTCCCTGATGAGTAATCCAAGCTGCTTTTGTCAGCTGTCTGGGCATGTCCTGTCCATGGAGCAGGGGATGAAAACCAACCCATGCTCTCAATATGGAATTCTGTTATCCACAAAGTGTAGGATGATTGCAGCCTTACAGGAAGTAAGATTTTAAAAGTAGTTTTTCCAAATGAAATAGAAATGAAAAATCAAATTCTTAAAAAAAAAAAAAAGTAGAATATATCTCCCCAAACTAGTAGAAAAGGGTCATTTAGCAAGGGCGAGGGGTGTGATTTGTTGCCCTAAAACTCACACTGTCAAAGCTGTGCTCTCATAAAAGGTTTAAAAATAACTGGTTTAAAACCATTTAAATACTTGAGTAATTAAAAGTTAATCTTTGTCAAAGTTATTTTAGTTGATAAATACTCATGTAATTTTTTTATCAGCTGTGCTTCTCTGGAGCTGCAGTCCATCCCTTTCAGCAGGACTTCAGAGCTGTTTAATTATCTGGTTTAACCCAGTTAAACCTGTCTTGCAGCTGAGCTTGTGTGCCTCTGGTGTCACTGCTGCAGGCTGTGGGGAGAGCAAGGAAGAAAGGATGTTAACAAAGGTGGGGTTGAATGGGATCAAAACTAATAGGCCAGTGTGAAGAGACAGTATTGCAGACCAAAACAGACTGAAATGACTTGGAAGTTTGAGCTATTGATAAATGTCACCAGCTAAAAAGAAAAATACAGGCTTAAAAATTAGTTTTCAATAAAAATGTAATTATACCAACCTTAAAAAGAATAAGGCTGTTTAAATTTGTCAAAGTTTGTACTGAAAAACTTGGCAGTGTTACTTACTAAAGCAGTTTTATTTCCTGATAAATGGAGTTTATCTCTTTGCTGTGTTTTTCACTGTTCACCCAATATAGGATTTGCAGAGGGAAGATCCATTAATAGCTTCACCAAATTTTGAAGGTGTAACAATCTAATATTTTTTAAGTTGTAGAGTCTTACTGTTTTACATAGCTAAGAAATAATTCACACAGAAAAATTAACTAAACATTCTCGTGGGGGTGGTGACTGTGATGTGTTCATTTAGCCAGATGCCATTCTCAAATCCTCGCCTCAAGCACCAGTAAATATCAGGAGTAAATATTTGTCTGCTTACTGTTAGTCTGTCTTTTACCAGACAAAATTGTCATTGAAAATAACTTAGCAGAGTTTGGCTAGAAGCCCTGCTTTTAATTTGTCTTCTGCTATTACAAACTTTTACAAGTGATCTCAGCATATCTGTAAAAAGTTGTCCTCTTATTGATTTGAATAAATGACACTAAGAACCCCCAGTACACATGAGTTTTTTGGAACAGATTAGTGTTTGTAAGTTAGTATTTTATAGTCTAGTTGTTTAACTCCATAAATAACATTATTTAGGTTGAGTTTTACTACAAATGGCTTGGTTTTAATCTAGTTTAGCATAGGTACTCACATATGTGTACACAGTTGGAATTATATGTGTGGAATCAATGGTTCCATGTTCTTCAGTTACTGTATTTACTGAACATATTTAAAAAATATTTTTCTCTATGTGCAGGTAATTGTAAGTGTAGCAGTCAACTATGGCAGTCCTACTGTCTGTCTTATTTAAAAAAGAAACAAATATTCTATCCCACATTTGTGTGCAAGTGGTCTTTGATAATAATACCTTACAGTTTTCAAAATATGCTTCAAAATCCATTTAACAGGGGAAAAGAAACCTAAATAATTTTCACCCATTCTAGTTAAAGCCAAGACAAACCAATAAAACTTATCTGTGGAAGTACAGTGTGGAATAATTTCCTCATCTTGCACATGAAGATCAAACAAAATGTTCTTATTTACACACCAAACAGCTGTCTAACTGGGAAGGCTGGGGTTGTTCATCAATTCATCAATTTATATAATTAGATAGTTGGGTAATAGCATATAAATGTTATTTCCTTCAATCTGATTAATTTTGTATTTTGTCAGTTATACTCAGAGATGAGATTTAGTGGTAATTACTTTTCTTGGCATTTCAAAACTCTCTCAAAGTGGAGAGGGAAAAGGCCCTGTGTGTAGAATCTTTCAGTGGGCACTGGGTAGAGCTCTCCTAATCTGCTAATTGCTTCCTTAGGGACTTGTAGTGATGAATAGTTACAATTTTCTTATGTGCAGGAAGGGTTATTAAAAATGCTCAATAGAACTCTGCATTTGTGCAGATGAGCATTGTTTTGTGTGCATGTTCTTAGCAAAATTTCAATATTTGGACCATGGTTTAATAAATTAATTTCCTTTCCTACTGCAAGGTGCAAATTAAGTGATGTGAGGTCTGACTTACAACACTGACTGTGTTGTTTCCATGCAAAATATTAACTACATAATAGAATATATTTAAGTTGCAGTACTACCTTGTTAAAACCCCCAAACTGCTTTTGCAAGTGCAAGTATCATTTACTAGCTGAAGTCAGATACAAAATTTGGTAACAGTTATCACCAAGTTTCCTTTGGACCCTGCAAAATTTTAAAATTTAAATAGCTAAATAAATCAATCAATAGAAAGGTAAGGACAAGCAAGCTGAATCTTGTTTAGATTGTATAAAGTTTGGTCTTATTTTAGACTTTGTAAATGACAGTGTTTATCATAGCAGTTTTTACTGCCCTGACTCTAGTTTGACAGGATTCTCAGCTTTTCAACATTTATATGATTTGAAGAGATGAAATGTGTGACACTGAGTCTTCTCAAGAGGTGCAGTCACTCCTCAGGCACATGATGCTTTGCTGTAGGGAAATGTACAGGAAGTTCCTTTGTTAAATTGCAATGAGCTCTTTGTTTACTGCTCCAGAAATCATAGGGTTGCCAATACAGTTCACATATATAGAAGATACTGACAATGTATTTTTCCTATTATATATGGAATAGAACTGATCATCCCTGGTTTTCAGTTTGCTGAATAAGGATAAATACAGCATCAATATCAGTGACTTCTTTTTTTTTAATCACAAACCAGGCCCTCAACACCAAACCTATATTACCAAGAAGAAAAACACAGAATTCCTTTGATTCAGTGCTACAGTTTTCCTTTCCAGCCTCGAAGTTGCCTCATTTAACATACCTTTTACAGGCTTGATTTTTATATATGTAGTTGTCTATTAATCAGGTTTTTTGTTGTGGGTATGATTTCCTTTGATAAAAGGCGGCAGGGAGTAGACAGCAGCACCTGTATCATAGTAGTTCTTCTCTAGAAATAGTTCTTCTGGTAGAAATCATGTTGGGAAGAGCTTTGTCTAGTCTGGTCTTGGAAACCTCCAAGAATGGGAATCTGTGTCTCCTGTGAGCAGCCCGCTCTGCTGCTGAAGGTCTTTTCAATCTGCCGAATATTATTGTTTGAACTGGGTTAGTGTCAGCTCAGGGTGTGTCTGGGAGTCCTGGGAGTTGGAAAATACATTTGCACATGAGATGTTAAAAAGGGTTCCTTAGTTTTCTTCCATGTTTAGAACTTAGAAGAGCTGACTCTTTTCTTAACCCCTTTGCTTCCATCATCAAGACTCCTTTTGTTCCTACTTTTCCTACCCTCCCTGATCCCTAATCCTTCCTTCCTGTGTTTTTCAACTTACTCTTCTTCCCAGTGCCAGTTGAAACTGTGGATCTCCAGCTTTTCACCCCTCTCTGTCTTTAAGCAGCTCCTCTGCTTTATTGCTGGGACATCCATCCATTTGTTTTAATATTGAGTATGGTCAGTGCCAGCATCTGAGGGCAGAACTTGCCAGGAAAAATCTAGATGTAGGTGCAGAGAAGAAACTTGCTACTTCTATGGGTAAAAGCCAAGGATGAAATTCCTGCTTAGGAGTCCAGTTGTTTGAAAAGTACTGTAGGACATGGTAGTTCTGCACTACCTAGTTTTCCTTTTGAGGCTGACACAGAATTAACCCAAATGTTTACTCTTAAATTAAGAGTATCATCAGTGTTGTGGTACTAGAAATGGTGCTTGATAAGTGACACAGTATGCCCAAGGAAATTTTAATTGGTGGTGGGAGCTTGATAATTTGAAGTTGACTAGTTAGGTGTTTGTGATTTTTTTTCTTAATTCCTCCCTCTGAATTCTAGTCCAGGAAATTCACATTTATATGAAAAAAACTTAGTAACCTGTGGCATTATTCCACTGGGTAAGTCTATATAAGAGGCTTGAGGCTTGTGCAGCAGCAGGGTGCATCTCTGGAGTGTGTGATGGATGATGGATCAGTTTTGTTTATTTGTTTTCTTTTCTGTACACTGCATGCTGTGTGTGTGGTGGAGCATGAAGTCTGAGTGCCTTGCCCTGGGTTCTGCAGAGAGGGGAAAACTCCTTCTCTAAGAGGGACTTAGTGAGGTGTATTAAGGAATGGAGAAAGGATATAAAGAAAGACCCCTGCTCCTGCAGGGAATAGATCTACCTCAGAAGTCATGGAAGTAAGGATTCCTAGTTACCCTCTAGTTACAGGAAGCAAAGGGTAAAATTGTTTCCCTCACTAAAGATTCCTGAAGTGACAACAAGTCAGGCAGAAAGAATCTCTCCCTGGGGAGTTTTTTTTCCTTGAGGCTTCTATTTACTGTCTTGCTCAGAATATCACTATTTTCTTGCTCAGAATATCAGTATTTTCTCTTTACATGATAAACAGCTGCTTGGGTTTTTTGGTGGTACTTTGTTGGTTTTCGTTTTGTTTTAATTCCATTTTTTAAAATCACGCATCTTTAGAGATCAGAGCCTCTGAAAATGCTTTCTTGGGCATTTTAGGAAAGGCCTTTTGATGTGGCATCAATTGCTGAATCATTTCTTAGTGGACAAGTGACAACCACTAAGAAAAATGTGACTTCTGGCACTTATGTGAGTAAAAGCAGGTGATCCAAGCATTGCATGAGTTCTGAGATGTTTATTACCTTCTTATTTTTACCTATTTATTACTGGAGAAGTTTTATTAAGGTCCTATCTGAGGCAAACCAGCATTTTGGGAAGATTTTTGGCAGCGGGTACAAGTGCATGATAACAAATCCATTTTGTTACTATGCCTCTCATTTGCACATTCCTGGAGGAGTATGATCTGACTTTAATATACCAGTTTTTGGTTTTTTTTTTCCTTCTGTTTGTGTGTCCTGCAGGAGAATGACTCAGGAACATTNCTGACCTTAATATACCAGTTTTTGCTTTTTTTTTTTTTCTTCTGTTTGTGTGTCCTGCAGGAGAATGACTCAGGAACATTGGATACAGTGGGTGCAGTTGTTGTTGACCAAGAAGGAAATGTGGCTGCTGCTGTCTCCAGCGGGGGTTTAGCACTGAAGCATCCTGGAAGAGTTGGTCAGGTGATCATTGTACTTTTTTTTAATTTTTNCCTGTTCGACTCGGATATCCTTTATGAACCTTTTTTTTTTTCCTTATTCTTTGTTCTTTTTTTAAAATTTTTTTTTTTTTTTTTTTTTAGTTAGGAATGATTATTCAGTGCCACAAGCAGGTATCAAGCAAGAGCTATGACAGCAAAATTCTGTCCTCCCTTCCTTCCTGTTAAAGGCTGAAGGCATTTTCACTGCATTGATATGCAAATGTTGTTTTTAGTGTCCTCAGTGCAATAAAACAGTGATGGGTAGATGTTCTGTAGTTAGTTATCTTTTGACAGAAATATCAGTAACTTAATTTCTTGGGCTTAAATACCTCCTTAATACCATAAATGTTTATAGTCTTAAAATAAGCTTTCTCTCAATGTTTAGGGAAGCTGTCCTAATTAATTTTTAAATGATCTTGTGAATTGGAGGAAGTGATAACAGTAATAAAAGAACACATCAGATATTTATGATATGTTATATATAATTATGATTGTGTTTATAAATTATTTATAGTTCTATTTATTTTTAATGTTAATACTAATAATATATTTATGATGTGTCACCTTATTGTTGTTAGGGAACTTTGAGGTGTATCAGAAATTTTATACTCTGCTGTACAGCTGTATTTTTGGTTGACATTTTCCACTGTCCAAAGAGCAGCTCTCTTTTGAAATGTTTTTAAGTTTTATTTTTTGTTTGTTTTTTGAATAGCAGAATGAAAGAGACTTTATATGAACAGGGTTATCTTTACCCTCATTTTCTGTTAAGCTAGGCTAAAACGCTGTGTCAATGACAAACACGCTCAGATCTCAAGAACAGTAAAAAGATGTATCAAAATGGAGTGGAATTACAATATGATTATAATATTCTTATTCATCTTTTGAATTAATACTTGGATTTTTCTTGGGTTTCTTTTTTAGTTATTGTTGTTAGTTTGAGGTTATTTTGTATTTTTTTAAGGAAAAGGAATAAACCAAAAATCTCATACACTTCAAATTTATGAACAAGGTGCTTCTTTCCTTAGGCAGCTCTTTATGGTTGTGGCTGCTGGGCTGAAAATACAGGAGCTCATAACCCTTATTCCACTGCTGTGAGTACTTCAGGTATTTACTACTTTTATAAATATTTAATGAAGGTATTTACTACTTTTATGAATATTTAATGAATGCTACCTTTCTCTGTAATTAGTTTGCAATTTTAAAATACCAACATCATTTCCAGACTGGAGTCTAAATTTGTATTGTTTGTTTGCATATATATGTATGTCTGAATGTGTCAGTATTGTCTTTAAATCCATGGATTGATCTCTTGTTGGTTGTTTATATTGCCTTTTTTACATAATTGGCAACCATGGAAATTTTTATCCTGTTTTGTATTGCACTGAAAGGTTTTGCTGTATTTGTTAGGTATTGAGGAACCTGTCCTCCTGTGAAGTATTGCTCAGTTAAATTATGTTATTTTAAGTTCTGTTAAGTTTGGCCACTGTTAAGTTTAAGTTACTTTTAAGTTTTGATAACTTTAAGTTTTATAGTGTTTAGATGATATTAAGTCTATATCCTATTAATTTAAGGTTTTATTACATGTAAGTTTTATGAAGTTCATATAATTTAAAACATTTTCTGCCAAAATTTATTCACTGTGAAGAAGTACTTATGAGCCAGTATTGTGTTAAATGCAAAATACCTCTGGGAATGGAAGCCTTGTGTAAAGGACTAAGATAACCAGAGAGTCCTTTGGATACAAAAATGCTGCATGCAGTGTATTTTCCTCAAAAATATTTAATTACTATTTCATATGAGTATATAAGTGATTTTTTTTTCTTCCTCTCTCTTTTCCTTCTGGAAGGAAAGGGAAGAGGTAAAACCAAAACACTGGGATAAGTGTGTCAGAAAATATTCATTCAGCAATTGTGAAAGTGATGTAAGAATTAGGAGAGCTTCTGTTCTCTTTGGAAGGCTCAGGATGCTGGACACAAAAAATATTGTGTTCATTTGATGCCTTGTAGAACACAAAAGTCTTAAGGTGAAGTTATGTAGGAGTTGCTTTTACTTTTTTTTTTTTTTTTTTTCCTTGTTGTATGAACAGCTTCAATCAGAAAAAACTACTTGTAACACTTTTTCATAAGTGCTTATGTCAGGTTATAAAATTCATGGTGTTGCCCACTACTCAGTGGTCAGAGTTATCAGCATTCAGTACAGGGAGAGGTGAAGAAAATCTGCAGAGTTCAGACTCAGATAATGTTATATCCCATGGGCAGTGCAGAGTTAGTTATTTCTGTCTGCTACAGAAATAGTGGGGGGAGGAAGGTGACAGGTTACAGAGTTAAAGTTTGATAGGGGCTGAAGATAATGTTCAGGAATATCCTGTGTTGCTTTTATTTCCCCTGTATTCACATCTATCTTGCACTGTTGAAAATTTATGTGGGTGTTCACCCTTAAGTTGAATGTCAGTAAAAGCAGATGTCCTTTTTGGTACTCACTCAGGGGATGGTTCTACTGAACACAGAAGTGTCAGAAAATGTTTTTACTCAAGGGACACCGTATTGATTTTAATGTAATAAATGCTTACTGATGGAACCAAATACATTTAAATATTTGAGGCCACATTAATTAGTGAGCACAAGTCCAATATTAGATTGTTTGTGGAAAAGCTCAAATTGACAACTTTATTTAGTTCTTTAAAGCTGTTCTTTGCAAAGTCAGCTGGGTTTGAAGTGTGTGTGAGTACTGACAATCATCCTGGTGTACTCATAGCAGATGACTGGATTTAGTGATGGCCTGAAATAGAACCCTCCTCTCTTTTTGCTGCTATACCACTCTTGTATAGCACTAAATACTTCAATGTTATGCTATTTATAACTGTCACAAACACACATAGATGGGGTATTTATTTGGTTCAGATCTTCTAGCTTCCATGACATTCCCCTGATCCCAGGCCCAGTTAATTGGAGTGGCCCGCTGGCGGGCTGTGAAGCTGTGGCCATCTGTTCATTCATGGATTTGAAATCCAGACTAGTGGTGTTTAATTAAACTCTTGTTTCTGTTCATTCATGGATTTGAAATTCAGACTAGTGGTGTTTAATTAAACTCTTGTTTCTGTTCATTCATGGATTTGAAATTCAGACTAGTGGTGTTTAATTAAACTCTTGTTTCTGGTTTTTCTTTAAAGTAAGTATGTGTGTGTCTGTGAGAGAGAGGGAGATAGAAATGTTTACAGGAAGTGAGAACTCTTCTGTAATCAATACCATTCTTTTTTCCATTTCAGAAGCTCATAATGTTTTATTTTATAATGTACTTTATGTTTAGTGCAGTTCTAAAATGTATTGATGCCTGACTCTTGTTTAAAATATGAACATATGAACATCCAACAATGTGAATCATGAATTTAATTAAGGAGCAAAGGGATGGAAAATTAAGTTGTAGGAAAAGCTGGAAGAATGAAACTTACAGCTTGGCTGGATCACAACAGGAGATGAGAATGGGGGCATAAACATCTGCAAATATTCAGGTGAAACTACCATGGCCAAGGAAGAGAATAATGCATTAAGATACATCACTGTTAAATATTTGGAATATAAATATACTGTCTAAACGCTAGAAGATGCCCTGATTTAGAAAGCTCCAAGATGGACAGTGCTTCTCAATAGAAAATCACCACTGTCCCTTGATGTAACTAAACCCAGACTGGACTGTATTTGAAATAGTGTTTATACACCCCTCTAGTAGGTTTCCAAACAGGTTTTGTGTGGATATTTATTTTTTTAAAGTCAGCAACAAATGCAATTTGCATGTTACGTGTAAATAAAAACTATACATGCACATTTATTTTATGTTTCACTTTACATTCAGACATTTACACCTGTATGTAAACATATTTAAAAGATGTGCATAGAAGAAGTCTATAATCAGCTTAAATTTCTGTGGTTTTCACAATATAACATTTTATTGTCTTAATTTCACATGTCTATTTATTTTAATTTATCTTTGACTCATAAATTTGGCACAAATCTAATAGTTTCTGCAGGGAATTTTTTTCCGTTTTGTGGGGAGAAGGAAAAAAAGAACAAAATTAGACTGTGGTTGCTGTGGGTATTGAGTAATGTTTAATGTTTATTGTTACATGACTTCAGAGAATAGCTGACTCATCAAATCACATTTGGAATAAAAAAAGAAGCTTGAATAAAAAGTTAAACTCTAATTCCCCTAAAGCTTTATCAAAAGTATCCTCAAAATTATTTGGTGTTAATATGTGTTAAACCAAATAATTTTAGCTGAATAATTCTTTGGGAAATAAAAGATTTCTCTTTTATGCTGGTTTTTACTTTTAAACTTGTTTTTAGTGATCGGTGACAATACAAATTTGAGCCTTGAGAGTTTGTTATATCAGGCTCTATATTCAGTCATGAAAAAGGATATTCTTTGGCATTAGATTCAATGTCTTTCAGTACCTGCCTCATTAAAAAAAACCCCAGCAGGCTGGGGAAAGATGTCACCACACAAGTACTTAAAAGTAATTCCAGGTTCCTGTAGCTTTCTTTCAATGGTCGTGTATTATTTGAAGACAATTTGGATCTTCTGTTGGCCCTGTGGCTGCTGGGAGACTTCCTGCTTTTGCCTGGTCAGGAAGGATTTGGTATTAGTTCTTACGCCTTTTAGCAAGTTGTTTCATAAATATTTTTGGCTATTTTTTTTTAAAAATGTTTTTATGTTGAATGGGCCAAATGTGGCGGTGGTTCTGAACTTGTTTGGGCACGACTTCAACTTCTTGCACGGTAATTTCATCCCTCTAACAGTCACTTGGCCTTGTTGTTTAACCACAATGTCTTTCTTTTTTTTTCTTTTTTTCTTTTCTTTTTTGGCTTTTCAAAATTTACTTCAAGGTTTACAAAATACAGGCTATTGTAAAACTGACATTTTATGGTTATAGTTTAACTGACATTTTATGGTTATAGAGCCTGGGACAACTGAAATCAAAAGATGGAGACTTTCTAAAAACACAGTGAGGGAATTGGTGAAACTTAGGGGGCTTTAAATCCAAGATTTATTCTGTAACTCTCAGTCTAAAATTCCGTTTCTGTGTAAATGAGTAAAGCCTTTCTGATTTTTTTCCCATCAATTTTTTGAGACACTTCAATGTATGAACTCTGAATTATATTAATATTTTGGTCAGGGAAAAAATGGTTGTGAGACTTCATTGGNGGAAAGATGTCACCACACAAGTACTTAAAAGTAATTCCAGGTTCCTGTAGCTTTCTTTCAATGGTCGTGTATTATTTGAAGACAATTTGGATCTTCTGTTGGCCCTGTGGCTGCTGGGAGACTTCCTGCTTTTGCCTGGTCAGGAAGGATTTGGTATTAGTTCTTACGCCTTTTAGCAAGTTGTTTCATAAATATTTTTGGCTATTTTTTTTTAAAAATGTTTTTATGTTGAATGGGCCAAATGTGGCGGTGGTTCTGAACTTGTTTGGGCACGACTTCAACTTCTTGCACGGTAATTTCATCCCTCTAACAGTCACTTGGCCTTGTTGTTTAACCACAATGTCTTTCTTTTTTTTTCTTTTTTTCTTTTCTTTTTTGGCTTTTCAAAATTTACTTCAAGGTTTACAAAATACAGGCTATTGTAAAACTGACATTTTATGGTTATAGTTTAACTGACATTTTATGGTTATAGAGCCTGGGACAACTGAAATCAAAAGATGGAGACTTTCTAAAAACACAGTGAGGGAATTGGTGAAACTTAGGGGGCTTTAAATCCAAGATTTATTCTGTAACTCTCAGTCTAAAATTCCGTTTCTGTGTAAATGAGTAAAGCCTTTCTGATTTTTTTCCCATCAATTTTTTGAGACACTTCAATGTATGAACTCTGAATTATATTAATATTTTGGTCAGGGAAAAAATGGTTGTGAGACTTCATTGGCAGCTGAAGGCTAAACATTACAGGAATTTAAGTATCTCAAAACCAGTATTGAAATTCAAGAAATTCAAAGAATGTTGCAGTTGCAGGCACAGCCAAGATACTTGAGCAACTTTACCTGTGACATCTAATAACTGTGCAAGGGCCATTCCATGCAGGAATGATGGTAGAGATGGAGTGAAAGCTTCTTAAATGAGATGAGCGTGACCAGTGACCTTTATTTAGTATGAATGTAATTAACAGCTAAACTGGTTTTTGGATGAACATAATAGAAGGCAAATCTGTGGTGTTTAAAAGTTTCTCTGTGCATGTGTGCACACAGACACAAACAAAACAAGCTCCCCTTTAAGCACCCCCAGCACATCCCCCCAAAAAGAAGCCGGAACCACACTTGTAAGGCTGCTTGGAACTCTTTAGTGGGTGTTTTTGGTTGGTATATGAATGTAAACACAGGAAGATGGGTATTATTTGGAGGGAAAACATTTGTGAACAAAACCCAACCACAGGAGAAAACAATAGTCTGTTTTTTTGGCAGTACTTTAAGAAAACATTTCCTATTTTTTTTTTCCTGAGCATAAAAAGAATCAAGGACTTTGTGCATATTATTCTCATTCAAAATAATATCAAGTGTGACACTGAATCTCCTACCCAGTTGGAATATCCGTGATGATTGTGAATATTCATTCACTAACTGTGCCAAAGGTAATACTGCTGGGGTAAGAGGCAGGCTGTATCTTTCCTGGGAGATAAATTGAAAAAGACTAATTCTCTTTGGATGTGCAGAACCTTAACAATAAAGACAAATATAAAATAGCAGTAATGTGGGACACTTTGAAAATGCAACCCTGAGTGGAAGTGTAAAGACTGAAAATGACATCTTGCATTTCTTTCATCTTTACAACAGCAAGAAATAAAAGGCAGACAAGGGATGGGAGTGTTTTGTGTCTAGGTACTAGCCATTGAAGCCAGCAAATCTTTAATATTGCATTTCTGAAGGTCTTGTATTATTTAAAAAATGCAAAAATTCTGCAACACAAAGCTGCAAAATCTACAGCTTTTACTAAAATGTATTTGAATAGACTGTTTGATACAAAAAAGGCACATAGGTTATCCTAGGGAGATTTAAAATACAACCTAATTTATAATCCCAAAAGTGGAAGGAGTAGAAGCTTGAAATACATTGAGCTCATTCAGAAAAATTAAGGATGCTAACAAACATAATTTGGTTTTAGGACTGAGCCAGAGTTGTGTTTTGTTGAGAGGGTAACAGGGATATCAGATTTCTGGAAATACAAGATTAATTTATGAGGTGTAGCTGAGGATTCTGTCTAGGAAAAGTCTTTCAGTGATGTCTTGCTCTTCTCCCCTGCACAGAATCTTTTCTTGAGTGGAATGGAAATCAAATAGAGAAAACAGCAGTGTTTTAGGAATACGTGTACAAACTGTATTTATTCTGTGTAAACTTTCCTTGACAGTTCCTTGTGTTGGTGAATTCACCAAGAGCATAAAAAACTGTTAAGGTCTCATGACAAAAGCAGTGGCCTCTGTTCTCATAGAGGCATTTTAGAGATTAGATCATGATACTTTAAAAGCTGTTTTGGATATACATTTGTGCATATAATGCATCATTCCATGAAGGAAAAATAGCACACTTTGTGTTGTGAATAATCACAGAATTGTTTAGTTGGAAAGGAACCTCTGGAGGTTTAGTCCAGTCCCCTGCTCAAGGAGGTTTCTCTTGTTTTTGAAATTGATGTCAATAAGGGAATTATTATATACTCTTTTCCTTGCTCCACCTTTTCCTGCTCAAATTGTGTGTTCATATCTGTCCTTCTTTCCAGTCCATTGTGTGTCTTATGGGTGCTTTTGCAGGCAATATGGAATGGGCAATGTGGAATAGGATGGAATAGGAGTGACACCTGTGCAGAGATGGGCTGTGGTTGTTGAATTTTTTGTTGAGCTGTGCCCTCAGTCAGTGTTTCCATCTCCCTGTGGAAGCCACTGATCTGTAGATTCCTGCTTGAAAATTCCTTTTGCAAACAAACCACAGTGATGTGCAAATCTATGGAGTAAATGCTTTTCAGGGAAGCTTTAATCCCCATAAATTGACTTGTAATGTGTAACTTTGGCTTTTTGATTCCTTTTTGTTGAGGGCAGTAGTGGCTGTGTTAGGATCCAGTGAATGAACACCTGGCCAGTGCTGTTTGGTAGAATCATGGAATGGTTTGGGTTGGAAGGACCTTAAGGGATGAAACCCCTCTACCCTGGGCAGGGATACTTTCTCCTAGACCAGGTTGCTCAAAGCTCCATCCAGCCTGGCCTCGAACAGTTCCAGGGATGGGGCAGCCACAGTTTCTCTGAGCAACTTGTGCCAGTGAATTACATTTATAATGGGATTATAAATCTTGCTTCAAAGTTGCATGTGTTATTAGGCCTTATATAACACACAGATGCAGCACTGTCTGTCTGACCTGTCCTTCTGAGTCCACACTCCCAATGCCCAGAGGAATTTCACATGCAAGTCTTGTATCCTTTACAGATTGTTTGGGCTACACTGTGTGAGATAGATATTATGATAGAGTTAATCTCTTTGTAGACATATGTATTATCTCTCAAAATCAGTCTGGTCCTGTAAGATTTGGGGAATAAGAGGTAATTTAATGCATCACAGATGAAGCAGCTGCATATGGTGGAGGAGAGTTTGTCATTGTTACTGTGAACCAGAGGCTAGGCTAGAGGAAGAGGAGGTCTGTCTCCAGACAGATCAGTATTTACCTATGAAGTGAATGTTTCTATCAAGAGTTCATCCAGCCTTTGTGTATAGATGCAGTTGGGAGGTTTCAGTGCTGTAGCATGTGGGGTGTGAACTAACTCAGCACCACCATGAGTGTGGGAGAAGAGAGAGGAACTCCCAGGCAGAGATGATTTGTGGGAATGGTGGCACTGGGAAGGGTCAGTTAAACACAGCACTGCAGCATTCAGAGCTGAGGGGTTTGTCATCACAAGGATCACAATGGTTGGCTGAATTGTCTTTGGAAGGCTTGTTGGGAAGCAGAACTGGATGGATACAAAAATCAGAGTGCTTATTGCCTCTCAAAACTTTAATTGGACTTGATGTTATGATATCTGTTAGCCTTGAAGGTGCAGTGGCTTGTGGAATTTGTTGCCTCCTGCAGAAGGCTCAGGGCTTGCTGGGCAGTGCTTTTGTAAGCAGGGCCAGCAGCTGTGCAGCACCAGCTCCTGCTCTGGACACTTGGTCCTGTCCCTGCTGCTGTGCCTTGCCCAAGTGGCTTGAAATAGGTGCAAGGATAGAATGTGAATTGGAGATGGTGGGAGACTGAACTCCCTTTCTGCATCTTCAACACTTTTCTGGGATTGGGAGTAAGTGATTTTATACCTTTGATGCCTTGGAAGGCTGACCTGAAACAGGGATGGGACAGAGCTAGAGAATGAAGTAGGGATTTATTGAAAGGCCTTTAGGATACACCTTGGGCAGGACAGAGCCTGACTAAGGCTGGACCCAGGGTGGACTAAGAAATATCACAAAAATGACTGAAAAATCTCAAGAAAGAGATCTTACATCTTTACAAGTTTTGGTCTATTTGCATATCGAGGTTTAATTGTCCAATTACAGCTTCAGTTTGTGAGGTCCCATGCTTCTTGTTTTCTCTCTTCAGTCCACCATTGTTTATGCTGTTGGGCTGAAAGTTTCCTTGGTCTTCAGCAAGAAAAGGATTTGTTTTTTCTCCCTGCTCTGTGAAGAGAGCTCACCAGCACTTGATATGAGCTACATACTCAGAACTACATCCCTAGGCAGCAGAGAGCCTAAAAATCTGAAAGCTAAAGCTTAGGACATCACCTTTAGTTAGCAAATACAAAAGCTACTGTCTTACTTCCTTCCCCATAAGCTTTATGTGACAAGTGATGTACTTTGGAGAGGTTTTTACTTTGGTAGTATTTTACAGAGATCAGTAGCAGCAAAGCTTCTGAGGAAGGCCTAGGCAAAAGAGTTGGCTTCTTTCTTGACACCTGAACTGAAATTCATCTTTCAAAATGTATTAAATGTGACAAAGAATGTAAAAAGTACATCCTCTTTAAGGGGCCTATATTTTTTCTTCATTCTAACTTCTCTTGGAGGTACATCTGAAATTCTTTTTGTTCACAGTAACTCAAATAAGAAGCTTTTAAAATAAATTATCTGTCATTTACCACTGTTTGGAACTTAAGGATTCATTCATTTGGCATTGTATCTCTCTAACCTTTCTTTTTTCTCATCTGTAAAATTGTAAAAAAGCTGAATGAGTTGTTCTTTAGAGTGATTTTAGTTTATTTTTCTCATATTAAAAACTTAGAGACATAAATGTTTTCCTACCTTTCTATAGAGAAGATACTTCAGAAACAAGTTTGTCTGCATGTTGAATTTGTCTTCTGTTATCTTTGAAACCTGCCCAAATTTACTAAAGTTTCAACC
Source organism: Pycnonotus jocosus (assembly GCA_013400435.1). Taxonomy (NCBI): domain Eukaryota; kingdom Metazoa; phylum Chordata; class Aves; order Passeriformes; family Pycnonotidae; genus Pycnonotus; species Pycnonotus jocosus. The sequence continues at coordinate 49,208 of VWYP01026290.1, forward strand.
TTTTGGAAAATTTCCATTGCATTTTCTTAGTGGGTAAATCATCTAAGAGTCTTCTGTCTGCTGCAGGAATGTGCTCCATTGAGCCCTCTAGGATCAATGCTTTAGGAATTGGACAGGACTATGTTTGCAGGTGTTTTTTCTGGCAGTAGGTCAGCAATTTAAAAATTTCCCCTGCTAGTATGAAGACAAGATAGAGCAGCTGATAAGAGTAAGAAAAGCTAAAAGTTATGTAACTTTAATTTAATGCTGTAGTGCCTCCTGCTAGACTCCAGCATTTTGTCATTCGAGAATTATATGCTAAATTTTATTTCAGTATGTAACTGCCTGTACCAGTGCCTTACCAATTAAATATTTGTATTGTACTGTATTTTGGTTTTTAAAATCACTGCCTTGCAATTTTTTAGTCAGCTCTTTCTAGAGATGCAGGAAATGACGAGCAGAGCTTGCTGAAATACAGGTTTCACTGTGTTTCCATTAGGCATAACTAGAAGTTATCCAGGAAATAAGGCAGAAATAGTAGTTCTTTAACTTGTTAGCTGTCACTTTGGAGACTACTATTGAACTGAAAATAACATCAAAGCTTAACAGGACAGAAAGAACAGGGCCAGGTTCAGACTCTGCTGCATAGAACAGATGATAAAATACAGATAACCTGTAACTTCTGTCTTTAGCTTCTGAAAAGCGAAGAGTCATACTTTGGCAGTGGAGTAAACCTGATTAATTTTTCCATTCTTGACTGTATGTGAGTAATGCAAGTTTCCATCCTGTACTCCTTTAAAGCAAGTTCCAACACTTTGTGTCGAGGTACTGTGTGTTTCCTAGCTAGACAGGCTCCTGCAGCCTGTCAAAGCTGCATAAGCCCTCTGCTTGTGGCTCGCAGAAAGCAAACGAGATTTTCATTTCTCCTTCCATTCAACAGGAGCCTCTTTCATGTCTGCAAATTGAAAACGCGTGTTTTTCAGTGTGGTGCATGGATATGTGTGTGTGTGTGTGTGTGTGCCCGCTGGCACACCTGTTTCTAATTTCCTGACTTGAAAGCATCTCCCATCAAAAGAAGCAGAAAAACAATTTCTCTCTGACACGCTGCTCGGAGGCTCTGGCTTTGCACAAGGCCTTCCTTTCGTTTGCCATCTTGGGTCCATCGGAGGGATGTTATGAGATGCAGAGCACGCATTGAATGGGATGTTCAGCCTGTATTGTGTTGGCTTCTTTCTCCTCTTGTTGTGGTTATTTCAAGCATTAGAAATCTTCTGGAGAAGTCACTATGCTGAGGAAAAGCCAAGTGGTTTAATCCTTAGTTTCTCGCATGGAGCTCAAGTGAAAGATCCAAGTCTGTAGCAAGTTAAGGTTTGTATAACCTGTGAATTGAGTATTAGTTACTGTTTAGTAACTTATTATCAGAAAGATTTACATTTAAAAATTACAGCTCAGATTTCTTACCTTTTTTCAAAATTGTTTGCAGTGTAAGATAGTATCTAATATAATAGCTAAAAATTGAAGATGTTAGCAATCTTAAAGAATAAAAACAAAAATGTCACAAATCCCTCCTAGTAATTTGGTTGTTGTGGAAGTTGGGCATTGGCTAATTAGCAAATTACTACTGCTGAAATAGTAACTTGAGGGGACTACTGATACATCCAGAACAGCTACATTATAGTGAGACAACAGAAGAAAAAGAGCCTATGGAAAAAAAAAGGTTGTAGATTCCTGACTGTTCTTGTGCAAATCTTGTAGTAATCAATGAGGAGTTTTTAAATAGGAGGTAAAACTGTATTATTCTTATTAATTACTCATTTCAATACCCACAGAAAAGGGAAGTTCTATTTCACTGTTGGTCTGCCTGGCACTTTGAAAGAAGCACTGCATCCAAAACTGTATTGTGGCATGATCCAAGATATGTTTCTCTAAAAATCAGTGTTGGTGTTTCTGTATGATCTTCAAGTGATTTTGTATATGATCTTCAAGTAATTTTCAGGCAGGAATAGAAGCTTCTGGTTGAAGCTTCTGGGATTTCTTAGAGTTTTGTTTGGGTTTGTAGTTTGTTTACTAAATGAAGGTGTTGTGGCTGTTAAGCCTCATTCTTCTTTCTTTCCCTTGTCATAGGAATCTGTTGCCATGTATCCCTGGAGCCTTCAGGACTGTGTATTCTTTCCCCTAATGTAGGAGGCTAGAAACTTCTGTCAAAATATCTGTCTGTATGTTTGTTTATTTTTTGTAGGATCTTAGAGTGGTTTGGCTTGGGAGAGACCTTAAAGATCATCCTGCCACGAGCAGGAACACCTTCCAATAGAACAGGTTGCTTAAAGCCCCATCCAGCTTGGGCGTGAACACTTCCAGGGATGGCACATTGAGAACTTCCCTGGGCAACCAGGTGCAGTGTCTCACCACCCTCACAGTAAAGAATTTCTCCCTAATATCTAATTTAAATCTACCCTCCTTCATTGTAAAGGGAACAGCAGCAGTTCCAACAGCAGTATTTTTGTCAGTGGAGAAGTTACAAGTAGGCAACATGGTGTTTGCAAAATATTAGTGTGTTAGGAAAATAATTTGTTTACTATATGAAACAGTTATTTCAGTGTGGAGCACTAATTTAACCCAGTAAATTTTTCCAGCTCGTCATCTCATTCTTGAGTCACTCATGTGTGAAGTTCTAGGGAAGCATTTGTCTGTCATTGCAAAATACTCATCTCTGAAATATAATGAGCTTCAGGTTACTGAAGAAGTCATCATCATAACTGGGAAAGGATAATAAAGTGATTTAAACTCTGTTTACAGGAAAGTTACTAAAATGAATGTGTTTGAGACTTTAATGTAGAATTGAAAGATTCTTCGTGGGAGTCCCTCTTGGTTTCGTTGTAGTACTGTTCAGTGAAAGAAATGCCGAATATATTAACACTTGCAATTAAATGTAGTATAATGTGAGGTAGTTAAACAAATGAACCAGATTTACATTTTCATCAACTTGTGTGCATGATTTAGAAATGTGTTTAAGTAACTTTCACTGGAGTTGCTGTCTTGAGTCATGTTAATACTTCTTTGGAAATTGGCTAATGCTGGCGGTTAGACTAAAGTGACTGAAGCTATAAATTTGAACCCACAACTTTATATTGTAAGTTATAAATCAGTTTTGATTGCTCTAGTAATGTATATATTCATTTTGTGCCTAGTCCTGGTATTATCTACAGTATGTCCCCAGTTAGAGGCTATACAGATGTATAGATCTGCTAAACCTGCAAGAAGTTTGGTTCTGACTTGAGATAATAGAAAGTGTAATTTTTTTTCTGAGCCTGTATCTGGTCAAAGTACGTGAAACACTGCTTAGCTGTTCTTTTTTCCTTCCTCAAAAATAGATGTTCCTACATCAAAAACTGCAGTAACAAATTTTTCTTTTCCAAATGGGGGAATTGTTTTCCTTAGTTATCTGTCCCTGCAGACTGCCAGCAAGTGATGTGTTGAAAGATTTTTACATACACTGCCAGCAGCAGTCTGTAAGTTTGCTGCCTTATAGGTTGACATAAATATGACAAAAAGAAATAACTTTGTCTGTGGGGATGTAGAGATGTGTGATGTGTTAGTAGAATTGCAAAGCTGCTTTCCTTGTGGTTGATCCTGGATCACATCCGTGGGCTGCAGCTGTTCTTAACCCATATTAAGTTTTCTCTCTCTCTGAAATTTTTTTGGAGCAGACTTGATGTTATGGGAACTCTTCAATAAAGTCACTCTCTTGGGGGGGGAAATAATATTATACATCATGCTAAAAAATGGCCATTGTTTTTTTGATGCCAATTTAAGAAATACTTGAAGATTGTGAAGTAGTAACATCTGGTTTTATTGCTTGATGCACTGGAGATGCATAGGCTCGCTCTGATTTCTGTGTCTCATTTGTTTGATTCCCATTCTAAGCCCTCTGCTTCTCATTCATATAGTTATATTTAAAGGTATTCCATGTTATATTTTAAAGTACTAACAGTTTTTTTCAAGAAAAAACCAGCTTTCTCAGTTTTTGCTGGAACATATGCCTGTTGTTTTGTTCTTTACAGTAAAACTTCATAGTGAATAAAGTTTCTTAGTTTAAAAAAAGTAACGATGTTGTGGTCTATGGGTAAAATATGTCTTGTGGGGTTTTTTTTCCATGTTCTTCATCCATCACTTTGGAATAAATAGTAGATAACTCACAGTTCTGTTATGAACAGAAGCTTCTGAGTGTAGGTGTAATGAGGGAAATGAATGGACAGACCCTCCTGTAAGCAGCTGCTGAGGTTGCTCTATTGCATGAACCTCTTGAAGATTATCTCCAAACCAGGACACTTCTCTCATTAACTTGAGAGATTGACAGTCTCAAATGAAAACACTTTTTCCCTTGTGCTCTCAAGAACAGCTTCCCTTGGCTGTGTAACTGTTGTAGTATTTTGGCTCTTTCATTTTCCACCAAATTTGTAACTGGTTTTTACTCAATCTGTTTGCTATACAAAGAATATTTTGTCTTTCTGTTGTGCCAGTTGTATGTAGGTTCAATGCCAAAATGTCCCACTTCAAACAACTGAGTTTAGCTGAATTATATTAATTAGGAGACACTGCCCATTAGCAGGGACACATAACTGAAGACCAAGGTATTTTTTTGATGATTGAGCATAGCAGGATTTTGGGACACGTGTACACAATGTTTCAGCAATCTGGTTGAATTCTCTGAGCTGGTTCTCTGACATCTAATGCATCCATAGTGTTCCAGAGAGTGGGGTTTTTTTATTTGTTGGAGTTTTTTTAAATCTTGAAAATGAGGGGGGTAATTTTTTTTATTAGCAATCTTTCAAATCAGTGGAAACTCACTGTGCATTTAAGGGGAAGGGTATAATTGTGTGACAAGTAGCCAGAGAGGGAGATTCTTTGAGTGTGTTGCCCTGTTAATTAGGGTTTAAAATGGTGAGAAGAGCTAGAAACCAGTCTGTGAGTAGCTGCAACACACGGTGCCAGACCAACCAATGTGTTTGTGCCATGTTGTACCCAAACCAGTCAGTGCTCTAAACTCAGCATATGCACAGCAATGAGAGACTCAGCAGGCTGCACTGGAGCCACTTGGGGTTGGATTTAGTTATTAAATTTTTCTTTATGCCACATTCTAGGCTGGCTCCAGCCAGTGTCTCTGTTCTGAGCTTGTTAGTGCTTCCAGTAAAGCGTGAGTTACCCGTGGAGACTGAGCTGCCTTTGTGTGAAGCCAGCCTAGGTCTGATGTCTTACCAGCTCCAGCTCCCTGCCACTTGGAAGCAACTCGATTGTTTCCAGCCATAAATTTGTTTCTGGAGGCTGTGTAGGTGTATTTATGTAATTCTGTATCTGAGCTAATGAGTCTTCACTGGATTTGTAGCAGATTTTTTTTTAATGGTTCCAGTACTTGCATCATCTTGTTGTATTCAATGAGAAATATGCTAGGAATCATTATATATAATCGTGAACAGACTGCGTCTGACTTCTCTCTGTATATTCTGGTGTCTAATGCAGTTTTAGGCCCTGATAAGTTACAAATCTGATCAAAATGTAGTCACATGTAGATAATTTGAGATCGTTGTCACGTTACAACTCTGCATTAGCTGGTTTTTTCTTTCCTAACTGGATAACACAGTTCACCTGGCTCTTCATTAAACCTCTTCTAGCTGCTTTGTCTGCTTCCCTGCAGTTAAGGAAAAACATCAGCAAACAGGAGGCAGAAGTAGTGTGATGACCTTGGTTTATAGGGAGAAGGTTTCAGCAGTGAGTTTTCCTGTCCAACAAACCACAGTTGGTCCAGTAAACATGGATGGTCCCCTTTGGCTGCAGCTGCATGTCCCAAAGCACAGCACAGGAAAGGAAAAGGATGTAGGAGAAAAAACAGCAGGTGTGAGTGTTCCTACAGAACAAGAGTAGCAGTAATGACCTGCTTGTCTTCACCAAAAATAGGTTTCAGGGGATGGGTACAGAAAGCACTGAGGCAATAAGTGGTTGTTTGCAGAAGCTTTTTAGTTTCTTGGGAGAAAACCTTTAAAAATTACAGGAATTTATATTAGGAGTCCATTGACCAGCCACTTTGGCAAAAAAAAAAAAAAAAAAAAAAAAAAAAGGGGAATTCATNNTGACCCAGCCCCTTTGGAAAAAAAAAAAAAAAAAAAAAAAGCATGGGTGAATTCATGTATTGCTTTGTTGCAAAAAGGCTGAATCAGATGGACTAAGTAGAAGATTCTGTCATGCAAAAGGTGTTACTGTGTCACTGAAGTTGTTTGTGGTTTGGAGAGTTGCATGCAAGGATCATTCCCAGGAGAATGATTAGTAAGAGGATTCTATCTGGATAGAGCTGCCAAGTCAGAGACAATGTTGCTGTTTCTTCTTTCTGTACTTAACTTTTGTTTGGTTTATGACTTTGTGCAGTTGAAATTTCAGGAAAGTTGTGAGAAAACCCCTGACTTAGTTGAATTTTTGAGTGACTCTATGTCAACCTTCTTAAAAAATAAAAATCTGTAGCAGAAACTTGTCATATGCATCACTATAAAGAAACTCATTATTTTGCATTGTCACAGCCAAATTACTGTGATGATGTAAATTAATGACAGGGTATCTTCACAGTGAATCTGTATTTTGACTATTCCCAATGTTAATATTTCTTTAGGTTGTGGAGAGCACCTTGTCCGGACCATACTGGCCAGAGAATGTTCATGTGCTTTGCAAACAGAGGATGCCCACCAAGCTCTCCTAGAGACTATGCAAAACAAGTTTATTGGTGAGTATTTGTCTAAATGTCACCCCACATTGTTGAAAATGCAAGTAACTCTATTAAATAAAGATATTTATTCTTGCTTTTTCTGTTGGAGCCTTGTGTTGCAGTTGGCTTCAGATTTAGCGTTGTGTTACATCTGAAAAATGTTAAACTACAGAAGAATATATTAGGAAATTTAAAGGAAAACCCTTGGAAATACCTCAATTGTTATGTGAGTCATAGAATACCCGGAGAGGTTTGAAGAAAGAATTTCCTGTCTGAATCATGGGCTGTGGTGTACAATTGCATATTTTGGAATTGATGGGCTAGGAGCATTAGTAAAAATTATTCCTTATGTTAACCCTTTTAAAAATAGTAGACCTCAAAATCATTTCATGTTCTAATTAAATGCTTTGGACAGACAGATTCTGGTTTGCTATTTACATCATAAAATTAATTTCTTGAAAAAGTGGAATGGACTTTGTTAAAAAAACAGTTTTTCTCTTTGATTTAAGAGAATTGTGCAATATGTCTTCAATTTCTTGTAAATATAGATCTTGTTTTCTTTCCTCAAGTCATAAGCAAAATATGAATGTGGATTTTTAAAATAATCATAAAACCTTGCCCTTTTGAAACTTCCAGTGAAACTTGTGGCACATATGTTGACTGGCTGTATTTTCATATCACTTAAAATTTTTCAAGCTTTAGAATCCACAGACAATTTTCATCTTCAAAATTTCTTATGGACAACATAATACTTGTACACTGTGTTGCCAAAGCTCATTTTGTGATGCTTTCATTAGAATTGAAAAAGGGACCTTTTGGGGTCCCAGGGACTGATGCCTTTGGTCTTGGCAAGTGACTTCTTGATTTCTTTTTATAGTATTGAATCCATGTTAGATTCTGCTTCTGACATTTGACTGTTTGAAGGAGAATCACCTCCACATTGGAAGACTGCACTTGATAATGTGCTGCTGCACTGCAGTCATTTCTAGGTGTTGTAAGAGTGCTGAACACTCTGTATGTTCCCCAAAACAATTCTAATCCAAGCAGCAAAAATGTAGCTTTTTGTAATTAATCACTCATCCCGGTGCATAGCGGCACAAAATTAGGAATTTGTGTACCCAAAAGAAGCATTTAGGAAGGATGCTTGTGGTAGCTTTGCTGATTTTGTATGGAAGTGGCCTAACTTTAGGAAAGGCAGATCTTTAGTCCACACTCTCAAAATTTATTGTGCTGTTTGTAGTAAGGGTACTAAAAGCAAGCCCAAATTGTATGTAGCCTTCTGCAATTTCATATTAGTGCATGTACACACACAAGATGGAAAGCTGCTGCTGAAGAAATTCATAGAGACTGGCTGATAAAAGCCCAAAATGTAAAAATTTTTAGTTAAAGGTGCCTTCTTTAAGTTGCATTGAGTTTTCTGGGTTTTCTTTGTTCTGTTTGGTAATGGTTAGCAAAAAACTCAATTCTCGTTTTGCTGTTTAATGCAAACTTATTTTGCCACCACTTTACATACCAGATGTTTTTATTTAAATGTTAACTGGCTCCTATGTGATGTATACAGTGTGTTCTTCAGTGGAAATGTGAAAATGTTTCTGTTGGAGATAAGAGCCTATTAAATGTTGCTGAAGTTTTTGTTGCACCTGAATTATCAGTTGCAGAGAAAGAGGAGCTGCACAGACAGAGGTACCAGGATGTCAGTGTGATGTGTTACTGCCTTGGGAAAACACTAAACTCAGCTAAACAGCAGAAAGTGAAAAGAGTGAGAGACAGGATCGAATTAATGCTCTTCATGAAAAGAAAATTTGAAAAAACATTTATATAACATTTATATAAATGCTTTGTAATTCCTTTTATAAAGTTTTCATTCAGAACAGGTCTGGCTTCTATTTTCAGAAACTTACCACTGCAAGCTTCTGCTGCCTGCCAGCAGGAATGTGTAGGATCTGCTCAGTTACACTCTGGGCAGTGCTGATGTGGGGAAAAAAGACACAGCCACTTTTGGGTTTTGTGTAGGTGAAGTGCTTGGATTAGAAAACATAAAATCTAGTTCGTGCTCAGCTGTGCTGGGAATGAAGACTGATCAAGGAAAACATCAAAATCCAGATACATCTTGCTGGTAACACATGACAGAGTATTGAGTTTGTAGCTGGTAGAGAAATCCTGGAGATCTTGGCAATTCTGCAAAGTTACATGTGGCAAATACAGAGCACCAGTTAAAAATGTACATTACATTTAAAACAGTAGGTTTATACTAAGTAGAGGTTTTTTGCTGTGACTTTGCATGGGTGATGTGCTAGTTGATAGCACAGGATGTGTGGCATGGTGCAGGGTTTCTTATTGTGAAACAACAGGATAAAATGGGCTGATGGACTCCTTGCTGAGTGCATGGATGCTTCCCTTGCCTTCCTCAGAGCCCTGCTTTGCGGTCTTGTCAAACTGTCACCAGAATTATCATGGACCAAGGCATTGGAAAAGAAGCCAGCCTGTAACAAAACTGAACTGGAATATTTTATCAGAAGTCAAAATGTGTGTTACTTGTATCAGAGGAATGAACAGCTGATTTTGGCAGTTGCCATCAGATTGGTGCTTCCTGTTTACAGGACTCTGCGAGTCTCTGCAGAGCCCTGGGAATCCTTCCAGCTAGGGAATGCCTGGCTTAGACAGTGAGTGCTGTTTAAACAGCAGGTGATGAGCAAACTCATGTCAGATGTGCTTCCCTCATCCTTTCTCAGAGCCAGCTTACTGTGGAGAATGCACAACTGATGGTTGAATCAGAGGTGAGAGAAATCAAATTTAGACTTTTTGTAAATGCAATGGGCTCCATATCTTTAGTCAAAGAGCACAAAAGGCTTGGTTCACAGTTAAAGAATGGTGTTCTATAAACACAAATACCTTCCAAACAGAAGAACAGAGGATTTTGTTACTCATCATTCCTTTCAAATGCAGCCAAGTTTGTGGAATGTAGACTTAGAGTAAATATTTGTATCATCTCATTGGCGGGAAATCTGGGCTTTTAGCAATGGCAGCATTACCAGTGGTACTTTAAAACTTCTTATGAAGTATTAGAAAATAATGAGCTGAAAGACATAGCTGGAATCTGATATTTGTTCTTTCCTCAGCGGAACTATGTTTCTCTATTCTTGTATTTTTAAACTGTGCTTCACTTGAGTGAAGTCTGCAGAAAGTTAATAGCAGAAGGATAAGGCTGACACTTTCTCTTCCAGAAATTTAGTGTCAAAATCTTCTCTTCTGAGCAGGACTTTGGATAGCTAGGAACCATAGAATATTAATTTCCTGATTATTAGTTATGCTTGCTGGGGAGGAAAAAAGCCTTATACTTGAACAGTAACAAGGCTGTGACTGGCATTGCACAGTGTTACAGTTACTTTATTGTACATTATAGTTTCCTTTGGTGCTGCATCACTCTAAACTTTGTAGTATCCTCTGTGGTTTTCTAGCAGAGGAAACAAACTGTGGAAGCATTATTATGCTTCTCCATGACACAGAGGAAAAGATTTCAGAAGAGAAGGAGGTGATCCTGAAGTTTCATAAACACAACATGGTGATGTTCCACAAGGATTTGTATAGGTCTTCCCTATGCTTCTTCATGTCAGAAGCACTGGGATTTTATTGATCTGTGGTATCCTCAGTTATTTAATTTCTTAAAATCTTCCCTGTAAAGTTTTAAAGTGCAAGTGTTTTCCCTTGCAGCTTCTTTATAAATTCAACATAGATGTTGTAACTTAATGTATCATGAAATATAAAGACTTCTGACTTCAGACAGCTTGTGCTTAAACATTCACCAAATAATGGTGCATGAAATTAAAAGCAGGCTTCATTTAGTGCTTATTATATTTCTCTAATGTTTATTTCAGTTGTTACCTTGGAGTTTAGTGGGATACACAGCAGAAGCAGAGTGGCAGACAGCTTCATTTCGACCATGTTCTGTACACAAGCTGACAGTGCAGTGGCTGAGGTGATCTATAGACCTGAAAAAGCCAGAGTTTCACTCACACAGTGCACAAGAAGGTTTAGAATTGTTTAACTGCCCTCTCTTAAAACTGAGGGATGCTGAAGCTCTTAATTGGTCACACCACAGTCAGTGTTTAGACCCAAGTTTTAAGGCTTTGAAAGCTGATGTAAACACTGAAGCTGGTAATGGTTTCTCTGCTATGGAAGAGTATCAATGTAAAACATCTGATGAGCAGCTGGCTCATCCTTCAGCTGGGGAACTGTAAATAAAACACTTCATTTACAGCTTAGTGTTGAATCCGTGCTAGAATGGTTCTAGGGGGGAAAAAGGCACAGGATCAGAAGTGAACAACTCCTATCAGTCCCAGGATCTGGAGGAAACAATCTTCATCGGCTTTAATTCACAAGACATGCTGAAGAAAAAGTATTCTTAACTTGCAACTGTAGCTCCTCCAGAGCAAGGCTGAATGTTGAGGCCACTATTTGTTTTAACACCTGTGAAATCTCAGTTCTGTCCCTATCAGAGGCTGAACCTGGCTTGTGGTGTTCAGCTCTGGCTGCTCTTGCAAAACTTTGTGGGATCAGCGAATGTGGAGTTGCTGTGAAGACCTGCTTGCTTGTTTCTGAGAGACCATTGCTACAGATTAATAACGTACAAAATACACAAATAAAAATGTGATAATGCTTTCTGCATGTCACATAGCAATAACAGAGTAGTTGAGCTTTGAAGGAGAGAAATGTGTTTTGTAAAATGTAGTTTTGTGACTGGAGAAGGTGAGGATTTGACCAAAACTAATGAAATATGGGGTTTGTTTGGTTTTGTCCTACCCCTTCTCTCTGGTGTGGCCAGACAGTGCTAACATTATTAGTAAATGCTGCAGTTGGAGTTTTACTTTGGATTTTTTGTGCCACATTCCTCAGTGGTATGCCAGTGTAACTGGGAAAGAAGCACCGAGCTTTATGAGACTTAAAATTATATTTAAAGCCCCAGGTTTTTGTAATTTTGCCATTACCAAGCTATTAGATCAAAGATTTATCCAGCAATTCTATTTTATTGCAGTGGAAAACAGTATTTTTGGCTAGTAGGCATATTTTCATTCTATTTTAACTAAATTTTGAATTTGTACAGGAAAATCTATGTGAAGAGAAAGCAAAAATGGTGTAGAAGATGGGGGCCAGATCACTTTTTTTCTTTCTAATGGGAAACCATTCTGCTTTTAATACACGTGGCAGTATTTTAGTTCCATGTTTTATCCTCCTCTTGAAATACTAACTAAATGTATATATAAAAAAGTCATTACCTATATTGTTATTTTTTACAAAAGTCTGCTCTGTTATTTCTTTTTCTCAATGGGTTGGCTGTAACAAAATGAGTTTTAGAACTAAATTAATGAAATATGTTCCTAACCTTTGAATTCACAGTGTTTTGAGAACATTTAAATTAATTCCAATGGTACATGGATTCTCTTTAGAAATAAAGTATAATGCTGCTTTTATACCATTATTTTTACAGATTTAATGATGGATGCATAGCATTCATCTGTCTGGAATTTTGCTTACCATAGACCTACTCATTTGCACTGTCTGGTTTGTTAAAATACACTCTTCAGCATAATTGTAATCATCATCAGCAGGTCTGGAGATATAGAAAGATCCTTGTTTAAAAAAGGTATTACAATGAATCTCTCTTTTAACATTTTTGAAAAATTGCTTTAATTGGAAAATAAGTAACTTAAACAATATGCTGTTCAGCATGTATTTCATTTGGCTTAGGGTCTGATTTTTAAGAGCAGAGAAACAGCCTGAATTTACTGTAACATAGAATGCTGTAATGTTATTACTGTAGGCAGCTGGTTTTTACTGACACTTTTTAGAGGTTGATTCCCCACCACTTAGGCAGTGAATTGGAGCCATACACTGTATTGTTGCTGATTTTGCTCTAGAGATAATTTAACTGAGCTTGCTGCTGAAGGCATGTGGGATGGGTGAGGGTGTAGTCACAGAATTTGCTTCTGATGTCTCTGGGAATGGCAGCCTTCAGCAGAAATGGGGAAGCAGGGTGGCCCTTGGGAGTGGCATGGGTGGGAAGTTCCTGAATCTTTGCAGGGTAGTGCAAGTGCCTCTGTCCTCATTTGCTGCTTGTGTTTGGAGATGAAAACAAGGGCTGTGTTCTTTTTTCAGACTTCTCCCACTACTCTAGAACAATGCTCATTCTGCAGGTGATGATGAAATGGTGTAGAAGATCAAAAGGGCAAGCAAGGCTATGTTTTTGTCTGTAGGAGAGATAATGTCTCCCATCTTCCTTGCTTTGTTGGCATAACACAAACTTTTAAGGCGTTTGGTTCAATACTCCATTCAAATTACCTGCTACAAGTCACTTTAAATTATTTTATTCATCTCTGTCTCAGGCCAGTAGTACTGTTACAAAGTCAGTGCAGTGTGACATAACCAGCATTGCTTCTTAGTCCAAGGGCTCAACCTGTGTCATTCTTAAAGAATGACAAATCACTATCTTGCCCATCTGTTGTGTTTTATGGATATCAAAATTAAGACTTTAATCACACTTTTATCAGGTGCAGTGCTATTAAGTTAATCCCCTTCTGGAGTTTTCCAGCTGCAGTAGGGTGGCAGTGTACTTTAAAAAAGGCTGAATTTATACAGTCAGTTTCCCAACTTTTCTTCAAAGCCTTTGAGTTTTGTGGACTGGTAATAAAGCTTCCATGGTGCATCGTTCAGGAAACAATTGTGTACATACTTAGGGCAGTATAATGGACACCATGTTTAATGTCAATAAATAGATGCTGTTTATGCTGGCAGAACTGGGGTTCACAGTTGTTCGTGTAGAGGTTGAGCATCTTTTCAGATGAAGTTGTAAGCTGAAGACTTTGTCTTATGTGCTTGAGGCTGAAGTTTTAAATTACTTATTTAAACGCTCTTTCAAAATAAGTTTCACAAAACACTTGGTTTGAGTGATTTTTTTTTTTTTTACTCTGTGTTTCACTGAAGATGAATATTTAGTTCTTGCAAAGAAATCCCTGTAAAAATGGAAGAATTTTTATGAAAATGCAGAGTTACATGAGGTTTTTTTACAGTCTCTACATGGAAAAAAGCCTTGTAAACCTTGTAAGATTTCAAAAGATAATATACAATTACTCAGATTAGTGAAAATTTGATCAGTAATGATGGCATAGTTGACAAAAATACTGGGAAAATGAAGAAATACGTAATTAGCTTATTTACAGTCTTCCCTTTCATCTATTTTTTCAGAGTGTGGGAGAAACAAAATCTCTAAAAAAAAAAAAAAAAAGGGATTAAACTAATGGAAGCATTTCTAGAACAAGACTTTAGTGGCACCAGCTCTATAAATTATAATCAGTAGTTACTGTCTGGTATTATGTGCATTCCTACAGTCCCAGTGTTTTACTGTGGCCTTGAATATACTGTCTGCTGTGAGTACTGGTTGCTGGCTGTGTTCTGATGAAATAGAACATTTTTAACCATTCTAATTAAAGAGATTATTCACCTTTTTTTGCTAGAACCTTGGAAGAATCTTTCACAGCCCTTGAAAGGGAAGGAGAAACTGCTTATTAAAAGACAAACCAGAGCTTTTTCTCTCTCTCTGCAATGACTTTTTGCCACAGCATGGCTTAGAGCCTAAATTGTTTGTGCAGTTTAATGTGAGATTAGATCCACAGACCGAGTTCAGGTAGAGGCATTATCTTTGAAGTGCCTGATTTTAACTTGGGTGGTAAAACTCTTCACAACTTTCCAAACCTTGTGTTTCTATTTTAACCAAACATATTTTCCTGTTTTGTTGTCTCTTACCTTATCATGGGCTGGATTCTTGTTTCACAGGGATTTGGTCGCAGTCAGTGAGCAATACAGGAGGTGTGAGTGTAACTAGGAATAATTCTTCTACAAAACAAGTGGCACTTTAAAGATAATATCTGTTTGCATTGGATCAAATAAGATATTACTGCTTATTAAGCATAGTGCATTTATTATTTTCCTGCAACGTGGGCTTCTATTGCAGTGACCACCTTGTATCACTTTTGAAGGTGGCTGCTGTAATGTTTAGAGAAAACACAATAAAGTTTTTAGTTTTCTTTATGGTAGAGCTCAAAGTTGGATTTTATTGGGCTGTTTTGTTGTTGTTATTTGCATTAAAGGAGTAATTTTAATCATACAAATAGCTGTGGGCAAGTTAAAGGAGTCTGGTGAATAGATCTGCTCTAAAGTTCTTGTGGCTGGCAAATTACAGTGTCCGTACACTAATTTATTTAAAAGAAAGAATTGAAAAGAATTACATTAAATGACTGTTGCAATTGTATGTTCAATTTTAAATGACAGTATAATGCAGACGTGTAACTGGGATGTCTATGGGCCTAAGTGCAAGAACTTGATTAATTTTGTGGCTCTAGAAATTTTAAATTATACCATTGTTTCCACATTTAAAGCTATAGGAATCTTATTTCAAATTACAAGCCAGAGAAAGAACACTTAGGCTTGGTTCAGCTACCTTTAAAGCTTTTCTAGCTTCTGATAGAAGACTTTTATATCCTATGTCTTAAATTAACAACAGAGGAGCCACTGTAAAAAAGATGTGCTAAGGCTTTTCTGCAAGTATTCATCAAACAGCAAGGCAGACACTATAGCAGTTTGATGATGTCTCTGTACAAAGGGCTTTAAATTGGCAAAAATGAATAAACTGTAGAGATGACCTAAATTTGCTTGATTTTTTAGATATGTCTTTATAGTAATTTTAGACCAGAAAGAACTAAATACTGAGTCACAATTTTTTTTTCACCTTGACACTCCATTTTTAATTATATTTTCCTTGATCCATGAACAAATAGGTTTGCACTCACAAATGTAATTTTTAATATTTTTGTTTTATTCCACCCAGCTCTTCATTTTCTTGATTACTGGTGAATCAACAGATTAACATTCTAGAAAATTATTCCTTTGAAACACCAGGAAAAAGAGAACTGATACTTTTGTACAAGCACTTTTTGATCTGTCAGTCTTTTCAACCCTTAGTGACAAGATTAAAGGGGAAAGGCAGAAAGTCAAATTAAAAAAAAAAAAAAAAAAAAAACCCAAAGAAATTTTTCCTTTTGAAANATACCCAAGAGACTATTCCTGTTGCAAATAATTCTCCCCAACAATTTTGCCCAGGTTCACCTTTTCTGGCCAATGAAGATGGGGTGCTTGGAGGTGTGATAGTTCTGCGCTCCTGCAGGTGTTCAGCAGAGCCTGAGTCCTCACAGGAAAAGCCAACTTTACTAGGTAAGAAATTCTTACTCATCTTTAATTCAGCTGGGTGCTAGCTCCAGGTGAAGGGTGAAATAAAATCTCTGTGCAAAAAGGAGTTGACGTTCAAATAATAAAAATCTAGAAAGCGAAATAAGGAACAAACAAGGCAGATGTTAATAAAACTCCAGAAAAGAGCATTCTTTCTGACTCATTATTCCTAAGGAGAATTGTCATTCAGAGGGTTTTGTGGGGTCCTTCTAGATCTGTGGTATAGATATGTAATAGGTGCTTGTAAAGAGGCAGGATATGTTCCTCATAGGAAAAATTGCATTTATAGCTGGGGATAATGCATGTAGCTGTTTCCTGCTTCTCAGTAGCTTATTTGTGAGAAATGCTTTCTAAAAAGTTCTTTATTCTTTCTTTTTTTGGAGAAGAAAATGTGTGGATTTGGAGGGTACACTTAAAATTTGTAAGCAAAGTTGTTCATGGTTGTTTATCCTTGGTAATGACCAGGAAAATCGGTTTGGATAAGTCGCAGTCACTGTTTGCATTTGCACCAAACAAGACTTTCTGCTGCTCATACTGAAATCACATGGACTTTGCCTCCTTCCAGTAGCTGGCTGGTTCCCAAAGGGCTTTACATCCCTTCATCTCTGTTTCTGTTCTGGAAACACAATCCCTGTCTTGCTGCTTTATGGCAGAAAAGTCTCTTATGAAAAACTGTCCCATGGTTTGTATGGGAGAAACAGATGAAGGGAACTGAAGGCTGTAGACTATGACAAGAACAGGGTGGAAATACAACCCTGAGACAGTAAAACCTCTTTAAGGGAAGGAATTTGGGATTGGGGACATATGAATTACTTCAGGATGACACTTGTGCCATCTCCTTTCCTGTGGTGCTCCTCAGATGTGGAGCTGTGTGCTTATTTATTGGGTCACATTGACCTGTCTAATATAGATTGGGGTTATGTTACCAGAATTAAAATGTTTTTCCTTTGTATAATACTATGCTTTATGATTATTTACCCAATTGTGACATTATCTAGTGCAACAGCATCCTGCAACATAAATTCTATCCTTAAAAAAAGAGTTAAGAAAATGAAAATACAAGTGATTAAGTAAGAACAAACAAGATCAACTTAACCTTCAATTCCTGAGATTTGGAAGTGAGAGAATTTTTTTCTATTCATTTAATGTTTGTCATTCATGTAAGAGAACATATTCTTTTAATGAAGATCTGGCATTTTTTTTCCTCAAAAATTTATTTATAAAATCCCCATGTATCATTTACATCACAAATAGACTATTTGTTCATTGTTTTTTGGTTTTCTTTCCACTGAAATAACACTGGGATTAACAGTAACACAGTACTTTTTCTGTACCTTTGAAATTCCCTGCCTTATTATGAATGCAGAGATAATACATAAGTAAACATATGTAGAATTTCTGTTGTTTGGACTGAAAATAGGTTGGTTAATACTGAAAACTTTGTGTATAGAATAAAGAATGCTCATATCTTTGTCACAGGGATCATCTTTTTTTCTTTTTAATTTTGAAACAAATAGCAAGGAAGTGACTTATCAAATGGTTGAAAATATGCTTATCTGAAGATGTTTCACATGTAATTTAGAGTTTTCATTATAATTCACTACTTGTAATGGCTAACAATAACCAAGGTTTGTGCTGGTACAGGCTACTTCTGGTAGTTATCAAAGGCAAAGATATAATATTTTGGTGATATTTGGCCTGAACTGTTTCCCAGTTTCTCAAAATTGAAAGATGGGATTAAATTTGACTTTAAAAACATGCTTTTACTGAGAGAAGAGCCTTTGGGATGCCACAGAGAGGTTGTCTCCAGTCAAACACACATTGACTGTGCTGGATGGTTTCACTCTCTGAAAGCTTTTGATTCACCCTTGGTGGTATCAGTCATGACTCTGTTACAGGGGAGCAGAGCACACACCTCAATGTTGTGTTCATTTTTCTTTTATGATGATATCTGCATATCTGTCAGAATCTTCAAGTCTTGCTGGGATCATCTCACCTTTGATCTTCCTGCTCTGGTTTCATTGCTATGCAAAGGAGAAGTGGTTCAAAGGATAAGTATGCTCAGCAGGCTGTGACCTTCATCAGCCACCTTAAAGAAATGTGAGGAACAGGAATGAGTAAAAGTTTTAAACCCATCTAGTGATGCTTTTTTTGCAGTCTGTGAAAGTCGCTCTCAAAAGAAAGATGTGGAAATGTCTGTTCGTGGCATCTTGTGTAATTCGTGTTAGACACCTCCCATAAACCAGAGGAAGAATTTGTGCTTCAGTGCATTTTTTAAAACTTTTACAGAATTCTGTGAAATTCCTTGAATTCTGATCAGCTATTTTTTTTTTCTTCCCCTCCTTCCAAATTATGGACTTTATGAACACAAAGAAAAATGACCATGACAGAGAGCAGGAAGAAAACTCTGGCAATTTATAAAGCTCCATTGACAGAGAACTGAACATATAAATAATGTGCTCTTTGTCTGAATTTTGTGTTGCAGCTGAGTAGGAGTGTGTTTGTGTACCTAAAGATACCTGCATATGTATCAGGCAATTAATGATAACTGGAACAGACTGTTAAACAAATAATAAATCAGGACACTTTCAGACTTCAGGACAACACCTTACTGGATTAACAGGCATTAACAGTACATGTGAGCAGTGACGACTTTTCTTAATCATTATCACTGCAAATATGACAGTTGGTCTTTAACACTGATATCCTAAATTTTGGACAATTTTAGTGTCTTTAACACTGATATCCTAGCTGTGAGTGCAGTACAGAGAGATGATGTTATATAACTGCTACTGGAAGTCCAGGTAATCAGACTTGAGGGTGCTTTGATAGAGGTTTCTTCTCCATCTTTCTTTCCTCTCTTACCTTTGGTGCTCCTTGCACTCTCCACAGAGAAAGGGAGTATTTTCAGCTGCTGTTGTTATTCAGCATACTTTTGAATGCAGGACTTCCTCTAATTTTGCCAGAAGTCTTTCTTTCTTATTGTGCATGTTACTCTGATTCCATCAGACACCTCTCCTCTTTTTGTGCAGGATAATTTTGCTTTTACCAGATGTCTTTCCTGCCTGCTCTCTATCTTCAATTCCCATATTGCAGATTTGACAATTTCTGCATGTTTGGCTGTATCTTGCTTGGAGAGCTCAGCCACAAATCCCCCTTTACCTGTTGAAAGTAGAATTTATGCTGTTGCAGGGTGCTTTTGTCTGGGTTCAAGGCAGGGAAATGCAAGTTCTCTCAGCTTTTACTAATGGGTGGAACAGGCCACTGCTTTAGAAGTTGGTCCAGTTTTTAGCTGCAGTTGGAGTTGATGTATTTCTCATCTTGCAAGCTCCATATCATGCAGGTAACATTCTCATTCTGGGTAATAATTCTGCAGTGTGTGACTGAATACTCAGGAAAACCTTGTTTGTTTGATAGCTATTTCTTTTGAGATTTAATTGCTCTGGTAAGTAGTTTTTGGTTTTTGTTTTTTATCCTTGCTATATTTATTCAAGACACCAGTCTTGTTAAACGACATCTTTATGTCATTTTAAACCAAGGCCTTTTTGTAACTTCTTGCATTTTCCTTTATAGTGGAATTTCTGTGGAGCCATACAACAGAGAGCATGTGTGTTGGATACATGTCTGCACAGGATGGCAAAGCTAAGGTAAGCCATAGGCTGTAATATAGTAGGATGAGTGCAGAAGCTAAGGAGAATTTGAATTAATGATACTGAAATATATAAGAAATGTCTTTTTTTAAGAGAACAGAGGAAATAATGGTTGCATAAGCAGTTAAGTGTGTCCATTTATTAGGCATTTTTAATTTCTTTTTTTTAATTGCAGCAGTTAACAACCCTGCACTAACATGTATTCCATGTCAGGATAAGGTGCCATGAACACATGTCCATTCCCTCTGCTGACAGTAATTGCATTTGAGTAACTTTATTCATCTTGGTTCAGTTATGCTGGTACCATATTTTTCTGTGGCCATGTCTTCCTCCAGATAAAGCAATTGCACCATCAAGGAAGATATAAAACAAACTTCAAACAAGTTCCTAGACTAGCCTCTGTGATAAATAATTCCAATACTACCATCCATATTTTCAGTTTCTTGAGGCCTTATGATTGATTTTTGATGAGAGAAATACTACCTTAAAATTGACTTTAACAATGAAAATCAGAAAATTCTGTCATATGATGATGAAGGAGTAGGGATTAACCAAGTGGATGAGCCATCTATTCTTAGGAGATGAGCATGGAAGGGAGAAAAAGGAGTGTATTGTATGTAGTGTAGCAGCTGGAACATTTAGGAAAGATGTTTGGAGAACAGGGATGAACATGGGAGAAGCTGCAAGCAGGGACAGTCATGGTTTCTGCAGGCATTCATGCAAAAGGAGATGTGACCAAGGTAATACAAGAATATACGAAGGAAGAAAATGAACAATCAGATATTTTACATAACAAAACTGGTGTAACACTCTGTTTCAAGCATTGGAATGGATGAGTTCATCTTCAAGGCATAAAATGTGCAGGGAAAAAAAGACAAGAATGGCCCAGAAAGACAAGAAAGATAACAAGCAGCTGATGAGGGAAGTGCTAGTGGAGGTGTAAGTGAAGTATTTGCTTCACTTTTGAATAACTTAGGTACAATTCTTTCCAGATAGCTATACAGGGAATAGAGTGTGGTTTTACTTCTTTTCTTAATATTTATTTCAGATTTAGTTGGAAAAAAAGTCCAAACTGAAGTTAAAAGCTTGGATTGAACTGAGTGAAACTAAAGCAAGTTCAGCCACAGATGTTCTAGTATTTACTAGTTAGCTTTTAAATTGTTTTCTTGTGTTTGCAGTGAGAGAAAAGCTGAGAATAAAGGATGTTCAATGTTTCCAGTGTGCACACCTGCCTCTGGCTTACACTGAGAAGCTCAAAATGTTACTGTTTCTTCCTGGCAATGTGTAATTAATAAATAAATACTAAATATGAAATCTGTCTGGTAATGAGTATTAACATGACAGTGCCATGCCCAGAGTTGCTTTTCTACTCACAGTTGCAACATTTGACATCTGGTGTGCATTGTTTTCATACTGCTGGTAAATTCTCCAGCTGGTAATCCTGATTGTGCTGACAGACACAGCTGCTCTTCTTGGTTCACTTTTAAATTATGTTTTTGACCTTCACTGAAGAGTTAATCCCCCTCCCTTTCTTCCTTCTTTGAGTCTGTGGCCACAAATGCTTTCCAGAGAAAAACCACAAATGCTTTTGCTGCTGACTTCTATTGATCAAAAAAAAGTCTTCTGTCATAAAAGCTGGAATTTTATTCTGCTACAACTAGGACTAAGTTATAGATGGAAAACTGGGCTTGAAATAGAACACAATGTATTGCAAGTGAAGAAAAAAAATCTGTGTTCTTTAATAGAGTGACTGTTTTGCTACAGTTAATTTTGACTGCTTGCCATGAAAGAATAATGGGATAAGAGTTCATAAAAGTATAAAATATCACTTGTTTATGAGGACCATAGCAAAATGATTAGGCAGCAGCTTGTAAGGAAACATTTGCTTTCCTGTTTTTCTAGGGTGGTAAAGACCTTCAGGTTTTATTTCTTTCATCAGCCTAGGACTTGAGTTTTGTTCTTAAACTGAGGGGTTGTCACAGTGGCTGATTTTGAACTGCTTCAAATGAATCAACAACTTAATGAATATGAAACAAAAGCAAGACTTAAAAAATGAGGAGGTTTTAAAGTATCTGCTGTTATGAACTAGATTAATAGAATCATATAAGGGGGTACATACTAAGGAGAAAAGGAGCCTGCATTATTGTCTTAGTGTGATTCTTTGGGCATGGGAGATTAATGCAATTCATGATAGGAGCTAGCAAATGGTGGTTCTGAACCCCAGATGGAAACTGTGGAGGTACAGGATGCCTTTCTTACAGGGTAAACACAAGGTAGATGCAGCTCACCTGCAGGCACTGGTGTGCTCAAGACATGGAGTTATCTATCAGCAACTCCTTGGAAGAGAAATGGGACAGCAAAGTGGGAAGTGGAGACTTGAAGTGGTTTGTACACCCTGACCTGCTGGTGCTTCTGGCTTCTAGCAGTCAGTGAGCTCTCCAAGCACTGATTTGGAAGTACCATTGCACCAGGGGTTTGTTTGCTCGCAGTTTAGGCAAGACTGGGTTCTGCAGCTGGCCATTCACCTGAATGTTAGCTTTTTGTGAAACCAGTTGCCTGGAAAAGTCACCATTTCCTGTTGGATTCAAGTGTTTGGTTGAATGTTGCTTTAAAACGTCCTGCATAGCCTTGCCAGGTGAGCTAAGTTCACACCTTATCGCTGACACAGTCACCTCTGGCTGTGTGTCCTGTCAGCTCTTTCTTGATGCTGGGACTGTTTCAGCTCCTCCACTGCTCATAGCTCTGGAAATGTCATCTCCTGTACCTGCACAGTGGATGTCCCTCAGATTCTTATGCCACAAAGAGCTAATCAAGGCCTATCTTAGCTGGTTCAACTGTGCTTTTCTTTTATTCTTGTCATCCTTCTCAACACAAGCAGCTTCATAATCACTTGGTTGCCAGCGTTTGTCACAAATTGGATGTGGAAGGACACAAGCATTTCATCTGAACATTTTGGCTCTCTCCTATACTTGAGCTAACCTGCACCACCAGGTGCTGCACCTGACCCAGGCTGGTGCTTGGGAGCCTCAGTTATCATGAGCTTAAGGGACAGATACATTGTGGTTTAGGAGCTGCTGGAGCCAAATCTCCTTCCTGCAACAATCCTGGGACAGATTGTTTTAAGATCAGCCTTGTTCTTTGGAAGATGAATGGGCTTCCCAAGATCTCTTGAAGCAGGGTCTTGTATTGCCAGCTCTGTGATGGTAGAATTATTGCAGTAGCTGGTGCTCAACTCTTTCTATCTATTAGTGAGGCTGTTGGAATACTCTGGGCTGCAGCTGTGACAATACATGGAAGCAGATAGAAAATATTAGTTTGTGGATTCCCTCTGTACTCACACAGCTCTTTTTGGAGCAGTAACTGCTGCATCCACAAAGATTATGACTTCTAGATTCAAGGACCTGGGGGATTAAGTAACTGCACAAACTGAGAAGATTTTTTGTTGTTGTTGTTACTCTGTTGTTGACTCAAGAATTACTTGATATGAATTTAAAGTCTTTGATAAACAATTATTTCTTTTTTCCAGTCCAAATTTTCTTCTCTTTCTGAGATACTAGTCAGTCTTCAGAACAACCTTCCAGATGCTTGGGGTTTTTTATGGATCCATAATAGATCTAACAGATCATGGCATCAGCTAAGAAGGTCACCCTGCTACTGGGGCTCTGACTTCTTTAACATTACTTTGGCAGGCTTCAGTTGTCTTTTCTTGTTTTCCTGAACTGGCTGGGTTGTGTTCTGAGAGCTTAAGCATTTTTGTTGTCAGCACTGGAGAAGTAGCTCTACTCTAAGGTGTTGTTTCTTTGCAGCTCTGTCCATATGGTCATGGACCATGTGCAATATTTTAGGTCTTAACAGTTTATGTAGCGTTTGGTAGAGAAGTTTCAGTGCCAGTTTGCACCAAGGGCTTGCAGACCTTCTGCCATGTAATTTGGGATGGGAAGAAATAATTCCTTCCATTCACCCATAATGTGATTTTAGATTAAAATGAGGAGTGGGAAGGAAGATTGTTAATGGTTAGGTTGCACAAGTTAATTGACTTTTCTTAGTTAAAAAGACTTCATATCTTCTTGTTCCACATCTGCTTGCTCAGTGGAAGATGCTTCAAAGGAAAATAAATTCTTCAGTCTCAAGTGAGAGTGCAGCGAATGCCTGCAATGTGAGTTCACAAAGCAATGGCACCTCTTGAAGGTTCTGGCTGTGGGTAGGCAGCCTTTCTTTGATTTAATGTTGTGTATCTGTGCATAGTCAGTCAGGGAGCCTTTTTATCTCAGGCAGGGTCTGCAGAGTGTTTGTTTGCTCAAGTCCTGCAGTATTCTGTATGCAGAAAGTGTAAGTGGCTGGGATACTTACTTTTTCCTGGATGTGATAAGTGTCTTGTCATGGTGATTGAGAGTAGTTGGTGGTGGCTGAGGTTTCTGCTTGAAGATAGGTAATTCCTCACTTTGTTTTCAATAGTATTTGAAGTCAGAGTGCTTTTTTTCCAGTGCAAGATCCAGTATCAATACTAGAAAAATGCAGTTTT
The DNA here is from genome assembly GCA_013400435.1 of Pycnonotus jocosus. Lineage (NCBI taxonomy): Eukaryota > Metazoa > Chordata > Aves > Passeriformes > Pycnonotidae > Pycnonotus > Pycnonotus jocosus. The sequence goes on from VWYP01026290.1 coordinate 73,383, forward strand.
GGTAATTTATTTTGTGTAACTATTTGAAATAATTTATCAGCTTGCTATATTTCTTAGTATTAATAAATCTGCTATATGATCTTTGTAAATGTTGCAAACTTTGGCAATTATTGTAAATGTTGCAATATTTTTGAGTGGTAGTTCAGACTTGTAGGTTTTAGTTTTTCTAACAGCTGGATGACTTAGACAGCAAATTTAAAAAGCCCAGTTGCAATATTGAATATAATCCAATTCAGTTGCCAGTTTAAATCTCCTTTTGGCAGCTATTCAGTTCTTACAACATGAACTGCTAAGTTTTATGTTATGGCAGGTTTTAATAATGCAAAGCTTCATAAGCCCTTCTTTCCATTCTCAAATGAACCAAATTCACATGGCTTTGCAAGACGTGGTGCAGCAGCAGTGGAGAGTGTTGCATATTGCTGAGTTTGAAAACATCCATCAGCAGCAACTGCTGTCCACACCAAATGTTGTGGTTGCAATGTGCAAACAGCAACTTTTATCTTTGACAGTTAATTTCATTTACCAGTATGAGCAAACATGGTGGACAGGGAGACCATCTCCAGTTCACTTTTCCTGTGGAGATGTAAGCTGTCATCAGCAGATTTATTTCTCTTTCTTGACGCTGTAAAATTTAGCAGAAGTCCTTCCCTCTGTGTTTGAAGTGATACATGTGACAAACACTGATTGTAGCGATTGTTGTTGGTTTTCTGAGGATGAGCTTCTGTGTTTGACTTTGTGAGTGAAAGGTCTGTGAAAGCCCTTTGTCAGGAGAAGGGCAGTTTTCCAGTGCTCATTGGGTGAAGAAACACATCTTGGAAGGATCCTAATTCTAATTTGAAAATTAGTGGAAAAGTTTACTGAGCCTGTTTAGTGAGCAGAAATATGAAGTCAAATAATTCAGTCATTCATTTCGGACTACAGAGACAGTCTTTTAACTTCATGAGACAGGAAAAGTATATGTCACTGTTCTACTTATTTTCTTTAATCTTCACTCTTGTCTGGAGACTGGGGAATCAGTCAGAAATTTTCATTTGAAAACTACTCTGTGCATACAGTGGACCATCCAGTTCTCTCATAAAAATAAGGTTTTTCTGTTTGTTGGAAATAACCTTCAATGCTAAGATACCACTTAAAATGTTTGGCTCGTAGACCTTGACGGAAATTAACTGGCTCTGAGATGAGAAGATAAGCTCACTTTTTGGGTTGTGTTCTTGCATAAAGCCAGTAGTTCTGGAATTCTCCTTGGATTTGGCTGATAGAGTGCAGTAGGGAAGGTAGGACTGTGTGTGCAGGTATGCAAATATAAATGCAACAATCTGACTTAGCACCTGCAATTCACAATGATACGGATCACATTTGAGGATTCATGACAGGGTTTTAGAGTGCATCTATAAAACCCTGGGATGCTGAGCTGATTGGATGATTGGTTGGTATGTGTTTTTAGGCTGCCTTGATGCAGGTATGAGTGATTTAGTTAGATGCATAAATAATTTATAGTGATATACTTAACCCACAGAATGATTCTGAGCTTGGAAAACTCTTAATTTCCTAAGCAACCTGTGTGTAAAATCATTATTTTCAGGACAGTGACACCAGAAGTACCCCATCACTGTGCCTTTTTGTTGTTTCCCAACAAGGACAGTATTCTGGAGCCTTTCTTTCTCCTTTTTTTTTCCCCATTTTCTTTCTTTATTAAGGTTTCATCAAACAAGAAGCACGTGGCATTTTCTGACAGTAGCAGTTGCCGGTATTTAGTGGGGCACCTTCTCCTGCCTTACTACAGGTGTACATACAAACCAGGAGGAGAGGATTACCAGGAGACAGAGCAGCAGAGATGCTGCCAAAATAGGTTCCTACTGCTTAGAAAATAAATTCAGAATGTGTGGTCAGATGGTTTTGATGGTGGAAGTTGTGTACCCAGCTAGAAGGCTCCAAATTTCTAAAGAATATGTGGGTTTGGTGATACTCTTTTTTGCAGGGAGCAAAGTTGTAGAAAGCAATTTCCTTAAGGATATGGTGTCCTTGGTCTTTCATTATATTTCATCTCTGTAGTGTAATGAATGGAAAAAGTTTGTTTTATAAATTATTCTGTCTAAAGCACATCCTGAGTGTGTAATAAGAGTGCTAAACACATGAAGTACTCCCTAGATTTGCTTAAGAACTGAATGTGCTGCCATCTGGTAGTTGTACTCTGTCCTCTTGGCAACATTTGATTGATTTCAGCTTTCTCATGCAGCACTGTCTGTCTCTTGGCTTAAATTTTATGTATTCATTTTACATTGTAATTATGCTTTTAATGAAAGAAAAATTCTCTAAGTTGTTGTGATGAACTGATACTTTTATGTGAAGAGGAGACTAGCTCTTTAAAAGAAAACCGTTTTCATATTCCTTGGTCTCAAGGTTGTTTTAGAATCCTTGTCTATGAGACATGAAATAATGTAAGTCAAACAGATGAAACCATATATTGTTCCTGTAGTAGTTATATTCCATGTATTCCAGAGCAGAAAGACTTATTAGTTTTGTAAGTAGTGGGGATCAAAAAACATTGGGAGAGAATAACATTCCAGTATCTGCAGCACTGAGCTGGGGGAATCAGTAGTTCCATGATGTTGGTTTGGGTAGGAGGAAAGAGGGGAACACTCTGTGTTTGGATGGCAGGAACATGGAGCAAGAATCAGCATCTGAAGGTTGGTTAGCTCGTTTGGGCTTTAGAGAGGGCTAGGAAGCAAAAGACCAAATGTTTCTTTCAGCATTTACCTTTCTTCCTGTGGAAGTGTGGGCAAGAGGTTCCTCCTTCAAGCTGCAGCGAAAATCTGTGGTGACTGACTGATGTCCCAAGTGTTGGTACCTCATCTATTGGAACCTCACCAACCTTGCTTTTCTCTGGGAAAGCAAAGCAAATCAGAATATTCTTGGGACTGTAAAATGCCTATGTATGAAGCTGAAATACGGATAACAACATCATTCTTAATATACCATTCTTTGACAAACACTTTCCTCAAAGAGTCTTCCATGGAGTTGAGTGGAGGATTAATTCAGGAAAATGATTTTCCTTTTTATTTCTGGTCCCAGGCACAATTTCTTCCAGGTGTAGGTTCATTCAACTTGTAAAGCTGCCAGACTAATTGAGTTCAATTAAAACCTTTCCTGTCATTCTTTTTTGTTTGCTTTTTTATTTTTAAGTTTCTAGAATCTAAACCTAATTGACTATACAATCTGGACTTAATGTAAAATATGATGTTGGGATATAAAAATGTAACTAACTTTACAAATAAGTTCTGTGGTTAATTTTAAAATATTCAGTGTTCTTTGATGTTTCTTTTTATTTACTGGAGTTTGTTCTTATGGTTAAGAACAAGGGAGATATAATTGTAAGAATTCACTTGGGAGTTTTCTGAAGTTGTCTTAACCAGGGCAATGTTATCCTTTCAAATTGTTTATTAAGTAACATCTTAAACATTATCATCTTAGATTTGTCTCGTTTTTGTTCTACATAAGGTAGCCATTGGTGAAAGTAATAAAGAGTAGTCAGTGTAAGCCAGGTCTGTATTTATTCCATCATAGAAAGTATGGAAATAAACAGGATGCAAGTAAAGGCTTTAAGAAATGCTTTGTTATATGTGGTTTCAGTGTTTCTGGAAGTGGAAATCTTCAGCTGCTGGTTTATAGTGGTTTGGGGTCTTGTGTATGGGAAATGCGCTCCTCCTGACATAGGAAACGAGGTTTTCTGTAGGAAATGTGTTTTGGGCAGCTATTTAAGCATAGCTACTTACTAATGTATTAATATATTAATAAATAGTCACTACCTGCTTATCCCCTCTTGTACATTTTCCTTCCCTTGTTCAAAAACTTCTTAGGATTAATTTACTGGTTTGCTCTGATTGCAGTACCTCACTAAACAACCAGCAGCATTATTCCTCTGAGGAAACAAATTTGCTACCGTGCCCATCAAACAGTGCTGCTTTTATATTGTCATCCTTTTAATGTAAAAATTTTCACAGACCTGGAAAAAACCTTGGATCTGTCACTCATAGAGTGAAAAATTCCTTTCTTCCGCTTGATTTTCTTCCTTTTAATTTGTTCTTTTAAATTTATGAAATGGCATCTACAGAAAAATTGTCAGTTACATTTTGGGGGAAACGAACAGATTTGAAGAGAGTATTTTCTTCTTGGAGTGGTAAATCGCAATTATGACTGAAATTGTCCTGAAAGTAGGACCATGTTCATATATCAAGCAGGAAAGCCAGAGATCAAAGTTTTAGCCATAAAATGAAAACATTGAAATGTTTTAAATTAAATCTTCTTCTGTGATTTAACTGAAAACAAGGCCTGTTAAATGCAGGCACCAGGATACCCTTATCAAGAGAGGAATTAAAAGAAGCTGCCCGAGACAAAAAATGTTTCTGCAATGTAGAGCTGAGTTTAGAGTCTCAAATCACTTTCTGCTCAATTGATGCAAATTTTTCTTACTGAACTTTTGTACTTTTTGTGACAACCTGTTGCCTTTTTGCAAGTTACACATTTTGCAACAACTAAATCTTTTAAATGGGGTAATATATGTACAAACAAATATGTGATGAGCTGCACTTACAGGAAGCTGTAGTTTCTAAACACCAGCAATGTTATCTTGTGAGCTTTATACCATAGTAGGAATCATTTCTAGTTCCTAATTTAATATAACATGAGCAGTTTTCACAGTGTGAGAACATGTGCAAAGGGGGATAAAAAGTCATTACTCTTAACAGTAAGTCCAAGTATCTTTTCATAAGCAGATGCTTTTGCCCATCAGTAATAAAACATACCCCAGTACATAAAGGATCATTAAGAGATTTTTGGGTCACTGAGTTACAGTTCAGTTATAAACTGGAGTTTTGTGTACACAGACAAGTGTACCCACTCCCTGGCTGAAATATTCCAGTGCCTTCTCAAAGGCATTTAAAAGTTTCTATGGAAAAGATGCCTATTGGCAGAAATACAATTGTTCTTTGGGCTGATTTATTTGGAAGTTGGCAACAGGAAGTCTTTGGAGTTTTTTAGGTGTGTGAGTAGGTATTTTATGCAGAGAAATTTCTTCCTTGCATCCTGATCATTGCAGCTGCCTTATGCTCTGAAGAGTTACTTTGTCAAATGTTTAATTGTGTCTGAGATTTCTCAAAGGTGTATTTCTGTTGCAGTAGTAAAGACTTCTGAATCTCCCTAACAAATAGATCTATAAACCATGAAATGCCAGAATTATTTTCTTTTGTCTTCACTCTGGGTATTTCTTTGTACTTTGAGTGCATTGATTCATCCCATTTACCTTTTCTATGCATGTGTCATGGTCTTTCTCTTCATGTGTTAAACATTAATGCAAACAAAATAGAAAAAGAATCTTGGTTGCTTTTCAAGTTGCTTTGTTGTTTGTCCTCAGACTTCAGTGAAGGAACAGCTTAATTGTTCAATACTTACAAGCTGACTTTGTCCTGCCTAATTTTGCCTTTTCTCAGTCCATAATATTCTTTTGACTTTTCCACAGACTCACATTTCAAGACTTCCTCCTGGAGCTGTGGCAGGACAGTCCGTGGCAATAGAAGGAGGAGTTTGCAGGCTGGAGAGTCCAGAAAGCAGCTGATTCTTCACTTCATTGCAAAGAATGTGAATGACTTTTTGTACAATGAGGGGTTTTTTTTGTGTTTTAACAGATGTTGGAAATTCTGCTTTTGTTTTATACTCCGTATTGCAACCATGTGCACCATAACTTGAGACAAGTGCTGCTGTAGTTTACGTTCTCACTCTGTGAATGGGGGTTGTTTGCATGTTCTTTTTGTCCCACAAATAAAATAGGAACTCTCCCCAGTTGTGCAAAGATCATGTATGATTAATGATTGCATTTTAATTTTTTTTTGTGTTGTAAAATAACCAAAAGTTAGGAAAAACTAATTTAAAGATATGCTCACAATTGTCATTCATATTCTAAATTTAAAAGTAACAAACCTTTGAAGTCGTGTTATAATTATGCAAAAAAAAAGATTATGGTTTCCAAGTTTCTCAGTGGTTTAAGGAAATCCAGAGGTGGTTTAAACATGAGTTGTTTTTTTCCTCTCCAATAAGGAGGATTTTTTGTTGTTCAAAGAATGGTTTCAGTGAAACAAACTAGAGCAAAATTAAGGCTCAAATTGTTTTTAAATAGTCTTATAGGTCATATCTGTGTTCCCAAACCAAGATGTTAATAGCTCCAAGCTGTATGTATTGCAAAAAGCTATATGAAGATAATGTATCGTTACGCAGTCTTTATGTATAATGGAATATTACAGTGTAAATAAGAAAGCAAAGTTTATGGAAAGATTCGATATTATTCTTCACTTCTGCTTTAAATCTATTTTTAAGAGAGGTACAGAAATGAACATATTACTGGATGCAAAGTGCAATGTGTATTAAGTGGCTGGTGGGAGGTGTGATACTGAGCTTTGGTGTTGGTAAAGCAACTTCCTCGAGTCCGGCCGCAGCATGGGTATTTATATAACTGTGTGTAATATGTATGTACTGTGCATAAATTTACTGTAACTCTTTTGATACCTTCAACAAACCTGCAGTGTAAAACAATGTAATCTTTGTCTGCCTCATGTGAAGAAGCAGTGGCAGCTGAACTGTCATTTGTCTCCAGTTTGGATGTGTGAGCCAGGCTGCCCAAGTCCTAAAAGCGAGTTCTGACGTACAGCCTTCCACTCAGTCCTTTTTCCTTCACAGCACTGGCAGCAATAGAAGACTTTTGCAATTGATTCATTGTCCTGATAAGTATGCCAAAGAGAAAACTAAAATAGTTCATCTTTTTCCCTGGTGGATATTTGATAATACTGTTTTCAGAAATAGTGGATGAATAGATATTCAGACTGTATTCGCTTAATCAGGCATTGTACTTGCCTGTTTTGTAATGTTGTGCCTGCCTATAACAGACATACTTGACTGATGAAATTGTTACATTGATTGTAGTACCAATCTTTCATGGAAAAAATAAATTTTTTTTAACAGCCTGAGTTCATTTTCACTATTACACTACAGCATACATTGAGATCCTGTCATCTGTGTGTGGTTTTTTAAATCGTGACTTCAGTGTAGCCCTACAGTTGAAGATATTTCAAAACAGTTCTGTAAACAATATAAACCAGCAGCTTTCCAGATTGCACAACAACAAGGTGAAATGTACCTTGAAATAGTTTGTGCTCAAATACAATGCTGGAAGTTGGATCCTCAGTGGTACACTCGCAGTCTGAGGAAATGAAGGACTGTCCTGCAGCACTCCACAAATGATGCAGCAGAAGGTGTGTTGTCACAGCCCTTAGAACTGCTCTGCCATGGTTAATGAGTAAATGGTTGTGTGGACCCATCATTGTGTAGTGAGTGAAAAATTGAAGATGATGGATGTGGCTTTGTACATACCCAAATTTGAAAATGGCCTGGTTATTAGAAAAGCTGAAGGAACAGTGTCAGCCTGGTTTTGTTCTAAAAGTGCTTTTCTGTACTGACATCACAAAAATTTTGGCATAAATTCACTCTTTCATGCCATAAGCGTGGCAGAATGCCTTGTAAAATGTAAATTGATAAATTGTCTATTCCCCTTACTTGCTTAATCTCTCTTTTTGGAAGTTAAGATTCCAGCATAGAATTTTTGTAGTTTGTTTTTACTTTATTTTTGTGTCTATACAATACCCCAATAAATTTTTTTTCTTTCTTTTTGGTGCAGAGTTTTCTACCTAAGGTGGTAAATATGAGAAGAAAACTGTCTTAGCACATATGAATTTTGGTATCAGTAATTGTGAAGACTGACAGGAGCAGAATTTCCTATCAAACTCCCGCTTAAACCAGTGAAATATCTTACACTACTTTAATTATGGGTCTAATTGTGCTACCAGTTCTATTTTGAGGTAAAAAAAGGCTTATGAAATATAAATGATGAGGAGGGATCCTGCAGTGACGTGGTCTGTAAGCCCTGTGTGTGATGAGTAACCATTGCCACTGGCCCAAGAGGAAATTACACAGTCGACAGCAATAGCTGCTGAAATTATAAAGGAAGGATGAGCAAGTGAAATACATAGAAATAAGATTTGAGTACTGTTGATTTTATATTCAAACACACAATTACGTGTCCTGGAGGATTTTGCAGCAGACAGGTCGGTGCCAGAGTAGTCCTATTCAGCCTTCAGCCATAATAAATTTTCTTGCTTAAAGTTTCTAATAGGCTAAACCAAACCTGACACATGACCCATTTTTTTGTCTTACTTTGCTCCTGTGCCTTTGCAGCATGAGCCTACAATGAGTGATTGCAGAGGACTCCAACTGAGCCAAGTTATGGGAGACAGGCTTGTTACACTAAAAAATCTGAAGAGGTTATTTGAATTCCAGTTGCAGGGGTGTTGTTGGTTCATTGGTTGGGTTGAGTTTTTTTAATAAAATCTTTACAGTTTTTATATTCTGTACATATGAAGACTCTGCTCTTCTGCTTGTAAATTAACCTCGGGGAGGCAAATGAGATTTGACTGAGGTGGAGAGGACCTGATTAAGGGGAACTGCAACCATTCACCTGTAAAGGACAATACAGAATGTGCTGTGAAAAGAAGGAAGCCTAAAAGAAAACAAATCTAGGGTTACTAGCAAGGTTGGAGTAACTGCTATTGTTACTTAAAATATGAATTAAAAGCAGAATATAGAAAAAGTAGCCAAAGGCATTGGTGGTTGTGGCATTACAGGTAGAGTGTTTCACAGTGGCACATGGTAATTGTGCAGCTGGATGGTCTTTGTAACCCATTTGTGAGCAGAATGGTGCAGAGTTAGATGGGAAACTCTCAAGTGTGTATTTCCACACTCGTTAAAATGAAGGCTTGCAATTTAATGATTTTTTTTTTCTTCTAGTTGTTATGTGAGTCATTTGAGTCAGTGAGATACATCAAGAGTTCTATCAGTCAGTGGCAGCAGGATTTATCTGTTGAAGAACACTAAATTGCATGGCCAGTTTTTATAATGTTGTGTATGCAAATAACTAAACACAATTTCATTCTCAGAAGGTTTGCCACTCTAACAGAACAGGAATCAGTGTAATTCTGGGTGGCTGGCATCCCATCCCCTTAGTAGAGTCACTTTTTCATACTAAAATATGACTTAGGCTGGTTTTCAGGTCAGCTTGGTTGACAGGAGAAGGTTTAGGAGAGAATTGAAGAGTTGAAGGGAAAGTTTGTACTGTAGCTGGGTAGGGAAATAAAGGCTCTTGTTAGCAGAATATACAGAATAAATTTACCAACAGGGGAGAGCAGAAATCAATGGAAAGTGGTAGAGGGAAAAAAAAACCCCACCTGTTTTGAAGGGAAAAAAAAGAATAAGAAACAGTAACCAAGAAACCTGGGTTTTCAAAGAATTGATCTATCCTTCACATGCTATTAGGATTCATCTTCCAAGGGATATTTGAGGATACAAAGTATGAACTGCTCCATTACACTTGGTTTTCACATGAAAGTCTTGTTTTGGTTTACAGCAAAGTGAAGACAAACACAGAATTTCTGTGGCTTTCAGCCTCCGTGGATGTCAGCAGAGGTTTTGTAGATTCCTGCAGGAGGGCTGGGAAAGGGCCACTGCCTCATACCAGAGGCCAGATCTGCCAAGAAATGCTGAGAACCCGTAACTTGCAGGAAATTGTGTTGAGATTTTAAATGGAAGCTTGTGGCAAAGGACTCCTGCAGTGGGTCTAAAGACAGCATTTGATTAATAAAATTTACCTCTCTTCTTTTTGCTCTTTTTTTACGTGAAGGCTTGTGGGAGGTTTTGCTGCTATAAGAACCCCGTGCTTGATTATTCACTCCATTGGGAGTGAATCTCTTAACACAGAGATAAGGAGGACTTGTACACTGACTTTTATTGTTTTAGATTCTACAGTGACACAGATTAGATTGTACACATTCCTCATAACCTGGAAAGACCTTTAGCATCACTTGACAGTGATTCAAACACAACAAATGTATCTTGATAATGATTTAAATACAACAAGTGTGTCTTGTTACTCACTCCTGTCTGCCTAATGAGGCAAATAAAGTGTGTTAGCATGAGCAGCAGGTATGGTGAGTCCTGCTTTCTCTTGTGCCTAAAGCATTGTACCCTCCCTTACCTCTGAGATCTCAGTGATAATGTTGTATTGCTGCAAATACCCACTAAGGCACAGAGAGACAGAGACCAGCTAAGCTCATCTGTCTGGAACAAAAAGCCTTTCAAAGTGAAATGCCATTTTCAGAAAGCAGCACATGAAGGCAAGTGTCTGAGGTGAGCTCCTGTCCCCAGTGAGGTCACTTGGAGCTCAGCCATCAGCTTCAGTGGAGCCAGGGTGTCATCCTTGGAGGGATTTATCTTAGAGGACTCAAACTTTATGAGTCCCTTAATGCCAGTCTGGGAGGCTTCGGAAATGGGGTGGTGTGAGATGTTTTGATGACTCATTTTTTGGATTATCTGGGAATATCTGTTGGGTGTGTAGGGCTCCAGCAAGCCAAGTGGAAGAACCAACCACAGACTCCCCTGGGCTAATAATCTGCTGTAGCCAAGCAATGACTGTGCTAAAAGGAGCTAAAGGGCTCTCAGCACTTTATAATTCACAAATTTTCCTAAAGATGAGGATTTCTGCAGCCTTGGTTTCACTTCAGGTACATGTGTATGGATGATACCAACAAAAAACCAGCAGACCACAACCTTAGGCAAGGATTCCCGTGGTACAACTCACCTGTGGCAAAGCACTGTGCCCCAGGTAGGTGCCAATAAACCACGACACCAGCCTGGGTTGTAACATCTGCTGGATGTACTGTACCTGTGATAGAAATCCTATTGAACGTAGTTTTTAGAATTTTTTTTCCTTAAAATGTGAGTTGTGACTGATAACACCCACACACTGCAATTCTGTGCTGGAGATCTCCTGATCCTGGTCCCTGTCAGCCTGAGATTTGGTTTAAAGTTGGGATCAAATTGTCCATACTTGAAAATACTGCTGCTTTTTGCAGCTAAGAGTGAACCCTTTTGTCTCTGGTATTGTACTGTGGACAGGTGTCAAGTCCCTGGCTGTAGAGGAGCAGGATGAGTAGCAAGGAGAGAGGGAAAAAAAAGTGAGAGTCAGCCCCACAAGCCCTTCTTGCAGGAGAGGATTTATGGATGAGGGAGTAACATTGAGCCTGGGAAAGAGGATATGGGGTAAGGTGATGTTTTAATTTGCCTTTGTCTATCACTATCCATGGCTATTTTAATTAGCCATGCATTAAATTAATTTTCCTCTGGTTGAGTTTGTTTTACCCGTGAAGGTACCAGTATCAATTACCTCTGCAGCCATGGTTCTCTTCAGGACTATATCCAAAGAGTAAAAATTTGCAGGAAATATCTCCTGGTAGGTTAATTCTCTCTTGGGCCAGAGGACTGATGTTTTTGGGTCCTGCAGCTCCATGACTGAGTAAAGGAAACATGGGAATGCATGGCTGGAAGAGGGATGGGGAAGACAGAAAGCCTTGCTTTTAGCTGATGTTAAATTAATTCATTTAATTGGGTATTAAATGAAACTGCTCCCTTCATCCTGCTCACTGTGATTCTTCTTTGTGTTGGATGTTGCTCTTACTGCTTCCAGTCCATCCCTGGAAGTAACTGCTACAATGCACCATGGATCTTGTTGGGAAAATATCACCATGTTTATAAAACTGAATTTGTGGCTGATTTTATGGGAATTGATCCTAGTGGAGTCCAATTCTTGATCCAAGGAAAAACAATTTCTAGAATTTGGAGGCAGTGAACTCCTCTGGGGAGGTAGGAATGGGCTGAGGCTTGAGGTAATTAATGGTCAGTGTTGTACCATGATGGCCTTTGAAACCAATTGTGGGTCTGTGGAGGGGAGGGATATTGTTTCAATCCCCATTTTATTGTATCAATGTGTCACTGAAAGTATCCATGAAAGAAAATTTATCCAAAAGACAATGCCATGGTACAGCAGAGAATGCTGCATGATAGATGATTTGCAAACTGTTGCAATTAGATGGCTGCAATTCCATTAATTCCTCAAGGAAAAGGATTAATGGATAGAAAACCTCATTATTTTGAGTATCTTCTTTGCACATGAAAAGAATAGTTATTCCCACATAAGTTTTAAGAATCTTGACCAGCATTAGGGAGGTATCTGAATTAGGAAAGAACTCAAAAATAAGGAAACACCCAACTAAAAAGGATGATCAGAAACCCAGCATAAGGTTCACTGTTCATACACAAGGGGCAGAAGGCAACTGAATTATCCTGTTCTCCAAGGTGTGACTTGGACAGAGTTCTAAACTCAGGTGTGAGCTAATGCTGTTTTCTTCTTTCAGTACTTTTCTATTTTCCTTGTTTTCAGTTTTGACACTAAGACACCTTTGCTTTTGCCTTGCTAAACCATTTCCACTTTAGGTATCTCTAAAGTCACGCAAATTAATTTAAAACAAAGATGCTTTGACTCCCTTGGGGACGCCAAGCGCAGGTCAGGTAGTCAATGGGAACTAACCCTGCAGAGATTGGCATCCAAATGCATTCAGGTGTCTGAAGAAATGGGTAGGCTTTCAACACTCTCCTGTGTTTTGTCTTCAAACCAGTCCAAATTCCGATCCTTCCTCCATTTCACCTCAATGGAATGAGCCCATGTGAGGTGGTCTCACAATTGGCACACACCAAGTGGTAAAAGCCTTCCTTTCACTCCTCCTGGAGAGGTTAATGAAGAAAACAAGAGCTGTTTGATTTTGTTTTCCTCCCAAACTGAGCTGTACCACTCACCTTGCCCAAGCCCTGCCCTGAGGGTGTGTCACAATGTCTTCAGGATGATTCCTGAGTGCCACAGTTTGGGGTTTGCTCTCAGAGTGGTGGGGGTACTAAAGCCTGTACCCCTCACTCTGATGCTGTTGTCCCTTCTGCATCACTGCCAAGAATCAGCAGAATAATTTCCCTGGGAAAACACTTGAAGTCTTCCACCTTAAAAAAGTCACAGACTCCCAAACCTACATTTTAACAGGTTTTTAGCAGTAATGGTGGCCAGGCTGGCTGCTCAGTGTGATTAACTATTCATTGGGAAATCCTAGTGCAGGTTCTTTCAGGCCAGTGTGCTCCTGCATTGTATGTGCATGTGTTGTCTTTATTCATGTGCACTTTATGTCCTGTTCCCTCCACTCTTTTCATCTTTATTTTCTCTTTCTCCAGCACCATCACTTGTTTCCCTTCAATGCTATTAACAGAGGGTCAATAATTAAATTTCCCCTGTGAAATGAATGTGTGTGGCTAGAAAGAACAAGGAAATACATCAACTTCCTCAACTGAAAGAAGACTGATGAGTCTCTTGAGGATCCATGCCCAAAAAAGGTTTTGTACAGGATTTTATTACCAGTTAGGGCTAAAATGTAGGTTGCTGTGAGCTGTGTTGGCACAGACATGGAAAAAATCAAGCATTGTTTGATCAATTGATTACAGAACAGCTTCATTCACAAATGAGAGCCTTCTAAGTTGGTGCAAAAATTTTTAAAATTTTATTTCTGTTTATTTTCACAATTTATTTTTTTTGCCTATTTAATTTCTCATATTTTTCACTTAGATTTTTCACAACTGGTAAAAATCACCTGCACAGTAACCTAGTGCCAGCCTTACACTGAATATCACCTAAGAAGGCTCTGCATCCCTGCTGGCAACAGAGGAGCCAGTGAAGGAGGCAAAGGAGCCATCCCTGCTTTTTGTACTTTCTGGTGAGCTTATTTTTTCTGCCCTAAAATTTCTCCATCAAAGATGTTGCTTCATGCAACAAAGACCATTTTTTTGCAAAGACCAACAGGATGTTCATGTAATTTTGCCATGAAAAAAATCCTCTATTCATGACATAAAAGATACAGTGACTTTTTTGAACAGGGCTTGTAAGAGAAAGACCACATAAGGTTTTGCTTCTTTGCTGAAACCTTTCATGTGGCTGGAAAGAAGATATAAGCCCTTTTCCCTTCCTGGTAAATGATTCTCCTCACCTGAAAATACCAGAAAAGGAAAAATTCTTTCGAATGAGGGTTGGCTTCTCATCCTCATCTTAAATATTCTGATTGTTTCCATCTCCCATGCAAGAGCTTGTTCTTGTTAGTCATGTGCCAGTGAGGTTACCAAGTATATTTTGTTTCAGTCCATCTTGTAAGGAAAAAAGAATGCACTAACTTGACAGCAGACTTTTGAATTTATAAGTTTAGCTAAACAAGATAAGTTTATTTGTTGGTGAAACAATGCACTGCCTGTGCATGCAAATCCAAAAAGGGTCACCTGCTGTTGATTCTTTTTCTCTTTCTGTCCTCCTGATCCTGCTGCTCCTGCATCCCTGCTTTCCTGGTTGCTGGTGAGCTTCACAGTGTGCTTGTGGCCTTGGCTTAGGGAAGAGGCCTTAGCTGAGAACTTTGATCCAACTCCAAGGAGATGATGGGTGGAAGCTCTGTGCCATGCCCTTGTGTCCAGGCTTTGAAGTCTGGGATTAGGCTGGGGGAAGGAAGGAGTCCTGCACGATATATCCTTTTGATGTGAAGCTCTGGTGAGTGATGATGTGAGTTCAGCCCAGGACTCTGAGGCTTCAGCCTGTGCTGAAGGGCTGTGATGAGCCCTTCCTCTCTGCTGGGACAGAACATCCTCACATGAAGGGATGGAGAAATCCTGGGATTCCCCCGTTCTGGGCTATAGCTTTGTTGACAGACTTATTTTTCACTCGAGCATAGTAAATAAACGTTTGTCTCCTGCTTGGAGATGATTCATGTGTCGTTATGCTCAGTAATTCGAATTCCATGCTGGGCTGCTGCCTGCCCTGCGCTCTGCCAAAGCGAGCTCTGCTCTGCACAGCTCCATCTGTTGGCATTGCTTTGCCATATCGGAAAAAAGCCTAAAAACAAAATAATCCTTCTCCTCCCTCCCCCGCTTCAGCAAGAACAGCCTTTTTGCTTGGAATGGGAGGGAGATGATGGACAGGGGGCATGGGGAACCATTTGCTGGGATCCCAAACCAGTCGGGAAAATTCCTGCATCCCTGGGCTCCCCTGCATCTCCAGCATCCTTCAAAACCAGGAGTGTCCCATCCCTGCTGAGCATGCTGCAGACCTGGGCAGTGACGAGGACACGGTGCGTCCACACCATTTCCTTTGGTTTTCCAGCCCAAACTCGCCCCACAGCCAGGCAGCTGCCTGCCAAGGGCTGCCAGGGGCTGTGCCTGCTGGAAGCAGAGCAAGGAGCGGCTGCTGGAGATCAGGAATGGCAGTGGGAGCTCCGAGTCCTGCCCATGAACACAGACAGCGGGAAGGGAGCTGCAGGAACAGCTGGATCACCAGAGAAAAGAGGCAGGAGCCATCCCTACACAGCTCCCGACATGGAGCTATGGAAAGAACGGCTCCACTCCTCTGGGCAGCCTCCAGGAGCTGCCGAGCCCTGTGCCTGGGCAGCTCCCTGCTCACACGGGGCTGTGCTCCAAAACCTGGGGGCAGGAACCAGGGGTGGCTTGAGGAGGAAGAAGGGCTGAGGGTGGCTTGGAGGTTGCTCTAGTTTGTCATCAAACTAGTCCAAATTCCAATCCTTCATCCATTCCACTGCAATGGAATGAGCCTGTGTGAGGTGGTCTCAGAAATGGCACACACCAAGGGGTAAAAGCCTTCCTTTTACCCCTCCCGGAGAGGTAATGAAGAAAACATTGATGATGAGCAGAAGGGATGGGGTGAGGCATTGCAGGGCAAGACAGTGGTACCGATGAAGGTTTGTGCTGAAACCCTGGCACGGATTGGATTTCCCATCCCTGGAAACATTCAGGGTGAGGCTGCATGGGGCTCTGAGCAGCCTGGTGTGGTTGAAGATGTCCCTGCTCATGGCAGCGGGGTTGGATCAGACCCCTGTGAAGGTGCCTTCAACTCAAGCCTGTTGAGGGGATGGAACCCTCTCGGTTCTCCGGCTGGGAGCGCCGGGAGGAGCGCGGCAGGTGCGGGATGCTGCTATGTCAGAGCCGGCCACAGGAGGGTACCACAGACAGGGACACGCTGTCGGCACCCACACCCGCACCGGGAGCACCGCATCCTGCTGCTCCCGGCCCTCTCCTGCCCCGCCGCTGCGGGTTTGGGAGCCGAGGTGCGAGCAGGGCTGGTGTCCGAGCTCACAGAGCCCGAGGTGTCTCCATGGGTGAATCCCTCTCCCCAGGGTGATGCGCTGGGGATGTGCCGGACGGAGCCATCGCCGCTCCTGAGGTGGGAGGCAGGAGCTGGGACTGCCGGGCACAGCATCCCTGGGAGCGGGGCTGCTTCCCACCCTGCTTCCCACCCTGCCCTGGGCAAGAACGGAGAGTAAAGCGCTCCGTGCAAAACCCGCCTTGCCTCGGGGAGCCTGAAATTCAGCACATCCTCCCTTCTGTTCTCAGACCTAGAGGCCAAAGCTGAGTGCCAGCACATTCACTCATCTCCCTGCTGGCTCCGGACATGCCGGGCTCTGCTCTGCGGCTGGGCTGGAGCATGGATTGCACCAGGCAGGAATGGCACTGGCATCAACCAGGGCGGCTTCATGGCCTGAAATTGTCCAAAACCTGGAGCATTTTAAAAAAAATGAAGGTTACAAACACACTCACAAGCAAATAGTTTTCCCTTGTATGGCTTACATGAGACTCTGCTTTTTAAAAAAAAAAAAATGATCTGCCTTTCTCGGAGTGTTATCTACTTCCAGCTGCTTGTGGTGTAGGTATGAACTTGCTTGACAGCAAATATTGAATGTTTTTGATATTGATACCTCACATGTGGCAGGTCCTAAAGCAAGAATGGGCCTTTATTAATGTTATTCTTTATATTTATATTATTCTTTAAATTATTCTTTATATTATTCTATAAATTTTATATGTATATATATAATATGTGTTTTATCTCTATATTCTCTCTACATTTTATCCAATATTAATTTATCCTTTAATCATGCTTAATATTTGATTTTATAAGGATCTTCTCCTTTAAGACACATCAGATATTCAGAATATCAGAAATCAGTATTCTTCATGATGAGAGTCAATGTTCAGATTTTTCGATAGAGGTTTTTCCCCCCCTCCATAAAAGGAGAAAACAATCTGCCAGCTAAACAAATGCAAACATTTTGTTTCTCATGCTATCAAAAGCAGCATGCAATATGATCCAGCCCCGTTTGTGAAGGAACAGTTCTAATTACACAGATGAAAAATTATACTTAAAAGGCAAACTCAAAGAGAACTGCGTAGCTTGTTTGTTTATCTTCAGCTGTGATTGTCCTTCGGAGACTGAGGCCTGGCCTGAAGCTGACATAGCACAAGATAGATTGCTTCCATGGACTTCAGTGGGAGTTTGGATTGGATGTTGTGAGGTTGCAAAACTAAAAATGCCTCTCAGAAGGACACGAGTACAACTTAATTCACGATGGAAAAAGCGGGATATGAGCACTGCAGCGACTGCTTCGGCTTCCCGGGTTTCTCTGCCTTCAAAAGGAGTTCTGCAGATTTGTGTTGGGGTTGGCCACTCCCAGAGGAGAGTGTGCAAGCAGGATTTGAGGTTTCCCCACCAGGGAGAGCAGCTCTGGGTGCTCCATTATCACAGAATCATCGAATGGGCTGGGTTTGAAGGCACCTTTAAAGGGCAGCTGGTCCAACCCCTCTGCAGTGAGTAGGGACATCCTCCACTACATCAGGCTGCTCAAAACCCCATCCAACCTGACCTTAAATGTTTCCAGGGATGGAGCATGCACAGCTTCTCTGGGCACCTTGTGCCTGTGTGTCACCATCCCCACTGTAAAAAATTTCTTTCTAATACCTACTCTAAATCAACCCTCCTTCAGTTTAAAATATTCTTTGTCCTATGGCGNTCTCGGAGTGTTATCTACTTCCAGCTGCTTGTGGTGTAGGTATGAACTTGCTTGACAGCAAATATTGAATGTTTTTGATATTGATACCTCACATGTGGCAGGTCCTAAAGCAAGAATGGGCCTTTATTAATGTTATTCTTTATATTTATATTATTCTTTAAATTATTCTTTATATTATTCTATAAATTTTATATGTATATATATAATATGTGTTTTATCTCTATATTCTCTCTACATTTTATCTAATATTAATTTATCCTTTAATCATGCTTAATATTTGATTTTATAAGGATCTTCTCCTTTAAGACACATCAGATATTCAGAATATCAGAAATCAGTATTCTTCATGATGAGAGTCAATGTTCAGATTTTTCGATAGAGGTTTTTCCCCCCCTCCATAAAAGGAGAAAACAATCTGCCAGCTAAACAAATGCAAACATTTTGTTTCTCATGCTATCAAAAGCAGCATGCAATATGATCCAGCCCCGTTTGTGAAGGAACAGTTCTAATTACACAGATGAAAAATTATACTTAAAAGGCAAACTCAAAGAGAACTGCGTAGCTTGTTTGTTTATCTTCAGCTGTGATTGTCCTTCGGAGACTGAGGCCTGGCCTGAAGCTGACATAGCACAAGATAGATTGCTTCCATGGACTTCAGTGGGAGTTTGGATTGGATGTTGTGAGGTTGCAAAACTAAAAATGCCTCTCAGAAGGACACGAGTACAACTTAATTCACGATGGAAAAAGCGGGGTATGAGCACTGCAGCGACTGCTTCGGCTTCCCGGGTTTCTCTGCCTTCAAAAGGAGTTCTGCAGATTTGTGTTGGGGTTGGCCACTCCCAGAGGAGAGTGTGCAAGCAGGATTTGAGGTTTCCCCACCAGGGAGAGCAGCTCTGGGTGCTCCATTATCACAGAATCATCGAATGGGCTGGGTTTGAAGGCACCTTTAAAGGGCAGCTGGTCCAACCCCTCTGCAGTAAGTAGGGACATCCTCCACTACATCAGGCTGCTCAAAACCCCATCCAACCTGACCTTAAATGTTTCCAGGGATGCAGCATGCACAGCTTCTCTGGGCACCTTATGCCTGTGTGTCACCATCCCCACTGTAAAAAATTTCTTTCTAATACCTACTCTAAATCAACCCTCCTTCAGTTTAAAATATTCTTTGTCCTATGGCGACAGGACCTGCTACAAACTTTATCCTCATCTTGTTTAAAAGCCCCCTTTAGGTGCTGGAAGGGGCTCAAAGGCTTTCCTGGAGCCTTCTCTTCTCCAGGTTGAACAAGCCCACCTCTCTCAGCTTGTTTTCACAGCACAGGTGCCCAGCCCTCTGGTTATCTTCACCTGGACCTGCTCCAACAAGTCCAGGTCCTCCCTGTGCTGAGGCTCCCTGAGACCTGGATGCAGCACCCCAGGTGGAGTCTCACCAGAGAAGAGCAGAGGGGCAGAATCCTCTCCCCTGACCTGCTGCCTGTGCTGCTGCCCTCCGGCAGGATCTGAGTTTTCCTGGCTGGGATGCAGGTGCTGCCATCCCGGGAAGAGCAGCATGGAATCCCCGAGCTGTTCCAGGCACTGGAATGTAGCAGACACGAGGCGGGAACTCACCTGCAGGCTCAGCTGGCCATGGAGCTGAGAGCTCAGAGGGGAGCAGTGCTCCTTCCCTGGCAGCTGGGAGGTCCATCCTATTGATGCCCTAAGCTTTAGCTTTCATATTTTCAGGTTCTGTGCTGCCCAGGGGTGCAGTTCTGAGCCTCACATTCAGTGCTGGTGAGCTCTTCATAGAGCAGGGAGACAAAACAAATCCTTTTCCTGCTGAGGAGCAAGAACAACTTTCAGTCCAACAGCACAAAAAACTGACTGAAGGGAGAAACAAGAAGGATGAGATCTCACAACCTGAGGCTGTAACTGGAGAACTAAAGCCCAATATACAAATATATCAAAACTAATAAAATGTAAGATCTCGTGACCTTTTGTCTATTTTGTGACCATTTTGGGTCCACCCTGGGTGTAGTCCTGGTCAGGTTCTTGTCCTGCCCAAGGTGGATCCTAAAGGCCTTTCAATAAATCCCTACTTTATTCTCTTAGCTCTGTCCAGTCTTCAGTCTGTTTCAGGTCAGCCTTCCCAAGGCATCACACAGAAATTCAGGAATGTTAGACAGAGAAAGCCAACCAGAGGTTACCTGGCTACCCCAAAAAATCTTCCTGGATTTCTCATATGCCTTATCACTGAACCAGGACAGAGAAAGCCACAAACAGCCCCAAATTCTGCTTCTTTGCTGAGCTGTCCCAATCAATTTGCAGCAGCCTTCAGATGTCTTCACAGTTTGAAGCAAAGCTGCTACCAGGGCTTGGGAAATGTGATTGAGCCTGACTTCAGTTATGGAAAACCTACAAGGCAAAAGTATGAAAAGCTTGCTGGTAAATCATTTACAAGAAAATATCTTGCTCAGCATGGGGTTTGCAGTGAGGGGGTCATATTTAATGACCTGCTTCAAATGTTAATATAAATCATTACTTCCTCACCAGCTAAATCACGGCTGCCTCATGCCCTGTGTGCTCTCCCCCAGAAATGTCACTGACTGGTGAACATGCTGGGGTTTGGAGCCACGTGGCACCCAGGGATGGAGAGAAGGACAGGGAACATGAGGGGCTGTCAGGCATTCCAGGGGAGATGCCCATTCCTGGTTCAGCTGTGCAGCTCCCTGGTTTCCACAGCACTGCCCCTCTCTGCAAAACACAGGAATTTTGGGAACCTTTTTGACAGCCTGCTAAACTCCAGTAACCTGAATGAACCCTGGAGTAGAAGCAGGGACGTGTGTTTAGGAGGATACAGGAGGCAAATGTTTGGCTTTGGTTGAATGATGCCTGTGAGTTGTGCAGGGAAACTTCTTCCAAAGTGCAGAATAGACCTCGGGCTCAGCTGGGACAGCCAGCAGAGATTCCCCATGGAGCCACCTCAGGCAGAACCCCCTCAGGTCAGGCACAGGAGGTGCAGGGGGAACAGCCTGGGACTCCATGGCCAAAGGAATGCGTGTGCAAGGGAAGGGGGGGAAAATTCCCTGAACTCCCTCTCCTTGGAAAACAAACACTGCACCTCTGAAAGGCAGCAGCCACTGCAAACATGAGGGAACACGAGTCCCACATCTATTTCTTGGCAGTGGATCCACTTGGTGCTGGAAGGGGGCTGTGGGCTGCTTTCACCTGTTTATTTTACACAGAGCAGCGAGGGAGAGAAACCTCAGGATGTCAATAGACAATTGGTAGCTCATTGCTCTTTTCCTACCTTTAGATCATAATTTAAAAACCCAAAGATGCATGCATGGCACACGCCTTGTCCTTGTTGCCTGTGTGAGAATGTCAGTTCTGTAGGTCATCCAGAGAGATTTTATGGTAACAATATGCAAGTGAAAGCAGTTGCTGCTTTTGATGGATGTGTTTAGCACAACGATACTTTTACATTTTAAAAAATGAGAAGAAAACTTTAATCTTTTCAGTCCATAGTAAGTACAAAAAGCAAAGTCAAAGCATGTTTAAGGTGTTACCTTTTCTTAACAGAACTGTCTTAGGCAAGGAGAGGAAGTAGGAGTTGAGTAAGTAAGGCTTCAAAGTAAATGGACAATTTTGGATTCACGGTGAAGATGCAGTAAAAAGGTGTGGAATATTGTGTGAATGGGAAAACAAATCTACAGCAGAAGCACAACTAGCACAAATATAGCTGTGAGACTGCCCAGAGAGGCTACAGGCTGGGCTGTCCTAATCCCCAAACAGAAACCAAGACTGGTGTTTTCCAAGTCTGTGTGCATCGTGTTTTCCTCAGTCTCCTTTCTTTTCCTCCTTTATGCGTGAGTAAGATTTTAATTTTAGCAGAAATTCTACTGGGCTTTTGTGGGCAGGTCGGGGAAAGGAACTGAAGGATGACACTTTTATTTCTTCATACGAATGCAGGGATGTTTGTCTGAGCTCAGCTGGCAAGGCCACCACCAGAGAGGGGTCACAAGTCCAGCTCATATTTGATTTCCCAGGGAAGTTATTGAGGAGAGAATATTCGAGAATGTTTGAAGTCACCATGCATGGGCAGGCACAGAGCTCAAACCATTCACAGAGTGGTCTGCATGTCAATGTTACCCTGGTATGATGGACCCAGGTTTGTCTGGTCATGCACAGGAGGTTGCACAGGAGGATTCCTGGGCCCAGCTTCTGCAAGGGACACATGTTGAGAAGTACAAAACTCTGCTCATTCATTCATTCTGCAGCTCTGATGGGCTGGCATCTGCCTGGTTGGTGAAGGAATCTCACTGACCAGGTCAACCCATCCAGAGGCTGAATTTCCTCCATGCTGTGCTTCTTCAACAGTGCTGCAAGGGGCTCCTCTGTGAGTGGAATGATGTTTGGATGGGTTTAATCACAGGGAAACAGGAGACTGAGCTGATCTCACCACCCCAGACAGGGACCCCAGGCACCCCTACCAGTGTTTGGTGTGAAAGCAGAGAGAAAATAGCTCAGGGTTTTACTCTTCACTCCCACATCACTGACCTCTTCTGGAGTCCAAAAAGCCACCCCTGCCTGCTCTGTTTGTTTGTTTGTTCAGCCCTGTTTACTCACCAGCACAAGGGACACTGGCTCATTTGGCAGCCTCTAATGACAGCTTAAGGCTCACCACCCCGTACTAATTCTGTGTTGTTAAAAATACACTTTTTTTTCCAAATGAGAAATGGCAGCAAGCAAACACAGGGAATCTTCTCTAGTTCACAGTGTGTTTGCTTTGTCCCACACCTTTGTTTTGAGAGATGCTGTTTTTGTGGAAAATGGGCCTAGAGCTGAGTGAGTCTAGCTCAGCTCTTTCTAAGTATGTTTTCTGGGGATTTTCATGCTGGCTGAAAAACAAGCTACTTTTCACAGCCAAAAATGTGAACCGAAAATGAGCTCAAGAGCCATTGATTGCAAGATAAGCAGAAGCCTTTCAACTGAGATTGGCCACAGTGCTGTAGCATGACTATTACTGGTTGGACACTTCCTGAAATGCAGTGGTGTCAGGAGCTAAAATTACCAACATTTCTGTGGGGTTCTGAAAGTAATTCTTATTCTGTTCCATCAACCCCTGTAAGAGTGGTGACCAATTTTTTTCCCTACATTGGTATAAGGGGAAATAACCAGAAGAATAGTCAATGAGCTATTTATAAAGATATAATGCAATGCACACTCATCTGCTTCTGATGAATGGGTCTGGCCATCAGCAAAACCATGAGGGATTAGAGGAGAAAATGGTTTTGTGTTTCTTCCTGTACTTTTTACTGTTAATCTACAGCATCTGATCTGATGCTGTTCCATCCTCTGAACCCCAAAGCATTTGGTTTGGTGAGACCCTCCTTGGTTCCTCTCACCTGACTGCTGAGGTGGAATGAAGGGATGGAAAGGTTCTGCATGACACATTGAATAATCACATTCCCCACGTCCACTCACCAGCAAAATATTAAAATATTTTTATTAAAATATTTTATTTAAGAAAGGATTTTGTGAGCCATTCCCTTCAACATCCCTGCAACTGAACAGTATGCACTGTTCATTTTCTGTGGGCTGCAGAAGTTGTGATCATTAATCACTAATCTCACATTTTCAATCAATGTTTTCTTATGGATTTGGTGGTCTTTGTACACTTTGAAAAAACTTGGGAATATTTGGTGAATTGGGTTATTTTAAATGGAAATAAGTATTGACTTCGGTGGGAATAGACAGCCCTTTGTGCTGTCTGAAGTTGATAACTCTTTTCTATGCTAAACTAGCTCAAGAGTTTGAACTACACTTTCTGGTCTATCTAAGACAGGTCTATCTGGTCTATCATGTTGCTTCCATGTTGGATAGTTCAATCTGCATCCATCTTTAAAAGCAACTTTTTTATCCCTTCAGGTGGGAATTGGTTAAACCAGGTAGACATTGCCATTGTGCTGATAAAGAAGTGGGGATTTGCACCCCAAACCAGGTCCCTCTGTCTCACTCACTCCTCCTCAGCTGGGACATTGGGCTTTCCACCCCACAGCGTGAGCAGGAGCTGTTGCTCTGTGAGGCCTCAGAGCAGATATGCACACATGTCAGCTCTATGGTGATCCAGATGCCCTCCTCCAGACAGCTCTCTGAAAAAAATGACTTCATATAGGAAAGACATGTTTTTCACGTCTGGCTCTTGAACATTGTTTTTCGGTTTCATGGTATTTTCTGTAATTAGCAACAAAAATTCAGGCACAGGAATATAGTGTGTGCTTGTTCCATGAAGAGCTGGGACCATTTTGATATTTTGCAAAAAAAAAAAAAAAAGAAAAAAAAAAAGAAAAGCTCATTTAATACCAGCCCAGCTATTTATACCTCTTGCACAAACTTAAACATAACAAAAAGTGCAACATAACTCATGAAGCAAAGGAGCGTCTCTGCCAAGTGTAATATTTGTATTTGGAAACATGGTCTATATTGTATGAAGCAGTAGCCTTCTGACTGCCTCCAAGGTTTCTTTTGGCTGATGTTTATCCAAACAGTCTTGCTCTCCATTCATTTTGATGGCTGAAGGGGAGCTGAGTGTTTGTGCTCGGTGGGACTGGCACGGCTCAGCCTCTGCTCCTTCAGCTGGCGCCGATGCCCGCTCCGAGCCCAGGGCTGCCTGTGCTGCCACTCCTCCTTTACACATCAGCAAAGGCTCCTCTTCTCTGATCCTGCAGATCTGCCACTGTGGGAATGAGTCACAGCACCCCTGTTTAAAGGAGGCCCTGCCCTTTGCTGTCATGGCCATGAGGGACTGGTGCAAACCCACTGGGTGTGGGAGAAGCCCTTGCACCAGGGCCATCAGGGAGTCTGGAACTGGGAAACATCCATGGGCTCCTGCTCTGAAGATGACAGTGCTCAGGTAGAAAGCAGGAATTGTGATCTCCTTGTGATTTTGTAAAACTTGGATGCTGCCTTATCTCATATGTGAGGTGGATGTCTTTGTCATTCTTTCCCATTTGGAAGGGGTTCACAAAATATTCTGAGTTGGAAGGGACCCACAAGGACCATGAGTCCAATTCTTAAGTGGGATTGAACTCACAACCCTTGTGTCATGAGCATCATGCTCCAACCAACTGAGCTGATCTCGGGTTAGGAAATATTCTCCAGCTCTTTGTCATTCCTTTGGAGTTCTCTTCTAAAAATGATAATAATATCAGTAAATGTAGAAATAAAAGTAACAACAACAACAACAATATTAATTAGTAATGCTAATAATATGTTAATAATGTACTAATAATGTTATTATTAGTAACACTAACAACAACAAAAACAACAACAATAATAATAATTTTTCACACTCCTCATCATCATGATCATCATCACAGTAGAGTTGTCTGCACTACCAGGTTGCACTTAAGCCATACCCCCTGGGTAAGCTGAATTAATTTAGTGACAGACAGATGAAGTTGAGTTCATACCTAAAGGACTGAAGCACAAGCTTTCCAAATCCATGCCCTGAAGAGCCCAGGACATCAGGACTTATTTCAAGAAGATTCTTAAGCACAAAGTAATAAAACTTCTGAGAATGGTGAAGTTAGGATTAAGGTACAGTTGCTACACAAAGCAGCAGGAGCAGGGAGTGAAGAAGATGCAAGTCATTCAAAAGTGAGTCAAAAGGGCATATTAATAATGGAATATTGGAATAAACAAAGACCAAGCCTTGTTTTTCCCTCTTCTTTTCCCATCTGTCACTTATATACCACATTACCGTTGCCTCACTGTTCAGGACACTATCACAGCAGCCATTTTTTCTTGTGGATGAGCTGTTCCTGAAAAATGCAGCTGGCACAGGCCACTCTTATTTTTCACACAAGGAATGTAGGTCTTCCTGTTCCACATATTTTTCTTCAATGAGCGTAGTTATTGTTGTCACTGGGAGGAAAATCCTCCGTCTGCCTGCTAAAACACTTAAGAGAGGGAGATAAAGCATGAAATCTTTTTGTTGTGGCTGAGGATTTCCTCTACAAGGCTCCACTTCAGTGATTCATGGCTCTTCTCCAAAAGCAATGAAAATCTGGGATGGGTATTAATTATGATTTTCAGTCTGGAGCTGCATCCATGGCTGGTGTAACTCAAATATCCAGCACCTATGGAGGAGATTTAGGCTGGATTAGTGATCAGAGCTGGATCAGAACCAGTGCCACCTCCTCATTCTGCTCTGAGCTCAGGGATGTGCCCTCGTGCTGCCTCAGGAATGTTGCTGGATGCAATTGGTGCCCAGGGGCATTGCCAGGTATGGGGCATAATTTGGGCCTTCCCTTTCAGGGTTTCCAGGGCAAAGCTCAAGCCATCACCCAGAAAACTCTCTTCAAAAGTCACCTCCCAATCCATACCACAGCATGGAGTCTGCATCTGTGTTTTAGTGCAAGAAAAGATGCACTTTTTCCACTGATGGAGTAATAACAATACATTTTGGCACGTTTGAAACAAAAAAATAAGGGCAAGTGTTCTAATTTTTCTCTAAAGTTAGAGCCATTGTTCATCTGGGCAATTTTTGTGTACGAAATGAAGGCAGAGATCTGTCTTTTGAGGGAGAGCCACACTGTGGATAAGTGCAAAGGAATTCTGCCACAGCTTTGCCATGAATTATATGTCGTCTGAGGGATTTAACAATATCACAAAGTTCATCGAGAACAGGAACGCTCATTTTCCTATCTTTTCCTGCCAGCAAAACGAACAAGCAGTTGAGCTTCCTTAAAGAAATTCCACCCAGTAGCTCTGCCAGCTCTGCCTTCCTCATGTTCGTGTGCGTTCGCTTTGTTCCTGGGTCCCAGATGGATTTCTGAAAATGGCACGGGGTTGCCAAAACGCATCTGAAGGCACAGATCATCAGTATGCACAAATTGTAAAGAATGCAGCCCCTGGAGCGACGGGTGATTTCATCAAAAGTGACTTTCCAGCTACGCTGAAGCCTTTCATGTCTCTTGTGCAATCTGCAGCGCTAAAGCAAACAATTCCAGCGCCAGATTGTCATAAGGATACGAATGCTTCAGCTTATTAAAGGGCCACAATCTTATCAAATCAGAGGAGAAATGAAATCTCAGACAAAGTTAAGCTGCTATAAATACAGTCAGGTAGATGTAATTGATTTCTCTCCCCACAAATAAATTCCCCAAACCCTTTTAAACCTCTTAAGGCTTTTTAGTCAAAGGGCCAAGGTCTACTCGCCAGACCTTTGGTTTTGTGGAGCCCTTGAGCCACATTTTTGGTGCAGTGCTGTTCTTCTGGTGGTGTCAGGGGTGTTTTTCAGTGGCTCACCTGGGAAAGAGTGGGGAGATTTGGGATTTTTGAGAGAGCCCTATGGTGTTTGATTATTTGGTTGTTGTTTTGGATATAGATGTCTGTATGGTCTTAGAGTATGACAATAATAAGAGAGGCAAATGGATTTTGAGTGAGTTGTGGATACTTTTCCAAAGGGTGAGTTGACAGCAGGAGGGAGTGCACAGAACCTGAAACAAGTGCAGGAGTGTGTTGGAGCTGTGGTGCATTGGGACAAAAACACGAGCACAAAAGTGTACCCTGGCAGAGAAAGCATGGTGGGTTTGGGCCCCACATTTTGTGGAAAGTGAATAAAAGTGGGGAAGTGAGAAGAGAGCAAGAGAGAAAGTGCAAGGAACTGCTTGGAATAGTGACAGCCTCCAGCTCCAGCAGTGCATGTAGAGAGGGAGGGTGTTGCTCACTGTGTCTGTCACCTGTAGAAGAGGGAGGGTGTTGCTCACTGTGTCTGTCACCTGTAGAAAAGGGTGCCTTGGAAGCAGAAAGAGAGGAGGCTTCTGCAAAAACTTAGTGGTGAGTTTCAGAACTGTTCAGAACTGTTAAGAGCTTTCAGAACTTTCTGTTACTCTCAGAACTCTTAAGTACACTTAAATCTATTTTCTATTTCAATATACAATTAATATTGTAGGGTGTTTTGCTGTTAGTCTAATAGAGGTTTTCTGAAGGAAGAAAAAACTCAAATCTGGAAGAAAGTTTTCACATTTCATTTTAAAATTTTTTATTTGCATAGAAAGCAACACCCCAATTCTACCATTTTTATCCACACAGAGAATTTACCACGTTGGCATCGTATCAGGAAACCACATTCTTCCAAGGTGTTTGGAGACTTGCTCAGGTGTGGAGTGAAACCTTCAACAGTGGAAACTTCTCAAGATACATGGGACAAATCTCTGTTAGAGATAGTATCTGATGTGCCTTAAGGCAGGACCATGGCTGGACCTCCTTGTGGGGGCCACTGGAGCCCAGTTTCCCTCTCACAATCAGCGCTGCTGCAGCCACTGGCTGAAGTGCCTGAAAGAAAGCAGCATCTCAACACAGGGATTTGGATATGGTGCCTGCATTTCCCCTCCCTTCTCTCATTTTCCAGGCTTTGGGAACAAATCTTAAATGCTCATCAAGTTTCAAGACAACAAATTAAAGTAGGTCACGTCACAACTTTGCCAGCTGATTTATTTTAAAAAGAGTAAAGCAGTGATGAATTCCATACAGCCTCTTCTGGTAAAGGCACCATCTCCTCTACAACTCAATTTACGGTGTAAGAAGGTTGGTATTTTTATGGCATTTCTCTTCAACTTAAAAGGAAATTTTTATGAAGACAGTTCAATCACTTTCTTTCTTCTATTTTTTTTAAAAAAGAACAAATTAGGAAGGGGTTTTTTTTTGTGTGTGTGTGTTCAAAGACAGCTCTTATATTCTGGTTGGAAACTTCTTATTTTTTTCCTAGCTGAGGATTTCAGCTGGATCAGCTTCCTGAATTGAATTGCTGAATGAACACCAGGGTGAAGGCAGAGGCTGGCAGGAGAGAGGCAGTGAGCACATCTGGCTGGAGGCAGGGGGTAAGGAAAAGAGACAGTCTGAGCGAGGAGAACAAAGGGGATCCGACCCCTGGGTGCTTTCCTGAGGGTCTACCTACACCACCAAAGGCAGCCACAGCCGTGGGGTGGAAACTTGTGAGCGATGCTGATGTGAAGGCACAGCTGGGCCTGGAGCTGATTTTGAGTTGTAGCTTTTGTTTTCCTTCCAGACCCTGTGGAGATACAGCAGGTTCCTCTCTGAGGTTGAGACATCTCTGCCACAGCAGCAGCAGCAGCTGCAGGTGTTTGCTCCCCCTTTCCTCTCCCCTGGTGCTGCTCCATGGCCATCCCTGTTTTTCCCAAGCATGAGCCAGTCCCTGGGGCAGGAACCTGTTCTGGCCAGCAGCCCCTGCCCTGCTGTGGCTCCCATCCTTGGGCAGGGGTTTAATCCCGGTGAAGGCTTTGCAGCCTGCTGAGCACAGGGGTCAGGAAAACACCTCGCAGCTGGAGCCAGGACGTGCTGCAGCCCTTGCTTCCGTGGGCTCTGCATCCCGCTGTCAGCACTGTCTGCAGGGCTGCAAAGGTGTCCTGTGCCGGCAGCGTCTCTTGGGGGAGCTTTAGAGGCTCTCATCCCCCTTCCCCTCCCTTTCCCATTTCCTAATTTATCTTCTCAAAGGGGCTGGAGGGCAGGCTGTCAGCCTGAGCGCTGTCTGGCACCAGGTGAGAGGTGATGGCTGGGGCTGTGTCCCAACCTGTGCCCATCCCGGGGGCTTTGCTGGACCCAAGCAATCCTCTGTGATGGAATACGGGTCCTGTGGGCTTCCATCATATGTGTGCTCACACAACTGGCTTTGTGACTCGCCCCTTTGGCTTCTGCAGTCACATTTAATAAACTGAAGGCTGAGGTTTCACCCCAGAGAGAACAAAGCCCTCCTGGATGCAGGACAATGTGTCATCTGTGAGTGGCACATTGCAGAGGGGCACTGAGACCAAATCCTGCACAGTGTGCACTGTCTGCATCCACCCATTCCTGGTTCTTTGAGGGATTTGTCTGTGTGCTGCTTTGAGGTGTGGACAGTGTTTAATGTGGACACAAACTTGTTCTTGCCTCACACAGCCTGGTGGCTGCTCAGTTTCTGTCTAAGCCACTGGTGGGTATGAGACACAATCACTGGAATCTTCAGAAATATCAACATTAATGCCATTTGTGTTTCAGTGATCTTTCATAATAGTGCTCATGCTTTTAGAAGTGAGATGGAGCCCTGGAGGAAAAGGGATTTACAGTCAGGTCCCAGTTTTGCCCTGGACCTTCCTCTCTGACTTTAACCAGGTCAATTCTCTTGACATGATGAATTTTCCTAATATTACTATCATGCGTTAAAAGCTATGGGGAAATGTAAGGAATGTTTATTGAGCTGAGATCCCCAGAAGAGACTTAGAGATGTTTTGTAATGTAGAATAGAAACGTTTTGAGTGTGGAGAACCACAACCAAGGTATGGTTGTGAGCCTGCTGCTTAAGCCTGTCCTGTCCCACTGTGTAGGGGCTGACTGTGGATCACAAGAAGCCTCTGATTTTGGTTTTAACATAATGAGAAAGTCTGTGTTAGTAGAAAGGCCTCAGCTCCTTCCCCATCTTGACTGGAAATCCTGCCCATGGTGGAGGATATTTTAGTGGACATGAAGGTATTTGGTTGAAGATTGGGCTTGAGGATCTTGGAGGTCTTTTCCAACCTTAATGATCCCAGGATTCTGTGAATGCTCTCAGGAAGGGCTCTGCTCTAGGAGTGTAGTTGACAGCTTAACCCTGAAACCATTTGGTTACGTGCCAATAACCTGAGGAATTTCAGTTACCATGGCCTATGGTTACAGGCAAGTTCCTCTGCATGGAAGTCCTAAAAACCTCACCCATATGTGTGTGGGATCCCCCAAAACCAGCGCAGCCTCCTCCAGCGGTCTGCTCAGGCTTTGAGCCCTTTGTCTGCAGTGCTGGTTACAGCTGGCTCCACGGGCATGGAACTGGGACCTTCAAACAGCCCCAGTTAGCTATGGTCTGCTCAGCAGTGGTGCCAAGACAGCTGATGCTGTTTCCCTCCCAGGAAGAATCTGGAACACTGCAAAATGTGCAATGTTTCGCTTCCTGCGTTTTCCTCCCTCAGCGAACCCATCTCATCTTTCTTTCCTCATTTCTCTTGTTACCAGGGTGTGGTGCAGGTGAGGAGCTCCAGCTCCAGGCAGGGTCTGGTGGGCTGTCAGCAGACATCTGCTCCAGGAAGGCATGGGATCAGGGAGCACAGATATCAGGATGCTGCTTTGGTTTTGTTATAGGCTCCTCTGTGGCCACCAACAGCTCTGGAAACTGCCCTCTCTTTCCAGTTCATTGCATCCTAAACCATTTGCTTTGCAAAACTGTTGCAGAGCTTGATTCACAAAAAAGTGCTCTGAGCCTTGGGTGTGAAATATTGTGACAGAAGAAGGCATTCCAGCTCTTTATTGCATCACACATTTTAAATCATGGAAAATTGGACCAAAACACAGTAAGTTTAGCATAAAAAGGACTGCTTTCCAATTGCCTGTCAGGACCCTTTCAGCCTCATAACTGTTTTTGTGTGAAGCAATGAGTGTAATGCCTGTTGATAGTTGTTTGTTCCCTTGTTGTCTGGAAGTTGCTGGAAGCAATTTACAAGTTACTCTTGCTTAACGTCCAGGAAGAGAAAAGGATGGAAAATTTTGACTTGTTTCTTCTCGGTAGAGAGTCGATTCCCGAAACAACAGATTGGGCTACGGATGATTTGGACTTTCCTGTTGGCTTTGGGGGTTGAAGGCTCTGGCCCTTTGAATCCCCACTGCTTGTCATGAGCAGAAATTCGGGTGTCAGGCTCAAGTTCCCTTTGCTGTGCCTGCATTTTTCAATGCCATTTGTGCCACTCCCTTTGCAGAAAAGGTTCTTGTTGAAGGAAACATTACCTGAGGGACAGGATCATTTATCCTTTGGTACCACGTGTTGGTACAGAGTGTTCTCCCTCCAGTGTTTGCTACAGTCCCATTCCCTGGCTCTGCTCTCCTGCTGGCTGTGCCACTGTCCCTTTACTGCCAAATGCAGCGTTTTGCTCACCTTATGCAAATTTGAAGGTCATGTTCAAATGCTTTTTGATCAGTCAGGGTTTGTTTTCACACCTTGTCTTCCTGCATGCCTGTCCCTTCATTGACTGGCCATGGTGGATGGGGGCCTGAGAAACCTATTTTGGGGGTGGCATCCCTGCCCGTGGCAGGGGGGTGGAACTGGATCGTCTCTGAAGTCCCTTCCTGTCCAAAACTCTCTGTGATTCTGTGACTGAGGAATGGCATTTGGAGCTGCAAAGCAATTTAAGAGTTTCTGAGGGTTTTCTAAACCACAGTCTGCCTTCACAACCTGTTATGGGGTGACAACTAATGCTGTGGGGAAGATGTGATCATCTCCTGGGGACTGCACAGCTCCCACAGCCCTGAGAGCATCACAATTTGTTCTGTCTGACTTCCGGCAGACTGTCTAATTATATGAAAGAGCATTGCTCTCCATTTGGTCAGAAGATGTATTCTGAGCTAAGTTTACCTAATGTTTTCCTGATTTGTGTGGTTTTTGCTCTTTTTTCTCCCTTCCTTGAGCTGGACAACAATGTGGTCTTAGTCCAGCAATCAAACATGAAAGAGAGCCCATATGTATAAAATACCCTCCTCATGCTGGAACTTATCCAGAAGAGACAAATTGTCTTCATATAGGAGGTCTGGATTTGTGTCTCTTCCCATTAAAAAAAAAGAAAAATCTGGCATGAGAAGTGTCTTAGGATAGGGGCAATGTAGTGTTCATTGCCAGCGGTGCTGGGCTGTGCTTCCAGATCTGGGTGCTCAGGGATGCAGTGAGGCTTTTGCAAAGCCAACACAGGGCAAGCTCTTGGTAGGAGAGGGGCTGCCACTTGTCCCCTCTGCCCCACGGTTAGCAGCAAAGATATTGGATTAGTGTCTCCTAGAGAAGGCTTTTAAGCCTTTTCATTGAAGTCCACACTTGGCTTGACCTGAAAATCTCAGCCAGTGGGGGCAGGAAAGCTGGGAGTGCTGGTTCAAAAGGGGCTTGGCAGCTCTTGGAATTTTTGGGGTGCAGTGACATGGTGGTGACTGAGCTGTGGGGGGGTCATCTTGCTGCTGTCTCCCTTCTAGGCTTTGCTGCCAGTGAACCTTTCAAGGCTGGGTGAGATGGAGCTCTGAGCAACCTGGTGCAGTGGGAGTTGTCCCTGCCATGGCAAAGTGGATGGAACTAGAGGATCTTTGAGCTTCCTTCCAACCCAAACCATGGTTCTCTCTAGAGGGCTGTGGATTTGAAAATGTTGGAGAGCACCTCCACATCTGGTGAAAGCATTGGGAAGTTTTGCAGAAGGCAATCTTCGGGAGAAATGGATGGATATTCTTGGGAAGAAAAAAAATCTCTGTTTCTATAAAATTTGTTCCACCCTATTCAAGCTCTGTTCAAAAACACTTCTGCAGCTCGTGGTAGAATTGCCAGCCTGGAGGTGTCAGATGGAGCAGATAGTCCTGTGGGATTCCCTGGCCTTGCAGATGTCCTCTTCTAAAGCTGGAATTACCTGGCCTCACCTCCTTTCAAATGCAGACCAAACACACCCTGACAGTGACTTTGACATCACAGCTGGGCTCTCCTTCCATGTGTTTGTTCCCTGTATGGCTGCCTGGATGCTGCTTCCATCCCAGGACTGAGATCCAGACTGGCAGTGCTGGCTCCTGGACACAGCTGGATCTAAAAGCACACAGCTCTCCTGGCTTCCCACCCTCTTCCTCCCCAGCAGTGCTGAGCAGCCAGGCAGGGAGCAGGGCCCTGCTTTCCCTGTGGCTCAGGGCAATCCCACCGGCTGCACAAACAGCCCGGCCTCTCCATCCAGGACACCCAATGATGGATGCGGTGGTGTTTGAGGTCGAGTCAGCTTCCTCCCCCACCTCTGCTGCTCTGGTGGCTTCCTGCCTCCTGTCTGTGTGCTGGGAAGACAAGGCCAGGTCCCCCTTTTCCTTGTGGGATAAGGAAAGTGCTCCAGTGCTCTCAGCGGTGCTGGGAGCGGGATGAACCCACCAGCTTGGATGGCTGATAAGGGGCTGAGAGGAAGTGGGGTTGACCTTGGGGGCACAAGCCACACTAAAT
The DNA here is from genome assembly GCA_013400435.1 of Pycnonotus jocosus. Taxonomy (NCBI): domain Eukaryota; kingdom Metazoa; phylum Chordata; class Aves; order Passeriformes; family Pycnonotidae; genus Pycnonotus; species Pycnonotus jocosus. The sequence goes on from VWYP01026290.1 coordinate 107,244, forward strand.
TACAGCAGTGCTGAGGGCTGTGCCGCTATGGGCAAGGGCAAAACCCAGTTATTTGTTCAGGTTAACCACTGCCATGGAGCAGCTGGGGGCTGTGGTGCGGCCACGGGCGCTGCTGCTCGGGAAAAGGGCTCAGGAATGTTCCCTCCCCTCATACCTACCAGCTGAGCCTTTTAATTTGGCTTTTCTGGGGTTGTGTACCTAGTGGTGATTTAACACGTGGTGAGAGGTTTGGGGAATGGCTCTGTCAGTGGACAGCCAGGCAGGGGAGGTCCTTAGGCTGCTTTGGATGTAGACACTGTGTTTTCTTTGCTCAGCTCCTTTCATTCCTTCTGACTTGCTCCTGTCTGAGACCACCCTCCTTCAGGATACCATTATCCACATGCTGATTTAAATTGGGATGACCCTTAATGAGGCCACATTGTAATTCAATGCACTATTCTTTCCTCTCTGCACTGGGCAGAGGTTCTTTCCATTCCTGTGACTGCATCCTCTCAACCCAAAGTGACTCCTGCTGTTTCCACACTCTTTCTTGGTGTTTCCCAGGCAGGCTGTAAGATGAGGGATGTGTAGGAGAACTGATGCATCGAATTCAGTGTGTTCAGATGTGGTTGCTGCTGCAGGCAGTAGTGGCAGACCTTGCTGTTTCTCCAAGCTGTCACTTGCTGGTTGTGCCAGCTGGAATAGCTGGGACATTTGCACATGAGATGGAGCTGTGCTTCTGCCTCCTGGATGGAGATGTCATGCCAGGCTGGATCCTCTGCCTTTTAGGGGTAATAGGAACTGCAGCAGTGCTGGAATGCTGCTTAAGATTTGTCATCATGATTTTTGGCAGGCAGGAGGTGTATGAAGCCGGGCTGCACCGTGGTTAGAAGGTGCTCCCCGTGGACTGCTTGATGGTAAACACTGCCAGAGACAGTGGGACACAGGAATCCCTGTGTCTACTTGGTCATTTGCACTTCTCCCATTTCCTTACCCGGCTCAGGGAGCCCTACCCAGGCAGATGGGACATTTCCAAGGCCAGCTGTGTCCTAGTTCTGTGTTTCATGGCTGAGCAGCATCCCCTCAAGAGCTGCCCCTGGGAAGTGTGGAAAGGGGAACGGCTGCAGCTTGGATTTGGGGACAAAGGAATGGGCTAAGCACTGCAAATGGGTTAAGCACAGCTGTGCTGGAGCCAGCCTGGAATATGGTGCCTGGAGTGGAAACTAGTTCCCAAGCCTTCCCTGCTCCCCAAACTTTCTGACTCACATCCTGTATCCACCACCATGGTGTGCACACGCTGTCCCTTGCTTCAGGCATGTTTCAGAGTCTTACTAGAGTCCTCCTGAAATCCATAAGTGAAGCACTGTTCCACTTCAAGCAAAGCATTGGTCAGACCTATAATAAACAGCAAGCTCTGACATTTAACACATGTAATACTGTTTGCCCAGTTTTAAAAAGGAAATATTATCTAAGCACTCCTCTGAAGGCTAGAGCCACCCACACTTAGCTGTGTTAGGTTTGGCCAGTTTGACCTGTGCAATATTGCTATCACTTCCAGAATATAACATTCTCAACCCCTTATAAATTGTGCAATGTACTGAATGAAAAGTTTCTCTGTGTGTTTAAACATCCCCCCTCTGGCACTCCCAGATCCTTCTTGTGATAGAGAATAAATAAGGAAAAACTTTATAACTCCCTGAACTGATAGAAAATTAGCACAGTCATAAATGGCGTCTGTGGCTTTAGCAGCACAGCTGAAAAGGAAAAATGAATAAACCTGCCACTCATAAAGTAAGAGGCAGAGCTGAAGCATGACTGCTGCCATTTTAGCCTCCTGGCCCTTCTCCCCCCTGTGCAAATGCAAAAATAGCCTCATGCCCTGTGCAGGAGGCAAGGAAGTGCTCTGCTGTGGGACCCTTCCTGCAGGCACCGCTGTACAGCACATGACTGGAGGATATCCTAAATTAATTTACATAGACATATAAGTACATGCATGTGTGTGTTTTCTGTATGAAATATGAAACCAGCGATTTCTTAGCCAACCCCTTAATTTGTCTGAAACAGCACAGGCATAATGGAAACTGCCCACACATTTTTCCATTAAAAGTTACAAAGGGAAAGAAGCGGGGAATCGGTGATAGAAAAACACATGCTGGCACAGAAATGCCATGGAGCCAGGAGGCAACACACACTCAAACACTCACTCCAGTTTGCTGGGAAAAGTGACATCTTTATTCTGCTGGTCTCCCTGCTGATGCTCTCCCTCCTCAGCATGCTGGGTTCTGCGTGGAGGGGAGGGATTCTGGTGCCTGTGCAGGTGGATGAATACGAAGAAATCCCAGTTTGTCCATATCTGTTTCTCAGGTTTCCTCCTCTGGGTGAGAAAGAGCCTCACCATGTCCCTTGTGTGGTGCTGCATGGTCCTGTGGGTGACAGAGGAGCTGCAGAGCAGCTGTGCCTGGCTGGGGGATGAACAGGCTCCCTGCCCTGACAGCTCCCTGCCCTCGCTAGGAAGGGCACGTGCCAGGTTTCCGCACAGTCTGTCCAGCCTGAACGTGACTTTCTCCAGGGATGGATGAGTGTGTGACTCTGCTGCTGAGTGTAAGCCAAAGCCAAGCTGCTGTGAGCCATGGTTGCTGCTGGGTGGTTCCTGATGGAGAACGAAGGAAGGGGAGAAAGGGAGAATCCTCAGAAGAGGCAGCTCCCTGGGCCATCGCTGAGTTCTCCCTCACTGCCTTCCCCCTGCCAACCACGGAGACACCACAAGTAAGACACTGCAGCATTAAGGCCCCACCATTCAGATCCTTCAACAGGAAAAGGTAAATCTCCCCCTTTCCTGCCTTCAGCTGGCCTGGCCCCGCTCTGATGGAAGTATCAGGTGCATCAGCAACTCATTGCCACCAGCCCTACGCCCTCACCGTGATGGCTGTGTCTGGAACAGCCCCACCAGCTCAACAGCGTTTTTCCAAAGAATTCCTCGTGTTGACAGTGCTAACCAGCCTGCACAGTGGGAGGGGGGGGGAAAAGCAGCTGGTAACTAATGCAGGGCTGTGGGGATTGGTGGATGTGTGTATGGTTCTGGTTTGCTCTATATTGTCCTATAACCCATCTGCATCACTGTGGGTTATGTTAGTGGAATTTTGCTGCTCAGCAGCTGGCTGGGCAATGTGAAGCCAGGCCCACTCATCCTTTTAACCATCAAAGGTAAAATTCAACCCATTTATGGTTGCCTCAGGGCACTGCTCCACACATCTTTCACAGCAGCTGTGCCAGCTTAACGCATTCCCACCAACTTGACTCAGAAGCCGCGCTGCAATTTGTATCTGCTGATTGATTGGGGGTTAAAAATAAGTTGGATGACTTGACTGGTTCCTTGTTTCAGTTTTCCTGTTCAGTTCTGCTTGTTTCAATCCCCTCCATATCTTTGAGTGTTCCAATATGCCTGTTCTGTGGCAATGTAAGAAACACACCAACAGCTTCTCCTAAGCACTGACCTGTGCCTGGGAATGTGAGCCACAAACCCTTCCTTGGGTCTTGTTCTAATAGGAAGAGTTCCATACTTCAAAGATGGAGCCAAATTTGGCCATGGTAAACTCCAGCACCTTGATGAAGTCTACTACACAAAGTAATTTCGTTTTGGTACAATTTTGGAAAGGAGATAAAGAAAATAGAAAATAAAATAAAATAAGCAGCCCGGCTCTGAACGGATCATAATTTATTATGAAGTAGGACAGACTTTGTTTTTAAAAAAGACTGTTGCTTAGGAGAACAGACTATCTCAATCTGCCCTTCAGGACTCATCCTATGAAACACCTAGCAGGTCCTATCAGAAGTTGTTTGGCAGAGTCTCCAGCCTTGGCAAATTACAAGTGGTTAAGACTTGAAACTTTGTGCGTCATTTCATTTATTAGAATAATTTTTCCTCTTCCCTGACACTTTATGTGCTATGTTCTGTATTAAAAGTGTAGTAGCATTTCTCAATAGCACCATAATTTACTAATCCACAAAGGGCAGGGATGTGTTTTATATTTCAAGAATTGTGACCAATGGCCCTCTCATCTCTCTCCCAGAGAAACCTGAGAATGCTGTTCCCCCCCACATTGTTAAGTAAGAAGCAGAGCTTATTCCCTGAAAATACCTGTCTTCCCTGTGAAGTGATCCTGGAGCTCCTTGTGCCTTTCATCCATCTGCTGTCAATTTAACTGGCTCCACGAGCTAGTGGCGCCTTCGTATGACCTTGCAAGAATTTACAAAATCTGTTTTTTATAAAAAATCAGGGGTGATCCCCATGTTTACCCTCTTGCTCAACTAACCGTGTTTTGTTACTACCAGCTTGTGCTAGAACATATCCACGTCTTCCCCACCAACTCAAGTCTGGATGTGGGATGCTCCCATGGCTTGGCCAAGTTTTCCAGCTGCTGAGGTTACCTCAGTGGAGCAGTCCCTGGTGCAGATGTACGGTGGCTCTGCCTGGGCTGATGTCTTTTTGGAGACCTGGATGTTTCTGGAGACCCAGCACAGCCCAGGCTGCCTGATTTGCACCACCTGGGCAGACCAACACAAGCCTGGCCCTGCCCAGGCCAGCGGGGTTGTTGTGCCTGTGTTAATCCCATGGGCACCAAGAACATCCATCCATGAACTCGCAACCAACCCAACCCAAGAGGCTGACAGAGGCACAGAAAAGATTTACAGGATGCCACAGGAGGGTTTGGGTTGGAAGAGACCTTAGATATAATCTATGTTTGTCTGTGTCTAGCAGAGGGATTTGCCTTTTGTGTCTGTCTCGAATCTTTGAGCTCAGACTGACTGCGATGCCGGCCGGTTTCTGTGTGAGGTTCCACATGTGTGTGTCAGACCACATAACCCCAAAATAGGCAATTCTCTAGGGACATTTAGCCTCAGTTTTCCAAATGAACTTGCAGCAAGGCAGTCTTTCACAGGATGGAACTGTATTTATTTACTGAGGGTGTAACTATTATCTTTCATCAGAATGCAGATATGAGCTGCTTTATGACAGGATTATGTATGTAAACTTGCACTTTATAAAAATTTGGAAGTAAAACCTTTGCCTAACAACAGTCGTGTTCTTGGAAATCAAGTTCCATCTACAGAAGCCTTTCATGTTAGAGATACATCCCACATGTGAGTCATTGTTACAATTCAATAAATACTTTACAAAAATAATGCTAGCTTTTTAAAAAAATTAAGACATTTTAAGACACCCAGTAGTTCCTCCCAGAAAGCTTCCCTTAAAGAATAGCTACTTCTGTAGGACATTGTGCACTCAGCATGAGAAAAATGGGGGAAAAGGGCTGGTTGCATCTTTTATCCCAGGGAACTTGTGGATTCCACTTTTACTGTTCTCTAAAATAATAAAATTCTTCCTTTTCTTAAAAGAAAGAAACGAGCAGATCCAAACATTCTTCATACTGAAAACTGGGAAGGAACTGTGATCTTTTTGGTCCTTTGGCATGGATTCCTTCTCTACCCTCACTCCTCCAAAGTCTTGCAGCATGCTCAGTTCACAGGTAGCTGCTCTGAAGGTGCAAGCCCCAACAGCTGCAGGTTCCTATCAGAGATGTCTCCAGGAGAGGGCTGTTTGTAACTCCTGCAGAACCACTGCACCAGGACATTTTCTGGACCACAGGAAAACCACAGCTACATCTTCCTGCAAGCCTACCCCAGGTGGACTGCAAAGACCTGAGCTAGAAGGTAACAGGAAGAATTCCAAGAGGAAAAATTGCTAGGGATTTTCGATATTCACTTTTGACTATTACCCTTCCAAAATAAAATTCTTCCCTCCTTAGATACGACTAGTCATGAAACCAATTATGGAGAAAACTAATGCTGTAGGTGCATTAATCTTGTAAACCATTCCCATATGGAAGAATACATTCTTCAATCCTATTGTTTATAACAACTTTTAAATATGTGCCTGCTCAGCTGGGGCCTTGGGGCCTGATGGTGATGGCAGCTACCCCCCATCCCCTCCATTATGTTACAGATGGGAAATAAAATGAAATGCACATTATTACATGAACGTTATTGCAGTATAAAATCCTATCAGGACGAGACTTATGTACGTCTGTATGCAAAAATAGGTGTGTGTGAGGCAGAGAGATACGTGTTTATAAATTACACACACTGTGAAAAATACTTATGTATTATTATATTACAACTATATACATTCATTAGAAAGGGACTGACCAACCCCTGCCCAGGAGCCGATGCAGCAGCCATCACCAGTCCTTTGGCATTCAGGAAACGAATGCTATTTTGCATCTGAAGAAAAGGAAAACCCTCTCAGTATTCCCTTGCTTCTTGAAACTGCTTGTAGTAGTCTTCGTCTGACGGGTTTTCCGTGCACTTCTGCCCGTTGTTGGGCGGCCGGGCCTCGTTGTAGCGGCTCCAGTCTCCTTTGCATATGATCCAGGGCAGGATGTCCACTTTGTAGTGGAGTTCTGCTGAGAACTCGATGCTGATCAGGTTGGGTGTCCCGGCCCCTTTGCCCCTGGTGATCAGCTGCATGTTGTCATCGTAGCAGCAGTGCTGTGCCGCCAGCGTCGTGCTCTCCAAGGACAGCATGGAGCGGATGCAGTACCGCGCCGTGGGCTTGTAGATCTCCAGCTTCTCCTTTGGACCGCTGGCGTCCTTCCAGCGGAAGCTTTTCCTCTTGAGGCGGTCGTAGATTTCGGCAGTGCTGTAGGCGACTTCTCTGGGGTAGGAGCAGGGGCAGCTGGGCAGATCGTTGACCACTTTGTGCATGTATTTCTTCAGGAACTCGCTCTTGCAGCTCATCCATCTCTCGCAGCTGTCAGTATCTGTGTCAGGGCAGGAAATGGAAACTTAAGATACATTAAGCAGCATCCCAGTGGGTGTGATCAGTGATAACAAATGAGTGAAGTGTAGCTGTTCAGCACCAGGGCTCTGCTGTAGAAGGAAAGGGCAGTCACAGCTTGCTGCCCTGCCCACTGTGCTGTCTTGTCAGATAGAGAAACCACTTGTGACTGACTTCAGTGTCACAGGCAGTGCTGGTCTGAGTTACAGAGCAGAACCAGCCCAGTTGGAATCTGTGATGTTTCTTCTACCTGGGAAATTCTGACTAGGCTACTGATATCCCCATGTGGCACGAAGAGACCCTACCATGGGTTGATGAGCAACAGAGAAAGAGAAATCACAGTGATTTGGTACCAGTCTCCAGTTGGAACCTTTAGTCAGAACACACTCAACAGGAAAAATGTTGAGTGTGTTCAGTCAGATGTTGAAGGATTAAGTTTCAGATGATGCTAGACATTCCAATATGGCAAGCAAGGCCCCGATTACTCTTTCTGAAGTTCATTTTAGGCCCTAGTTCAGCCTTTCTTTTTAAAAAGAAATACTTTTTTCTATTTGATATCCTCTTTCCAAAGGGGTATTTCAATAATCTCTAGCTCAGACATGGAGACTGACATCTCAGCTGGCAAATGCAGCCAAAAGTGATTCAGGTTCTGAAAGGGCATACGTGACTGTACATCAGAGTGGCTGTACATCAGCAGGAGTTTATGCCACCAGAGCCATGAGGTATGGCTGGGATTAAAGGGATTTGTAGACCAGTAGCATATTTAATACCAGCATTTTATTATTTTGCAAGACTCTTGGGAGAATCCAGGTAAACATGTCCTACCTAAAACATTATTTAAGGTGTCTATATCATCCTATGGGCTGTATATATTGCTCTACATTTACTTGAGAGGACTCCGCAGGAGAGTAACTGGGACCTAAAACTCTTACAGCACACATTCTTGCAAAATATTTACTTAGTGATCAGTGTCCTGTTTTTCTGTCTCCTTAAAGAATCTCATCCTGGCTGTCATTAACTACTGTGCTCTGCCACCATAGGAGGGAGGTGCTGGGTTACACTATTTATTCAATTAATCCAGCACCCAGCGTCTCTGAGTGGCCACACTGTGGTTTCATTGAAGGGATGACATCAGAACATTGCAGATGTTGGACTGAGTTTTAGAAAGTTCAGAATCAAGCCATGCCCTATAAAATTGCTTTGGCTACCCCCACTGCAGCACACAGAGCTATAAAAGCAATTCATGCTCATAAAAGTCATTGCCCTTTTATTTTAATGTGACAGCTGTATTTAAAATGCTTTTATAGGATCTTCCATTCGAGGCTATTTCAGCAAAATAATAAAAAGTGTTTGATTTTTTTCCCCCCTCCATTAATGTGGAGTCTTACATTTCTTTTTCTGAATTAGGACAACAAATAACCCTTTTATGATGAAACAAGCACAGGACTTAAGGGGAGAAAAAAATATTATGACCAAAGCAAATGTTCAGATCACAAATGTAAGCAAGATAATAAATGGCTGTACTACTGGCATTTTTAAGGCTAAACTCAGTATCTTGATCCCACAGGACTAAGAAAATCCTACGGAAGTCTCTTATCTGTTGCTGAAGGATTGACTAGGCTGCTTACCAACTTCAAACAGTTTGGTTGCGTTGAAGTCTTCACTCCCTGCAAGTAAACTCACTTCTGTGGCAGCTGTCCTGAAGGTATCTTCAATCCCTACGACAAACACGTGTTAGTGCTGCTGTTTTCCCATTAAAATGGCACCAGCTGTCCCCTTGCCACCCCTCCCTCCCCAGGCTCTGCAAGGTGCTTTGTTTAGGCAGGGAAACATTCTGAACCTGCTGCTGGACTGTTCCTTTAAAATCATAATGACCAAGGAATCTGTGCTGTTGATAGGGTTAAACAGAGTGACAGGCTTGAAGGCAGGTGGGGAAGTTCATCTCTGATTGTGAGCAACCATTTCTCAAGGAAGAATGGTGCTGTTACAGGAAGACTGGTGCTTGTTGGTCTCTCTCAGTGCCAGGGAGTTAAAAGGTGTGAGTAGGCAAGAGAGAACCAACCTCTCCAAGCAATTCCATCCCCACCACTTATAGCTGTGAAATAAAATACCAGGATCTCAACATATCAGAATTTACCAGCAGCCTCCAGTTAATTGTTTGCTATCAGTAGAGACACAGAGATTGCCAGAAAAATGATCTTGCTGAAGTAAACATCCTTTTGTTGCTGCTTTGGTTCAGCCTATCGACCCACCTAACGTTTCTGTGCCGTGTAGGCTTAACACAAATAGGTTTTAGTTTTTTTTTTTTTCTTTTCCTCTCCATTGAATTAAAGACCTCTAAAGAGAGCACAAGGGTCTTTAATATGTGACAACTATATGGCTAATAATGAAGTCTATTCACCATCCATCTTCTTGCCAATGAACTTTCTCCTTATCTCCTGAACTGGGGCATAATAGTGGCTTGCAAAGCTTCAAAACAGCCTCAGGCCAATTTTCAATAAAATTATCATAGGGTTTTGCCTTAACTCCAGCGCTAGATGTAGAATAATAGATACCCAAGAACCCATTACAAGGCAGTAATTCACTGCTGGAATTATAAACAGAAGAAGCTGAGCTTTGACCTTGTAATTTCAAAATGTCAGCACAGCCTCAAAGAGTGAATATATTTTGCTTGCTGATCGTTGGAGGTCTGTTGTATGACATAATATATTCTTTCAAGTTTGCCACTTTTTGGTGCTAGCTGGTAATAAATACTAGAGAATATAACTGGGGATTAGTTGCTTTCTTCTGGAATTAACTCCTTATTATTGAGGTTTTTGGATGCATGAGAGCATGCAGAAACATTTTTTCCCTGAACTGCCTTGCAGTTGTTGCTTTGCAATGGAGACATGAATCTATCTGCAAGTGAGAAACTTCTCTCCAACTCTCTCACCAAGACTTCTAAGTCTCCTCTCCAGCACTGCTGACATTTCACTTCCCATTAAAAAAAGCCTGACCTCCAGTTTAAGAATTTCTGCCTTTCTGAGTCATTAAGTAAACTGAGAGTAATGCATACCACCACGATTTGTGTTTTTACTTCTCTCTGATCTTGGGAAGTAATGAACTTGCACCTATCCCCTGCATTGTGACAGCTACTGCATGACAAATTGGTCTAAATTCAAACACACAGCAACATTTAAAGAACAGTTTTCCATAGCAGCTTCAAATTTTCATGATGTATGTTTGAGTGCTCAGCCCTGATTTTGCCAAAGTGAAGACTGTGTGATTGTAAGGACATCTCGAATGTCAAATCCTGTGAAGGAGTAGGAGTTAAGGCAAGGCTCCTTGGCCATGTTTTCTGAATATATTCAAGCCAAAACTGTACATTCCTCCATCCCTGTTCACCATGCAGGCAATGCCATTTGCTGCACAGCAAAACAGCTGGTTTGAAATTCTAACACAGCTCCAAATTTGTTTCAAGAGAGTAGATCACACCCTTTGGAATATAAAACTGTGTACAAAAACTACCTAAAGAAAGCCTGTACTTGTCTCTTAACCCCCAGGGGATGGTGAACAGCATCGAGCAGCGTGTCATTACCGTGAATAAACGGCGTCGAAAACCAGCGCGTCTTTTCCCAGCGGAGCCCTCACCTTGCTGCGGAGCACATGGCCCCCAGGCTCCGTGTGCAGGAGGACAGGAGGGCTCTCCCTGCCCCTGCCCACCTCTCCCTGCTCCCCCTGGCAGCAGCTCCCACCGAGGGTTCCCACCTGGGCAGTTGGGCCTGTCGCAGGTGCGGGACTCGGTGGCGGTGCAGGCGTAGCCGCAGGACCGCGTGCGCTTCTGGCTGCCGCTGCCGCAGGTGACGCTGCACAGGGACCACGGGCTCCAGTCGCCCTCACCGTCAATGTAATCTGTGCAAAGACAAAGGTGAGGAGGGAAACGAGGAAACAAAAGCTCCTACTGCCCAAAAAACTACTGTGTGGTGTTTTTTATTAAGGAGGCAAACCAAGAATGGGATCCAGATGTCTCTACCTGAAGCTCGGGCCGAGCGCCAGGCTCGAGCCTGCTGTTTAAATGGTTTTCACACTTGATGCTCCTCAGGGAAATGCATGCAACATTATTTGAAAAAATATTTCCTTTCTCTTTTGACCTTTTGGCAGCTGAGGATCCTCAGCTGCAAAGCTGGGTCATGAACTAACAGCACACATCTATTCACGTCATTTCCCTGCATATAGGAATGTGTTTGTGGACCACAGACTAACCAGGCAAAGGATAAATTGAGTTTTCTTTTTCATCTTTTCAAAACACACAACAATAGCAGAACAATACTCAATTTTTGGGCAAGATGCATGTTGTTGGGCTATGGGAAGCTAAGGGTCACGAGTGAAAATCACAGTTTTGTTTTTCAGTCCCTTGAACAGGGAACAGATACTCCAGGAATACTGCTATGAGAACAGGGAATTGCACGCTCCTCTCGCACCAAGAACAACACGCAATTTTTAGTGTTTCATGTGAATTATTAAACAACAGCAAATCTGACTATGTGCTAGAAGGAACCTTCTGGAAAAGAAACATAATTTTATTCTCTTCTGGTAGACAGTCAAAGGCACTGGACACCAGGTCTGCACCACAGAGGCTGGTGCTAAGTGAGTACCTAAACTCTTCAGAACCAGCCTCCTTTGTGTGCTGTGTAAAGTGCTGCACATCCCACCATGTGAAGGCCACCAAACCAAGCTCATGAACCCATTCTAGCTTTCTTGCCTTCCCACTGGCCTCCCTCACCTGAGGGAACATTTAGCTTGATGGTTTTCTCTGCAGCCTGTGGAACATATTTTACTGACCCTGTGATGATAACTTGCAGCTGGATTACACCACCACTGGTAGCAAAGCAAAATCTGGTTTAGTGGCTCTGAGGCAGCCCTGCTCTATAGCTGTAGGTGAGAGTACCTAAGCTACAGGCAGACCCAGGGAGTATCCCTGCCTTCCCTGGCCTCTGTGCTACACACAATTCCTGCTTCCCCAGGGCCATGCTGTCTGTGGGCTTCCTGAGCTGCTTAGTAGAACACGTAACTTGATTTGTACCATATGTAATGACTGACGACAACTCTGTGGGGTGCTATTAAACATTTATTGCCAGGAGGATGGGAAGGTTATATATCTCACTGGGAGCAAGCTGCCTAGATGTGAGTTCCTCACAGAAGGCAAGGACCTTTTGTGTTTCTCCTCCTTTCCTGACATGGCTGATGATGGGGAAGCCACCGTGCTGGAATCAGGTGGCCGTGGTGGGATGTGGGTGTGAACATGGCTAATGTCAGTGTGTCAGTGTGGTTCTGGGATTTGCCAGCAGGCAGGCACCACGACAGTCCAAAAAGGCATCAGATGTCTCAGGAAAATGTGATCTGCCCTCTATGCCTGGCCCTGCTCTTCTTCCCAGCTCTTTTCCAATTCTTTTATCTCCACGTGGTTGGCAAGGAGCAGAGCAGGCTTAATGCCTGTCAAATATCCTGGCCCAGGAAGCCCAGGAAGGGCAGGGAGAGCCCTTGGCAGTGGCAGGAGGAGAGAGACACACAGAGCAAAGGTGTGAACACGTCAGTGGGTGGAACATCCACCCCCCTCATGGGCAGGATCTGCTGACACATCCTCCTGGACAAGGCCAGCATTTTAGGTTAGACAGAAGGCCAGGAGTTGTTTCCAGTTGGTTGGATGCTCTGGTGTGCAGCAGGGAGCTCTAGGATAATTTTTAGACCTACCTACTCAGTGTTTATACTGCACTATGAAGCACACTATTGAATATACCAGGTTAGATTTTCGGCTGCAGTTCAACCTGTTCTTCCTATTTTCACATTTGTAATTCTTACTACGTTTACTATCACAATTATTTGTGAAAGCAATTTTATTTAACTTAAATGAATACCTACCTAAGATATGAACTCTTGGCAATAAACACTGCCCACAAATAAATGTAGGTGCAAAAAGAAAGGATAGACTTTAATCCTCTGGCCACAAAATTTAATACATATGTATGTGTTTAAAAACAACATTCCATAAAAACTCTCTCTTGATTTTTAAGATTCTAGTACTTCAAGTTAGCCAAATCATGGGAAAAAATAAGTTTCTTTACCCAGGCACTCTGCAACATCTGGGGAATAACAACAGAAATGCCAGGGTAAAAGTACCGTGGCTTTGACACCTTGTTCTGACTAAAAATTCTCTGTATTTAAATGAACCTAAATTCAACTTAAATTCAAGGGGCTCTGAGCTTCCTGTGAGCACAGTTCAGCTCACCTCCCTTGGGTCATTCCCATGTGGATCACTGCAGCCCGTCAGGGCAGGGAATAGCTGTAGCTCCTCTCTGTTTCTAGTTTCTGCAACTGTTTCATACAACAAGCTGAAAACAATTGTTTTCCCTGTGACACATCTGGAAGAATATTACACACGCAAATACACAATGTTCCTGCTGCACACGCCACTCCCCACACATGCACCAACATAACTCATCTTATTTGTGTATCCACCAAATACTACCACGTTTCAGATCTTGCTTATTTATCCAATAGTTATATTGTGGTTCCCCAAACCGCTGCAGGATTCTAAATTTGTACTTACCCTCACTCTAAAAATAAATACGAAACCTTGTTTCCTCTACTTTCAAAAAAAGCACACGTCGGACTAAAAAAAGGCCCTCTTCTGGGATAACTGGTATGATTTTCAAGATTATAGACTTACTGGTGGAATGCAGCTACCACAGCACAGCCCGTGCATCTGCACAGGCTTGTATTTGAAAGCTGACGAACAAAAGCCACATGTCGAAAAATCCTATTTTGCTTGGCCCTCTCTCAGCGATGCCTCACCATCCTCATTTCCCCCATGGTTGTTTTTACAATCCCAAGATGCCCATTCGGGGCCTGGAACCCAGACCTACCGTACTCGGGCTGCTCCTTGGACTCGAATGCCCGGTGGCTGGGTGCATGGCCATCCCACCCACCCAGAGGGTTTAGGAAGTTGCTGTCCTCAGTAGTGCTGTCATACTTGTAGTCCTGGTCCCCACTGCTCATGCGAGTCAGGGTGGAGGATCTCTGCCACCAGTTCCTCCAGCTGGGAGATGGGGCTGGCCAGCTGGGCTTGCTGCCCTCCTTCTGCAGCTCCTTGTCTGTCTCTGACTCGGGGCCATCCACCACTTCAATGGTAACCTGTGGGGTTCAAAACAGACCAGCCTGACTGCCAGGGCCTCCTCCTCGTCTTTCCACACGGCAAAGACAAGGTGCTGCCTGGCAAAGGGGCTGTGCAACGCCACGGGGTTTGCACGTTGTAACCCATGCGTGAATTACTGAGCCCAGGCTGAGTGATTCCTTCTGCTACCTCTGCTGAATCAGACCTTGGAACCAAGGCTAGGAAAAAATCCTGCACAAAATAATAACCCGTGCTTGTGCCTAAAATCTTTGCAGCAGAATTTTTTGCCTCACGGGAACTGCCTCATGGAGCCTGACATATATGACAAGGAAAAAGAAAACCAAACCTGTACTCTATGCTGAGGCTGAATTTGAGGCAAGCATGAAGCACACAAGGTGCAGAGCCTGTTCCAAGGAACAAGCCTGTTCTTGGGCTGACTCAAGACAAGCAAGGCCATGTGTGTGAAGGTCAGGATGCAGAGCCCAGGTATCTCTGGGTTTGCGTCTGTCTTGTCCCTCTGGCAGCAGCCCAGCTGTTACTGCTGCATGCAACCACATTTTGTGGCAGTGAAGGGAGCCAGCAGCTCCTCTGACCATTGCTGAGTAAGCCACTTGCTGCAAAGCCCTCTAAAGTAGGTCCTTTTGTCATGCTGGAAGAGTATAATGACCTGTTATGGTCAACCTGTTTATGGTTTCTAACAGAAGCCCAGAACCAAAATTCAAAGTTTGCTGCCCAATTCCCTCACAGACATCACAAATATCAATATCATTCTGCATAGGAGCAACCCTTGATTGTTGCTTTCTGTGCTGAATGATGTGTAATTGTAAAACTCTTGGATAAATACTGTGTGTGCATATAGGTGGCTATTTAGGTAGAAGCTGAGTAGCCATCAGAAACCTTGGCTCTATGAGTCATCCTGGCATTGCCTGGCCACAGACAGATCATAAAATGCTCTGATCTTTCATGCTAATGTGGTTCAGTGATTACAGTGGACTGACTAAACAACCAGAAGTGACTGTCAGATAAATCTATAATGTTTAACAGGTACAGAGGCATTCCCAGCCTTTCAAGATGGTATGCAATGAAAATCAGGTTGTATAAAACAGAAATAATATACTATTATGCTAAAAGTCTTTCACACAGCTCTGTGGATGTGGATTGTGCATAAAAGATTAGTTTTATACAGTTGTTATTGGTAAAATCACAAGATACACCAAAGAAAAAGATAGAAAAGGTCACAGCTACCTGTGATCCACAGAGTGGGACATAGGAAGCAAAGCAGAAAGGTCATCTCTTCAGAGCTGAAAACACAAACAATGCCCACACATCCTTTCTTTGGAGACAGCTTTTTGAACCTATTCCATGCTTTGCATTTTACCATAGACCAGGCCATTGAAATGAAAAAACTTGCAGGCTACTATGAAGCTCCACTGGGAAAATGAGCAAGAGCCAGAGAAAGTGCAGTTGTCAGCCTAATAGCATCTTTACACAAGGAGTGTTTCACTCCCAGCCTAAATATGGAATTGGAACGATTACTCCATTAAACCTCAGTTTCTACAGACCAAGAATTAACATGGATTTCATAAGCTTGAAAACATCAGAGTCAGTCAGGGATTCAAAACTGTTCCCTCTATCCAAGCAAAACAGAGTTTTCACAATAAATGAGAGGAAATCACCTTACTGAGCAGCAAACACTGCCAATGGTGGGGCTTTAGCACTCCCCACCTGGAAATCAGCACAATTCTGGTACTGTAGCAGCAAGTATTTTTAGGACCACACTAACTCTCTGAGCAATGACTCAGCAAAGTGGAAAGAACACAAACTCTCTGATTAAAAGAGAAAAAAAGATATATAATTTCTCCATTTGCTTTGATAATCTGTAGCTGCGTGAAAGTCAATCAGCATGAACTGGCACTATTTCAGAGCCAGGGACAATTTGAAGAACCACAGGAACTTGATTTTAAACAATGATTGATGAAGCCAAGTCAGCTTAAGGAAAAGAGGGTTTGTGCGGACAGAGAAATGTCTGCTGAGTTTGGTGCTGCTACACTGGTGAGTGAGGACAGGCAGGTGGAACCCACACACTTCCAGCGTTGTCAGACCCCACCAGACCTCCAGCAGCACTGCCACTAACTACTACTTCCAAGACATATCTGCGCAATCAGACACTTCAGTCTGTTTCCATCTCTGAGGAAGCTTCTTAGAAAGGCCTCTAAAATGATTTTTCCAACACACAGCCAATTTAAAAACCAAAACCAGCAGAAGCAAAATCCAGTGGGGTAGTCTGACACATACCTATGTTCCCCTCTCCACTGGTTTAAGCTTTGATTGCCAAGGTGTTTGTTGTGACATAAAAATCATTCAGTGAAAGAAATTCTATAAAGAATCCTGGGTTTGTCTGAACCGCCACTCTTGGAAATTGGAAGCCAGCTTCAATTGGCTCTGGTATTTTCAGGGATTTGGCTTAATGGACTTTCCAGAGGCAGGGAGGAAATCAGCGCATAATCCCAGTAATCCCTCCTCCACTTTATGACCCAGAAGTTAGGGCAGAATTGTGAGAAGAGGCTGCTGTTTCAGGTGAGCAATTGCTCCCTCATCCCAGTCTAAAATTTTGAAAAATGAGCTTCTGCTGAGTTCTTCCCAGTACTTAGAGATGATCTTACAGTGTTTTAGTCTGTGACTGCACTTACACACATACTTGTGCACATACATGGCACTGAAACCTGTAACTTGTTTGATCACTTTCTATACTGGGGGCTGTTTATAAAAAGGAATGAAGAAATCAAGAACTGGAGAACAAAGATCAAGAACTAGAGTAATAAAAACCAGGCATTTAGAGAAGCTCTGGAAAAGCTTTCATGCTGTATAAGTATTCCAACAAAAACATGTTCTCTTAAAAATTAAAAAATAGATCTGGTTTAGCAATTCTATCTCGGTGACCATCTTAGAGGCTGATTTATTCTTCCAGCAATTATCAAAACTGTAAAGATTCTTCCCCCCCACCCCCAAGCTTCCCAAAATGTCTGTGGTAACACAATTCTTGTATAAATCCACAATCATCCCCAGAAGTATCCAAACCTAAAATAAAGTCACTTCTTTTATGGTTGTACGAGCTAGGAATAAGGACATTCCTCTGAAAACTGTTAAAAGCAATTGGCGTAGGCACATTAAAACAACAGATTTGCAGTCAATTTCTAATGAAACAAGTGTATCACGCACAGATGTCTCCAGACACCAACATCCAATTTTCTCCTGGCCAAAAATATACAGAAGATAAATATTATCCCAGCCTGCTGGAGCGCACAAAAAGTTCTGTGTTCTTTGTCCTGTTTACTGAGACAATGTTTCTGAATTCACTTTACTGGTGTAAACATTGCCCTAAGTGACTGGAAGATTATGTTTCAGGAAGGATTATGTTTGTGATATTGTGCAAGCAGTGGATCCTACAACATTTCTATCCAATTTCTTTCATGCAATCGATGCAAATTCTCAATACAGAACTTGCCATTCTGGTAAGATAGACACGTGCAAGTCAGCAATGAGAACAGAAGAAGTTCAGTATGAGAGATTGACACGGTAAATCAAGAGAACAGAAACAAATTCAGTATAAGAGATTGACATGGTAAATCTGCCTTTACATCACATCATTTAAATTAAAATGCTATCAGCAGTGACACTAATTTACTGCTGGTTGTGTCACATCACTTAGAACAGTTTATTGGAATTGGAAAGTGAAGGTGCCTCGAACTTTGTTGGGAGCAAAGAAGAAAATGTGAATTGAGACCTGAATATTCTATTTAATGTTGTCAATCCAGTTTGCCATCTCTGATTGCACAGCTGAACCCCAGAGATAAAAATGTGGTTCTAGCTCTGAATTCTGCACTCTGCAGTGAGATCTTGTGACAGCATTGCATAAATAAACCTGTACAGCTCTGGTACTGACAGTGGTTGAACCCCAGTCCCTTGGCTCTGCCTGCACAAGCCTCTCCAGCTGGCCAGAGGAAGAACCAGCTCCTGCAAGCCCTGTGCTTCCAGTGCTGCACCTGGCAACAAATGCTTTGCCACCACCTCAAGGTATTAAACCTTACAGGCCTTCCAAGAAACAAGAACTGCTGGAGCCCTGCAGCTGTTCCTGTGCTGAATTAGAGATGGGACTGGCAGGACTGGTCAGACCCTGCAGAGTTTGCTGTGACAATACCAAGAGAGTGCTGCCTTCCAATGCAGTGAAACCAGCAGCTTCAAATGGCAAATGTAAGTGATAGCTAAAAAGTGCATCTAATAAAATGTGTGAAAAGTGACATTACGACACAGGTGGAGGTGAGGGAAATGGCCATGGGTGAAGCTGGAGAGGAGTTCCTTTTTCAGTTCTTTTCTCAAAGCAGGTCACACAGCCTTGTTCCTCTGTAGCTGTGTGTGTTCCTAGAGTGGGTGGTTTTGTTTAGACATGTCTTTAAGAGAAGGCAGTAACCCAGCAGGTATCAGAGAGAGAAGATAGGTGACAAGTAGGTAACAAAGCTAACACAGCAGCACTGGAATGGTGTGACTGGTGGATATGGCCACAGGCCTCATGATAAATTACAAAGACTGAGCAGGCATTAACTTCTTCTGGTTTAAAACCACTCCTATTGTTTAACATGATTATCAACATGGTTTTAAACAGGAGTCCTACCTATTTCTGTGCAGTTTTCACCCAGAACATGTCACCTCATCAAAATGTTTAACACATCCATTACAACTGGAGCTCACCCAGGTGTGTTTCAGCTCTATTGGTCATGAAGCTTGACCAAGATCCAAGTTCAGTGAGGAGCATTAATATCAACAAAATGCACCTTATTGTCCAAAGAGGTTGTGAACTCCCTGTCCCTGGAGGTGTGACAAGGCTGGATTGGGCTCTGAATAACCTGATCCAGTGGAAGGTGTCCCAGCCCATCACAGGGGGACTTGAACTGGATGATCTTGAAGGTCCTTTTCAACCCAAACCACTCTTTGGTTCTATGAGTTTTCCCTTTTCTCTGCTCATGGTGTCAAGCACTGCCAGGGAAGCAGCAAAGCAGTGCAACAACAGAGCAGCACATTCCCTGTCCCTGCTGCAGTACACAAACCTGGGAAACCAGTAGTAAAAAGAAAAAAGCAAAGGAAAAGAGCGAGAGTTGTTGCAGGTTGAAACATCTGGCTCCAGACAGAAGGCTGGCTGCAAAGAGTGGAGAGGTTGTAGAAGGCTGTTTGGAACAGACAAGAAAAACCCATCAGAAATGGAAAATAGGCAGGTTCCTTTACACCTCCTACACAACTGCATTCTGCTACTCAGGGGAAAGAACAATTCTGACTTTGAATAATAACCCTGACCAATTACAGGGTCTGCATAGGCATCCCTTGGCTGGTCTGTCAAACAAGCACAAACCCAGACAGTAGGGATTTTCCACTTATGAAAGGAAATTTTTAAAAAAATGTGTAATCAGTCGTTGCAGTCACCTTCTCATCCACAAGTCTTCCAGGCATTGACAGAATTGCTAAAATGACAAAAAAGAAAACAAAACACACCAATCCAAGCAGACAGTCTGTGCTCAACAGCAGCTACTGGGGTTACTCTCAACAACCAGTGTGGAAGCACAGCTGAAGCATAAGATGCCACTTTAAATGATGGGAGATTTTACAAGGCTACAACACCACAGGAAGGCCAGTGAGGGTTGTCCTGGTCCTGTATGCAAAGAGTCTTATTCATTTGGATTACTGCAGCTCTGGCTGTTGCTTCTGAGGGTTTTCTAGAGACAGTCTGCTGTATTTACATTATCATCTAATAATCATGGCAGTACCTGGGGAAATCTGAATTCCTCTGATGCTGTTCTGGTATTCATGAGAATTCATTCATTTGGAAGAATTTTATGACTCTTTCTTAGATTTTTAATTCCCCAGGTACAATTTGCTTTAAAAAATGTTATTTGCAGTCTATGTAGTAGAAGGAAAAAGAGGTTTTGAGTCTTTGAGAAGAAAATGTGGCCATTGTGCTATCTTAAAACAGAGGCTGTTTTCTCCTATCCAACCCCTCAGTCCTAGGAGGACTCTTTAAATCAACACCCTCAGGACTGTAACTTACAGATCTGGGAGCCACTGTGCAAAAAGAAAAACAAGCATTAATTCTGTTTTCACCTGCCAAATAGCTGATGAGAAATTTGCAAGTCAACAAGTGTCACTATTTCTGTTCAGGTCAGTGTAGTACTGTTTAACAGGCAAGAATTCACTATAATCCTGTTTTCTGTAAAAGAGTAGGCCAACTTTTACAACCTTTAGGCAAAAAAATAAACTTTCTCTGACTCTGTAAGGAATTAATGGGAGTTTTATCTCCATGAGGCTTGACCAGCTGTAAGACTGTCAACCAAGAACTTAAAGAAGCTTTGTATAATCACTATTTACGCACCTAAGCAAGCAGAGTAAATTCAGAGTAAATAAAATGCAGAACTTAGGGAGCCTGTTTCTGAAAGGGCTCATCATTGTGCACAAGAGCTCTGGGATCAATGTTGCCCCTTTCCAGTTTACAGGACCAGTCTTCCCAGTTCTCAGAGTCCATCAAAATTGCTGACACAGTTGCTGACATATTTCCAAGATCAGGTGGTAGAAAAGGAAGTCATAGCAGCAGCAGTTACTATGAAGACAAGCCAGGGAACTGCTTCCATCTCTTTTATCCCCTGTATCTAAACATTGTATGCTGTTGCCATTCAGGAAAGGTTTTTGTTTCCTCCTCTGTGGTTTACATACTGTTCAAACAGTGGTGCTGCATGATTTGCCTCATGCCACAATCTGGGGCCCCTACAGCTTCCAACCTTCCCTTCCTAAAGCTTTCTGGAATGGTGCTCCTAGCAGGAGAGATGTGTTCCATCACTACATGTTGAAGATGTTAACTTCCCCAGCCCATCAAGTATTAGACCTGCCCTTGACCCAGATCTGTGAGATTTCTTAACGTTCCAACTCATTTACGGGGAACACGAGGGAGTGGTGCTGTGGAGGCAGCTTCCTCTCACCCAGTCATGGAATCATGCACTGGTTTGGGTTGGAAGGGGTCTGAAGGATCATCTCATTCCACTCTCCTCCCATGGGGAAGGACACCTTCCACCAGACCAGGTTGTTCAGAGCTCCATTCAGCCTGGCCTTGAACACTTTCAGAGATGAGGCAGCCACAGCGTCTCTGGGCAACATCTGCCAGGGCCTCACCACCCTGAGAGAAAAGAATTGCTGCCTAAAACTACTTTCTAAAACTACTAAACTTAACCTCTGCCAGTTTAAAGCCATTCTCTCTTGTCCTTTCACCCCATGCCCTTGTAAGAAGTCCCTCTCCAGCTCTCTTGGAGCCCCCATAGCACTGGAAAGAGCTCTAAGTTCTCCCCTGAGCCTTCTTTTCTCCAGGCTGAAGAGCCCCAGCCCTTTCAGCCTGTCTCCAGAGCAGAGGTGCTCCAGCCCTCTTAAGCATGTTGGCCTCTCACCAGCAGATCTATTACATCTTTACATACGTACTGCTTAGACATATCAAAAGGATGGTAACTCTGTGGGCTGGGGGACTATAAGAAGCCAGGAATTAATTTAACCAGAAAACCAGATCTACTAGTGCATTGTTTTTATAAGCACATTTTAGGCAGAACAACATTTGAATTTATTGTTCTGGTTAAAATGACTGCTTATTAATGCCAATTTTGCTTTAAGGCTCTGAATTAAAAACAAATCACTCATTTTTTCCTCTTTCCGATGCTTGAAGTTTCAAGAGGTAAGTGGCTTGTAAGAGGCTGTTCCAAACCCAAGAACGGTTTGAGGAATAACATATAACAAAGTTTCTTGCAGACAACTTTTTTTATACTATAAGCAGCTGCTGCAGAAATTAAATCTGAGTCTCACTTCCATACAGAGGAATGCATTTTGAGCTGAAACTGAAAGACTTGTTCTCTGTCAGCCTTTGGGAATGGTTGCATTTTATAATGGCATGCAAAAGCAAATCTGTTCACAAACAAATTTTACAACAGTAAATCGAAGGCAGAAATTAAAATACCCACTTATTTTCAGTGAAGGCAACATGCTCCAAAATGGCAATCACAAAGATGGATTTAGTATCATAAATAGGTCTACACTGATCTCCACACTTATGCAACCGACACTATCCAAGGAGAAATTCAGAAAAAAATTGCAATACGTGCATTGACTTACAGAAAACAAGTATGTATTATATATCTTTTATATATAATACTATATTGCATTATATTGTACTAGATACATTCTCTGTTGGCAGAGATGAATCGTTCTGGCTTCATGTCATGGAAGGCAGGCTGAAAGTCATCTTGGCTCAGTAAAATAACTTTGTGTAAGTTATAAAAAAGTCAGACGTTAACATGAATTCGTACCTGAATGTTGGGATTCTGCCCGTTGATATCTGCTTTTGACAGGTCAGGGAAGTTTGGGAGGTCCAGGAGGAAAGACCTGGGTCCATCTCTTTGCAGGGACGTGTGCCCGTTCTCCTGCCTGAACTGCTCCTTGGGAAATGGCCGGTGGGCAGCCTGGAGCTCGGGGTATTCTCCTCGCTCCTCGGGGTTCAGGGTGAAAGTGTCTTCAGGAGAGGGGTCCTCTGCAGTCAGTGTGTTCTGGGGAAGAAAAGCAAGGCCCAGTAATGACAACTGAGGGTGTGCAGTCCTGCCAGTGCCCCTGTCCCTCCAATGGCTGCAGCCTTACAGCACCCAGACCCACGGCTCACTACTGAAACACAGATCTGTAACCAGCTGACACAAGATAAAACTGAGCCAGGCTTGGGGACTTAGTTCTTCCAGGCTCCTGAACCATTCCAGCACTGTGGTGAGCACCTACACACAGACACAAGCATCAGACTTAAACCAAAAAACATAAGGCTTTGAAGTAACCCCTGGGAAATCAAGTTGTACCACATTAAACGTGTCCCTAAAAACGCTGAAAGGCATCCATCTTGTAAATCATCTTAGTTTGCTTTGTTCCAAAGCGAAGCAAAAACACCGACTGCTAAGGCCATGTTGAAATTTATGGTATTAAAAGATCCCACCGCTGAGCTGGCAACCTCCCCTTCTCTCCCCTCAGTCTGCAACAACTTCCATCTCGTCTCTGTGTTCCTCACCCAATTCCTCTGGTCTTGAACATCTGAACCTTCCTTCCTCTGGGGATCTCATTTTCATGTTTGCCTAATGGTGGGATTGAATTTCACCGAGCTGTGGGTCAGCGGTTAATGCTTTTGTTATTGTTGAGCGTACTTTTGGGTTTTGTAGTACATTACAGCAGGCTGCCTCTGAACCAGTAGCACTGCTGCCACTGCCTTTGACCTCACCAAGGAGACACATTTAGTATCAAAACACTGCCTCCCTGGGTTAGGACTGGCCTGGGGACTTGGGGAAAAAACAGCAGAGAAGTCCAATCTTCTTATGGCGAAAAAAAAAAAAAAACATAGGGCAGATTCAGCACAGGTTTTGGGTTTGACTCAGCTGAAAAATTTTAGCTTGAGGTCTTAGTACGACTGCCTGGGGAGTTTTTATTTTCAGTTCATAAAGAGACAGCAAGCATGGAGAGGGTAAATGTTAAAGACCTATCTTTTAAAACAAGCACAATTAAAGTGGAATGGCCACATGTGGTTCTGGCTCTACTGAAGCATATTTTTGCCAGCATTTCTGGTTAAATGCAATCTCCATCCAGCTCCCCTGGTTCAAATTAAGCCACAGCATACCTTTAGCTAAGCTCTCAGATAGATAACAGCTCCAATGCCTTTTCTTTTATTTTGTGTTTATTTGCTTAGAAGGTTCTAAATTGACCTTTAAAGAGATGTTACAATACAACCCGTGCACATTACAGAAAAATATTCAGTGAGTTAAAACAAACTAAACTTGAAGAATTAATCTCAGTGAAATTGTCTCAAGTAAAAAATGAAGGTAGTCCTCCTCTATCCACCTCACTGCACTCTATTTGTAAAGAGCAAAATCAATTTAGCAGAATTAATATTGTCATTGTATTGTCACGCCCAGAACGGTGACACTCTGAAAGCACCAAAAGGGTAATTTTACACATTTATCTACAGCACAGACACAAACTCTGAATTAGTGTATGTGAGCAGTGGTAAAAATGTGTGTGCTCCTGACAGTGTGCTTTGCCTGAGGCTAAAACAGGCTCTTTTCTTTGCTGGAGACCAGGAAGGACTTTCAGATGCCTTTGGTGGCCCACCCATTATTCAATATAAAGTGGAAAGCAGATGACACAGCAGCAAGCTCTAGGAAATGAAACTGGGGGCAACTCAGCTAACTTTAGGTTCCTTACTCATATGCTAATGCTTTAACTTAACACTTTTCAGATAGAATTTAGTGGGCTTGGTTCTTGAGGATTAAATGGCTTTTCGGTTATGTCTGGCTAACTACAGGGTGTAATAGCGCTGTGATTAAATCACTTCAGTTAGGAACAACAACAAAAAAAAGTGGTACTTTAGTATTTTTCCTGGGGTATCATGCCCATAATCTCACCTTTATTAAAAACAAAGCAAGATTTTATTAAAAACTAATAAAAATTCTCACATACTTTCCCTATCTGTCTGTCCATTCAGGAGCATCCTGATTCTCCACATCATATGCAGCCAGAGCTGGCCGAGGCCTTTGGAGATTTTGGGGACCCACATTTAACTCTCTGACAGGACTTGGTGTGTGATCCTGACAGGTCACAGTCTGCCAGTGCCTCGGTGGGGACAACAGCGCTTCCCTTCCTCACGGTGACGTTTGCGGGGAGCTCAGCAACTACAATAATAAAGGCTATAAAAAAAGTTTTTAATAGTGTCAGACAGCTGGAACATCACATGGAGTTAGTTAGGAAATTGTCACGGTGAGGCAATGACATCAGGCTGATCGGGCCCACTCCCAAGCTGCTTGGGGCAGGGGCTGTCATTAATTACAGACCTAGTGAGATGGGGCTGCTTGACACTGGGAAGGGAAACAGAGAGGACAAGACAACTGCTCCATCCCAAAGGCCAGACAGGCAAGGGAGGATGGACCACTCTGCTTGCCCAGGGTGGCCAGGACCCAGAGACCCCAGCAGCACATCAGGGACACATTTCTGATGGCAGCCACTGCCAAGCATCAGAGCAGGCACTGAGTGGGACATGGAGCTTGACTTCAAGAGCAGGGCTGGCTAATGCCTGGCAAGAATGACCCAGGTTAAACAGCACCCTGTTTAGAGGGCAGTACTGTCTCTTGATGCCTTAAGTTTTAGCTTTCATGTTTTCAGAGTCTGTGCTGCCTAGGGATGTAGTTCTGAGCCTCACATTCAGTGCTGGTGAGCTCTTCACAGAGCAGGGACACAAAACAAATCCTTTTCCTGCTGGAGACCAAGGGCAACTCTTACAAGTTTTCAGGTCCAAAAGCATAAACAATAGTGGACTGAAGAGAGAAAACAAGAAGGATGGGACTTCATAATCTGAAGCTGTAATTGGACAATTAACCCCAATATGCAAATAGACCAAAATAAAAGAGTGAGACTTCATGACCGGCCATCCATTTTGTGACCATTTTGGGTCCATCTTGAGTGTAGCCCTGGCCAGGCTCTTCTACTGCCCAAGGTGTACCCTTAAAGGCTTTTAAATAAATACTTTATTCTCTAGCTCTGTCCAGTCTCTGTTCCAGGTCAGCCTTCCCAAGGCATCACTCTCACAGTCCCTTTTGCACTGGAGTCTGCTCAGCATTGTGTGATCATTCCAGTTATCTGCTCATGGTACCACGAGTGAAAGGACATTTTCTGGTTAAAGGACATTTGTTTCCAGTTAACAGAATGAAGACAATGTCCATTTTTTAGGAAGAGACTTCTTGGTGTCATGTCTAAGCTGACCTGCAGTATTACCAGAAATGTGCATTTCTGGTAAAAAGATTTAAAAAGGCTGCCATTAATAAAAGTGAGCTTGAACTGAATGTGAAGGGAAGACTATGCTCATCCTGTGCTACTACATTAGCTCTGCAAAGTCTCTTCCAAGACCCATCTAGCAGGGAAAAGTTTGTCCTTATTGCAATGCCAGCATCCTTTCTGAAGAAAGTAAGGTTTGTGTTCCAAAGCTAATAGATGAAATTTAATTTTTTTTTTTGAGGGGGATATTCTCTTCTTATTTTTACGTTATTTCCCATGTTTATATTTCACACTACTTATTTTTAGGTGTACACAATTTTATTCCTGATGCTTTTGGGAAAGCAGTGTTGCTTGCCTTCCTTTAAAAGCTATGTCACTTCATTCAGAACTACTGACTCAGTTTCTTTGAAGTTATGACATTTCTAATTCAGCCACACTGGTTTCTTACTCAAATGATGCATCTGCTCTAAATATTTTAAGGTAAAACACTTTTCCCCCTTCATTTAAAAGGATTATTCACAATGTTTAAACTTTCCATTAAGATGGTTTTAAGAGGTTACTCATACTGGCTGTAAGCTGCAGTTCTGCAAACCCCATGGGATCAGATAATTATAGAAGTTCCCAATATAAAAACAGCTTAGGATTTTTGAGTGTTACAAGTGTGGACAGTATGTAAGGGCAGGAACATATAATCCATAATTCTGTGACCAGGCAATGAAATAAACCCTTGAGAGAGGATCTGACACATCGTTTGCATTACAGAATAACACACCTTGCAACACCCATCTCTGAAAAAGGGAGGGCAATAGGTCAGTACATATCGATGTGTTTGTGCCCATCTGTAAACCACAAAAGAAGAGCAATTCACAGGAGTTTTGTGAGGATAATTTTCAGTGCTGGTGATCCAGGCAGGACTTGCCCTATGGTAGGGTTTAAGAGACAATCCTGCATGCAGGAAAAATGTTCTGTGTGGTACTGCAGGTTAACTCTCCAATAATCAGATCAGTATTTTAACACCCTCCTTGGCCTTCCCATGATGTTTCTCCCTCTGTCACGACAGACATGAGCTGCAGGGAAATGTACTGCTTCTCTTCCCCAGACCACAACAACTTCCATCTAAACAGAAATGGGAACTTGTAAAAATACCAAACTAGGGAAAAAGGGAATTTCTTGGCAATTTTGGCAAGCAAGAAGCCCATCTCCCTCCTCTCTTCCTTATTTTAATACCATTTCCAGTTCTGGACATAAAAAAACAAGACAGAGAATAAGGGAGGAATGACTGTAGCTACAGAAAATATTCTGAAGCAGTTGCTCTTTCTCTGCCCTTCGTATTTATTACTTGTCTTCATTCACTCCCCACTTGCCAAAGTAAGGGCACATTTGCAAGCACTGCTAATTATGGAGTTGAGAGGATTTTGGAAAACTGATACAACTTATGTTCTAATAGCTCCCAGGCAGCAAGGGAATCTATTACTAAATCCCTGCTGCAGCTACATTGCTTTCTTATTTCTTGTATGCTCCTTTGAAATATCTTGTAAAATGATCTTGACAAGAGGTCCTGAGTTGAAAACCAAGGGTCTGTCACTGCACTTTCATGATGCACCTGTACAGCATCTTCAACCACCAGCAACAAGGAACTTTTATTTATTAGGAAACTTCACAGATGCTATAAAAGAGTATATTGCTATCAGAGACAAAATGAGGTCTGGGGCCTTCACAGAAAACCATTATAGCCATTAGGACTGGTTTCATTTCCCACCTGCCCAGACAGATTGTTTTCATTTTGAAGGCTATCTTGGGTTTTCAGGTTAGTGCTAAATGATCACTTTAAAATTAACCAGTCTTGGGAGGCCAAGTAACACACCGGGATACTACAAGAGACTCTCACCTCCACAGATCCAGGACGTGTAATGAACTTGGGTGATCTAATTCCTGGAGTTTATTTATGTTTTTCATCTATCATAAGCAGCATGGAACCTATCAGGGGGAGGTACGAGGACAGTGTTAGAGAAGCAGTGAGGGGAACAGCTGAGAAACATTATCAGAGATACACAGAGAAAGATTTCTTCTGTGATTAATGCCACATACAGTCCAGGCAGTCAGACAGAAAGTCAGACCAGAGGGGTGTCACATCAACCACACCACTACTAAGATATTTAATTTTTCCTTGAAATGAGCTTGCCTCTCACTCACATACAGCAGTGAAGTGAAAAACCTTACTTATCTTTAGAAAACTGCACAAACTAATTGTTCCAATAATAAAGAGTGCATTTTAGACAATCACTGCTAATAAATAATTTAAAACAGACGGCATTGGCTTGTATGTACACAACTGTTTTCACTAAGCAGGTCCAAAATAGAGCATCTGCTTTAAACATTGTGCAAGTAAAAAATGAATCACTGATAACAGTTGGTAATAATAATAATAATAATAATAATGTTAATCATGGTCTATGTTTTATTAGTTCTCTCTTATTCTCCAGTCCTCCCCTAAAATTGGTAAAATGACAGTGTATGCAATTTTAACTTGCAGTACATCTGCCTGTGTGACCAAGTGGCCCTGGACAGACCAAATCCAGTCACCCCACAGTGTACTGCTCTGGGACACACGAGCTTCAGGGGCTGGATGGCTCTTGAAGAGGATGTGGATTCTGTGGAAAACAGGATGGAGTCACAAATCCTGTTGCAAGTAAGAAGTTCACGGCAGACCTGAATCCACAGTCACTGCTGGAGCAGCGGTCTCTGTAGATGTTGGGTGGCACAGTGAGGTGCTTGGGGTGCCCCAGTACACACCCAGCCCACCACAGCTGATTATCTGCCTCCTGCTGAAATAGCTCTCAGGACCTGCATATACAGTAGAACCAGGACCTCAAAGCATCACAGCTTTTGAGTTTTAGAGTTTCTACACCAAAAACTTCTCTGTGCAGCCCTCATGGCTACACAGAAAATCTTGAGGATTGAATGTGCAGCCAGGACAGGTGTTCTGACTGCAGAGATCCACAGGCTGTAGGGCTGAGGTCCCTAGGAAGTCCCAGGCAGCTCTTTTGAGGCACATGGCCAACACTACACCAGGACCCTCCACGGTGGAGGAAAAGGCTGTTGCCTTGTTGAACCTTGTGAACTGATCCATCCTGAGTGCCAGAGCAGCTCCAACACCATTATTCCCCCACTTCATTGCCAGCTTATTCACTGGCAGTGAATAAACACAAGTTTTGCTCCATCTTTCGTTCAGATTCTGCTTGGGAGTTTTGCTCACTGAGCTTGCTCGTCTCTTCCACACCACTGGCAAGCAACAGGTCTACATCTGAATGGTTCTGGTAGATAACATTTTTAACTCTGAGCTTAAGGACAAACCCAACCATATTATACTCAGATCTGGCAATCTTTTGCTACATGTTGTGGACGCACATTTTGCATCACAGCTATTTTTTTTTATGCTCTGTTGTTTGCTTGTACTTCATGTTTTCATTCAGCTGGAAAATACAAACAGCATGGCTCAGCTCAGAGGTGAAGAGCTGCCAGTTTGTATAAACACTTTGATAATAGAAACTTGGTGGTGATTACAGCTCAATGTCTGCTGGAAAAAAACAGAGGCCCTTTAGCAAATTTTCTAATGTAAGTACAACACTGATGCTTTGTTCTTCAGCAGATACTCAGCCATCCAGGAGAGGCCAGGCACACAGAATTAAATGGTGTAGGGCTTTGACAGATGCTCAGTGCCAAGTTTTGCTTGTAGTTAACAGATATTTTCAGTTGCCTAAGCTGCTGGTAAACATTTAGTTATTCTTCATGACTCTAAAGATCTTCCCTGCAATTGCTGCCTGGCTGAGCTCTACACATAGGACATAGTGATTTAGTGGCTGAACAGGCAAAGGTACAGCTGAAGAGTAGCCCAAGTATTCTGTGCCAATAACCTGTGGTGCCAAAATGACAATTCTTTGAATGTTCTAATTCTTTTTAGGCTTTAATAAAGACTTGCATAAAAGCAGTAGTAAAATAAAGCTTTAAATAGAGTTTACTTATACCCTCCCTAAATTAATTAAACTGGTTTAATCTCACCCATCATGTGAAATCTGCATCATAATTTACACAATTAGGTTCCAACAGAATTGGAAAAGCTGCCTTAAGCTGCAATCAAAACTGCAAAGGAAATCCAGAATATTAATACATTTTGTAAACAACCCTTTGGTCAGGCACTGCAGGTCAGCACACACAACATCAGTGTAAATGAAAGAGAACAAACATACATCTTAAGTTATTTTCCTGGGTTTTAAACTACGTCCTTTTGCAAGTTTATTCCACTAAATCACTATGGCTAGGATTTCACTAGGTGAACCAGCTTTAATAAGTGAAGTTTTCATCTCTCCCTAGCTAAAAGAGTAAACTTACTTGAAGCCTTTTCAATTTCCAAAGTTGCCTTCAGCTTTTAGTTTCCAAGAAACAGCTACTCCCAGCCTCTGTGTCTCCCTCTCATATGCCACTGAATATCCACCCTATGCTTTCAAAAGTGTCTGTGACTCTGGCTGTGTTAACTGGCAGATGTTTTTAGAGACTAGAAAGTGTTTAGTCCCTGTGGACTAAAAGTTACATGATGACTTCATCACATAAGCAAAAGCTAATAACGGGAAAGCAAGAAAGCAGACAAGTGTTATATTCCAAAAACATGATGTTTCCTGTGCTTCTGGCAAAGCTACTTCTGTGCCTCAAAAAAAAGGATAATTACTTGAGTTTTGGTGCTCAAAACACACACACACACACACACAGAGAATTGCTGCGAGATAATTTATGTGCCTCTCCCTTAGCTGCCTTCCCCAGCAATACTCACTTTCCTTTGGATGGAAGTGAGAGGGTGAAGGCAGAGGGAAGGCAGTGTTTGTTTACCTTCAATATCTGTGCACCAACCATGTGCCTCACAACACTGGCTGGAAAGGGGTTACAGCACCCAGGAGTTTACAGCAAAACAACAGAAATCCGAGCGAGTGGCTGCCTCAGGACCACGCACCTCAGCTCCTGCAGGGAAAACTCTTTCAAGTGCATGGCTTTACCCTCTTTAGAACACTTTGGAGGCTGATACAGGAGCAACTGGAAGTAATTAGCATAAATGGCATCTGCACACAGAGGCAGTGCTTGCTGTGGTTTCGCATCAAGCCATCAGCAGTGGACATCGTGCCCTCTCTCTCCACCTCCCTGAGCTGCCCGAGTGACAGACCAAGAAACCAGAGGACGTGGATTCACAGGAGAAAGGCCTCCCTCCAGTGACATGATGGGGAAGAAGAGCAAGTGAGTAGATAGGCAGAACACCATGGCAAGACACTGTGAAGACCCTTCTCTGCCTAAGACCCTTCTCTGTGAAGACCCTTCTCTGCCCTGGAGAGAAGCGTAGGCTTTTTGTATTATGAATTCTATGCATGTGTATATAAATTTTCCTAGAACAGTAAGGGATGGGGGCTATTTCCTAGGGCTGATTAAAGAAGCATGACTCGATTTTCAATTTCAAACGACTCAGGGGGCATTCCAATCGACTGCAGACAGGAAATGAATACCATACATGCACTGAACAAGGCAGATGCTTTTGAATCTGACACTTACGTGAAATGAAAATATCTTCATTTCTGTCTCCCTTCCACCCCATGATCACTAGTTAGTTCTGGGCTATTTTTAGGGTAAATGGTTTTATTTTTCAAACTTGTTACAGTCTTAGCGTGTGCCTGAAGCCACCCAGACGCCGCTGACAATAAAGTGTAAGGGAGCAGGCAAAAAGCATCTTTAGATTAGTCCCAGCAGCCCAACATAAGAGCAAGGTAAGAGAGGAAAGATAAGAAGCTCAGTTTTGTGTATCCTCACCTCCTCTGGTGAGGAACAGAGATGGGACCCTTGTGGATAAGCCAGACCCAGAGAGAGAGAACAGCTCCATGCAAAGAGAGATCCCAAAGCAGAAGCAGCAGAGACACCGAAGGCTATGGCTCAGAACTCACTTCCAGCCACTTAACTCTGCTAAAGAGATACATACATATATATTTTCTCCTCATACAGCTCTCACAAGCAAACTGCAACAATTGTCATGGTAGAATTGTGGGGTTTATAACCCAATATAACAATGTATTTGTGGCTCCTTTTATAAATGGCAGCAGTGCGTTTCAGGGAATTGGCATATGCAGCTCTTTTCCCCCACTCAGCCCATATGTGTGCAAACACATGATTTCAGCTGCACACTCCCCTTGTATTTTATTGTAGGAATAGGATAAAGGAAGAAAGGAAAAAAAAAATCTGAGAGGTGGTATTAATCTGGCCCTTACTCTGATGTTATGCAAATAATGAGTTCATTTTATCTTGATGTTGAGACAGCCAAAGCTGTATTCCTAAGAACATGAAAAAAATGATCCTCTTAGGAGACAGAAGAAGAAAGAGGGATGGGTAGGTGAGAAAGGCAGCTTTGATTTACTTTATTCAAAATGCCATGAATGCCAGATCAAAGAAGAGCAGGAATCAAGTTCACATCCACTGAAGGATTTCAGCAGCTTTTTCAGAGCTATTGATCTCTCAAGGGCAAACCCTTTCAAAGACTGGGTGATGCCTCTAACTAGCCAGAACTCCCACCTTATACTGGCTGAGCTTCACGTGGTTTGCTTTCAGCAGCTGAGGAAAGCAGAAACAGCCAAGACAATGCTGTGTCTGGGTTTGATGAGGGGCACACAGAGCTGAGCAGAGAAATGGATGGAAGGTGTGCATTTTCTGCACCAGATGTTGCCTCTCTAATGGCCATCCTGGTAGATGTTCACTTAAAACCAGATTCCCCACTGACAAACCATGTGTTTGGTGACCATGGAGTGCTTGGTCTGAGGACAGAGTCCTCCTGATGGGAGCTCTGGGCAGAGCTTGTTTGCTCAGTGCTGACTTACTAAAAATATAAAGTATTTTGTATTTTGTGTGGATGAAGGTGAAATAAGACATCTAAAGAGCTACTGCAGCTCAGCTGGCAAGCAGTGACTTGCTCATAAGTTTGGACTCACTGGTCTAATCTGAACACCTGGAAGGCACTGGATCCCACCCTAAATCGAGTACTGAACTGGCAAATGCAGCATGGATTGGCACCTTCCCCCCACCCCTTCCCTTCCTTGGGTCAGGTGTCTTTGGAGTCTGGTAGACAAGCTTCCAGGTGTTCTGCCTTGTCAGTGGACTTCAGGATCGCACCTTAAGCAAGAGCCACTGGAACTGGGTGCAGTAAAGCAATTTAACCTGATGCAGCCCTAGCTGGTTTCCTAAGAGCTGCCTTTGGGCTTCTGCTGTGGATCCCCCTGCAGCATCCCTGGGAACACTCCCTTCATGCTGCCTTCCACGCTCGCTACACTGCACACACGGCTTCAGCAGCACTTTATGGATTATTTGTCTCTTCCCAAGCTCTGCTCACATTTTGAAGCCTATCTGCTCCCACCAGCACTCAGCACACCTTGGTACCTCGACCATTTTCAGGAAATGGATGACCCTTTTCCTCCTGCACGTTTGGATTGAGAGCTAGTGCTGCTACCATTTCAATACACATCAACATTCTCCAGGACTCTTCCAGGCTGAACAGCTCATTTGAAACCTCTGGCACTCTTCTTTTGATATGCCTGAAGTCCCAGGCAGTGACTAGGTCCCATTTGAGATATATATTCACAAATGTTAAACACACACACATCAAAGCCCCCTATTCTTTCCCAATAAAAGCCTGGACTTTAGAGCACAAGGTGAGGAATAGGTACTCTATTGGCCAGCTGCAGTGAGCCTTTCATAAATAACATGATGACCAACCTCCATAATGGAAAACAATACTCCGAAGGTTCTGTCCTGATAAACATCTTTTTCCTATTGTAGAAAGGAATAGCAAAATAGGAAAACTTAAATGCTGAATGCCTAAACAAACTGAATTAGGAAGAGATGGTAGGAGTAATGATAGTTGAATTGTAAGCCACCTTCAAATGTTAAAGTTGCTGTACTCCTCTGCAGAACATTAAGCCTATACTGCAAACCTCTAATAGACAGAGACTGTGCTCTATAAAAATCATGATGAATGCAGGCTTGTTTTTATATTATGGAGGTCCTAATCCTCCTCCTCCTCTGCCTTTGCTCTATTGTTACAACATCAAAGACCAACTGCTGGCCAAGATACAGTCAATATGAAAAGGGCGACCAGCAAATTTACTGCTTGACTTCATTCCCTTTAAATGGAATAGGCACCATGGACCTTTTTCAAAGTCCAGTCACAGACATATATCTTTTTTATTGGACATCATGTACAATAAAGTGAAGCTGTAACTTGGAAAAAAAAATAGAACACCTTAAAAAAATCCCATGAGGTGAACATTCCTTTATAAAAATATCACTGTGGTTACATGTTTTGAAAAACTCCGGGCACTTCACAGGGCAAAAGGCATGGACTGGCTAGGTTATAGTTTAGCTAAGATGCATACCCGTGCCTAATATTAAGTTGGTTTCAAAAAAAAAAAAACCTCAACCAACCAAATTTATCACTATAACAATTGATATATTTAATGCCAGTATCATTCAAATAAACTGAGATGGCAGCACTCACATCACGAGAACCATTAACTGCTTTGTTATAGCCTGCTCTGTGCAGTGAGCCTTTACAGACTTCTTCAGTCCAGAGAATCTTAAAATCAGGAGCACAAAATGCTGATGTGCAGACTGCATCTTAAACAACTCCAGTCTGATTATTGAGGTAACTTCCAGAGGCACTTTCAGAGGAGAGTTCTATCAGCAGACATTAAAGACAGTGGCAGTTTTATTGCTGTCATGTCGCTAAAAAGAAGATGAATAATTTCTGCCTATGAAATTAAATAGTGCATAAACAATTTACATGATGTAGGAGGCAAGTATAGTGGAGTGTTACAGAACCTATGCTAGACAGTTATGGTTTTCATTTTCTGTTTTAAACTATTAATTCTTTTTGTTTCTTTGGGTAGCTTGTGCAAACAGACATTAGCAGATATCTGTAATGTTATATTGAGACCACTGCCATGCTGAATTTAAAACCCTGCACTGATGCATATGGCAGGTAAAACCAAGCAAATTTATGTTTTGTCTTTATAAACGTTGGCAGCTGCTTCCAGTGGAGTAATGATGGTTTCTTCAGGCAAAAACTGCTGATGCTGGGTTACTTCAAAGGCAATAAAGATACCAAAGCTATGTACATAATTTTTGTAAATAATTTTTGAAGCACTAGCTTAAAAAATAATTATGTCTTATCACTAGGTCCTCTTCCCTGTAATTTCTCTGCTGTCAGTCACCTCCTTCCATCACAGTCTGCAGCAAAGCTCTTCCAGTGCAAGGACTTCACCTCCTGCTCAGCATTCCTGGGCATTCCTCTATTAGAGGAAGTCTTTCAGCTGAGTGCCCAGCCTCAGTACCTGAGCACCCAACTCAACAGGAATGCAAAGGCAAGATGCCTGAAAGGAGCATTTGGGAATTTAAACCTGTCCCATGGATGACACGGACCCAGTGGCTGCTCCTTGGAAGAGGAGGAATCCACTCTTCTCAGAGTGGCCCCAGTGGCAGAAGCAGATGGGGCTTTTATGGATATTTACACAGAACTCACTGGTTTTGTCACGAGAACTGATCTCAACAGCCATGCTGGCAAAGAGGAAATGTTACTCTTCCCAAGGAAGAACTACTGTGGAACAAACAGTCCTGGATTTTTCAGTGCAATGAAACACAACAGATGGAAATTAATTCATGCAGCATGAAGAAAGCCACATGCCAGGACCCAGCTCATCTTTGTGGACGGAGGTCTTGGTGACATGTGCTGTGTGCTTATCAGTTCTGTGGAAAAACTGAGCTGTGAAAGACTCATAGTCAAGAGGATCTTGGCCCTGCAGCTGACACAAATCATTGACTTGCCTTGCTTTGTGGAAGCCAGTAGAACAGGGTCAATTTAAACACACTGAGAAGGCAGATCTAGCACAGAAGCATAAAAGCCAAGGGATGTTTGAACTCTTTCTGCCTTTCAATGTGCGCTGACTCCACCGAGAACGTGAGAGAAAGATTTCATCTCTGATTTTCCCCTCTCATCTTCAGGAGCACCTCCCTACATTAAAGGCTTAGAGATGAACAACTCCAGGCCTGCTTTGGTCCAGCCAGGCTGCTAGAAGAGAGCAATAAGAAAAATATGACCCATGGCTATGAGTTCTCCAAGCAAAAAAAAAAAAAGGATAAAAAACAAGGACAAAAGGATAAAGGAACTGCTTACCAGTACCGCCCACACCAGCTCCTCTAACCAAGCATTCTGGTGCCACAGAAGTGACCACTGTGGCGAGCCATCCCTCATTACAATAATAAGTTACATTTCACTTTGTTTTCTTTCTTTTTCTGGTATTTCAAATCGAAACTACATGGAAATACCAACACTGGAAACATTCTGCTCTCGCTGGCGTACCAATGAGCTCACTGCGCTGTTTCTTGGAAATGTTTTTCATCTCTGCGCTTTGGACTATGAATTTAGCCTGGCATTTACTGTCTTTAAAACTTGTAAATAGGCACAATGGCCTTAAAGTGCAACAGTAACCACTGCACCATTGAGTGCTTCCTTCTGCCTTTTACTGAAGCACTTTGTATTTTTCGCTTTAAAGTTACACTTCATTACTCATTTCTGGCAGTGCCTCCATTCAGCCTGGAGACCCATTGCACTGCACATCACTCACAAGCCACACTACACTACTGGAACCTCAACCTCCATAAGCTTGGGTTGAGATTTGAAAAGTATTATTTTACTTTTTCCTTATTTGGAAAAAACAACAAAAAAAGACACCACTGAAAAATAATACTTTTAAGACGTCATCTTTCTGATAATTGAACATTATTCAGTCAATTCAAAGGGTCTTTATGGAGTGTGGTCTTAAAGCAGACAGCAAGGTAAGAGTTGTAACAAAAGGACCAAGTGAGCACTAACCAACACTGTGAAGAGAACAAATGAGGCACAACTGGGTACCACCACATCTGTTTGCAAGGAAAACACACAGAAGAGCATAAAGCAACCAGCTCTGACAGTTAGACCTGCCAAAACTGCTAAATCAGGATGTAAGCACAAAGCAAAACTACATTGTTTCAAATTTTTAGGTTTATGCTTATGTAAGGAAACATCTCAATTGTCTGTCTCTATATTTGAAATAGGAGTGTATTTCCAAGGTTTTAAAGTGATGCAGAAGAATGTAAGCATAAGAGAAATATGGGAAAATAGTTTCCTAGCATTACTTGCACTCTGTGCACTTTTCTATAATAAAGGAAAACAGAGGAGAAATTCTTAAGCATGAATGTTCACAAATCAGTGCATCGTAGAAAACAAGAGATTTGCAAGCTGATTTTTTTCTTCCCACTGGAATACATACCAGTGACTGGGTTTTCAGAAGTCATCTCTATCACAAATGATTTCAGAAAGTTTTCAAACACACACATAAAGTTGGCAGGCCAAGCCTGCATTGTCTGCATCATTATCAGTACTATTGCCTTCTGCACTTCACTTTGTATGAGGTTTTCAGATGCTGTCACATAATATAGCCAGGGTTTCCACCTTATTGACAATTCTTTCATAGTTTTCTGTGTTTTCCACCATTTTGGAACAACTCAGCATTGATTACTGATACAGAGATGTTATAGATATGAGCAGAGACAAAAGAACAACTCTGAATTCAGACCACAGTTCCCAATCTACATCCAGCATAACCTGTATTGGTTAAACAGATGTCTCCTCAGCAAAGGAATTCCACAGCAGAGCAAGGTGTCAAACAGCTCAGTGTGCTGAACCTCTGACTGCTGGGGCTCTGTTACTTAACTGCAGGTCACAACAGCGATGTTACAAACATTGGAGGACCCACTGACCAGCACCACACAGCACAATGATGACAGAATTGTTGAGGCCACCAGCAGAGCTGCAGCTCTCGGCCTCCTGTTTTTGTGGACAGCTGGCACTAGGAAAGCACAGAACAGGGAAATGTGACTGAACCTGAGGGCTGGCAACCAAAGCAGGAGAAGCAAAGGAGAGAGTTTTGTGCCAATGAGGTAAGAGCAAGGGGTCATTAGCAGTGTGTTCTCTCACTGTTACAGCTGCCATGACCAATTCTGCTCTTCCTGTGGAAAGCAAATTTCTCTACACAATCAACAAGAGTTAAAAACAAAAGCTACTCCAGAACTAGTGCTGGTTGTTCAAGTTAGATGAGCCAAAGTGGAAAGTACCAATGCAGCTCCACCCAGGATCTCTGTACCTATGCCTGGCCTCTCCACTCTCACCAAGAGCAATCACTGCACCTCTAGACTGGCCCAGGAATCCAAACCTACCTCTCCTTGCACTGCCATGAGTGATCTGTTCAGCAGCAGGGCTCAAGCCCCTGGTACCAGGTCTCTCTTTAAGCCCTCTGCCCTCACACACAGCCCCAGAGCACAGGTAAAGATCAGCTGAGAGAAGAGAAAGGCAAAATGAGGAATGTCACTGGACTTCTCCCTGTAGTAGCCACTGTGTTTTGTGTTTGCCTTCAGGACCATGGAAATGGACATGAAGACACTGTGATGGCTCAGACTGAATTTAGAACAACACACAGTCTGCTTTTTCTTTATAAATAGCCCAATAGTATAAGGAGCTGGAAAAACAATCCTAAATCTTGCTCAAAATAGAAATAAATAACTCCAAGAGACTCTTCAGTATGAAGCACTAGGAAAAAACGGCTGTGACCTATAGTTACAGAGACAAAATAGAGAGGCACCTTGTGATTTAATGCCAGGTGTTTATCAGTGATGATCCAAGACAAGCAGTACAGTATCTGTTAGCTGTTGAGCTGAAGAGATGTTTAGCAAAATGCGCCTCACCCAAACATCTTGCTAAAATTTAACTCAGGAAGTTACATTCATACCTGCCTAATACTGCTCCTTGCAGCCATAACTAAATAAAATATCCTTGGATACCTGTTCTGAATTATTGTAGTAGTCTAAGATACTAAAAATCTTGCCACATCCTACCCTGAGGGTGTAGTGGCTCTTTTCCACCAAGGATACTTTAGTTTGCTAGGAAATTAAGCAAAGTGATAGGTATGAAGAGAAGTTTAATCCATGTTTTCTGGAGCTTTCTGGGTTTGAAAGAATCTCTCCTGGGAGCAATGGATGCCAGAAAATGGTCCTGTGCTCAGTGCAGCAGTCTCAGTCCTTCACCCTTGTTTCCCATTTTATCCTTTGCTTCTATGCATGCAGCAGCAGCACACGTAAAGCTAATCATCCTTCCTTCCCCCTGGATCCTGGAACAAGCCACAGCCCATCAGCAAAGCCACTAAAGAGCACACATAATTCCCTCCCTTGGGAGAGGAGAGAATGAACTGCACATGGTCTGAGCCATTGCTAAATCCTAGTGCATAACTGGAGGAACATATGCCAAGGGTGAGCCTTAGTTAAGAACCCACTGAGAACAGGCAGGTTTCACTGTCACTGCCAAAAAGCCCAAACCAGCATCCCCTGTGACGAGGAACCAAAAGAGACTTTGGGATGCAGAGAATCAGCCTGCCCAATTCACAAACCACCTGCTCTGAAAGCCATTCATGAAATGCATCAACTTCTCTCAAGGTAGAGAAGGATTTAGTGTTCACAGTAAATATATGATGTACATCCACTTCCTGCCACTTATACAGGCTAAAGGTGGTCTGGAAAACAAGAAGGCAGAAACATGGAATTGACAGGTTTTCAAAGATGACTTATAGGATCGGTTCCTATTAGAGCAGACCAAATGTAAAGCTCCAGAGCTCAAATTAGCTTCAAAAAATCCTGAGCCTAAAACGCTCCCAAAGTAAACAGCTTGAGTCCTACTTCAATGAGGAAGCCAGAAAGCTGAAACATGCCACTGTATCCGACTGGAGATCGTTTTGCAAATCTCCTGAACGCAGTACAAGGGTCAGCAAGAATGCAGAAGCCCTGGAAAGCGGGAAATGCACCCCAGCAAAGGTAGCAGGCAGCACACCATTGCTGAACTACTCATGGTGTTGATCTGGGGATCTTGGGAGAAAATTACAGGGCTCCTTATGCAGCTGGGAGAGCAACTCTTGTGCAACCATTTATAAGCAGCAGAATGTGTTTTTCCTGCTAGGGCTCACAGAGCGTTTCTGACACGCTGTAATTGCTTGCACGCTCATTGAAGAGGGGGGCAAGGGCAGGGTGATTAAAAGGGAAAAAAAAAATCTGTTTACAGCATTGTGCTGCTTTTCAAATTACGTTTTCTTCCACGGCTCCAGTTTTAAGCACAACTACGGAGTTTCAGGCTAATGTAACACTGCTGCAAGTGTCTTGGTGGAGAATCTGACTTCATGTGCTATGGCATATATTGTTGGTGGCTCTGTTACTGCATTTTACAAGGTCATTTTTCTTGGTGTGGGAACACTGTTTTTCTTGGTGTGCAAGGCCCGCTATGGAAAAATCAGAAGTGATGGGGATAAACTTCATGATGAAATATTTTCTCTCAGAATGAAAGCACAGGTTTTAGGACATTGTAAAGTATTAAAAATGTCTTCCAAAATTTATGTTCAAGCATTCCCATGGTTTTAAAACTATGTAAAAAGATAAAAACATACCCAAGCTGCTTTTTTCCATCTCTTAACATAGCTTCATTTGCTCTTCTTCAGAAAAGAAAGTTTGTACTTTCTTATTTCACAAATATACTCCAGAACACCTTCTGGATGATAATTAAACTAGACCTAGTAGAATTCTCAGCAGAAAAAAAATCTCACCCCCTCCCCACTTCTCCTTTTTAATTTTTTTTCCCCCCGTTGGAAGAGATGGAAGGAGGGAAATAAAAACTGATTGAGGAACACAAGGCCGATTCCCTCTCATAACTCGAGACTGTGAGCTATTT
This sequence comes from Pycnonotus jocosus, assembly GCA_013400435.1. NCBI lineage: Eukaryota > Metazoa > Chordata > Aves > Passeriformes > Pycnonotidae > Pycnonotus > Pycnonotus jocosus. Next base: position 147,951 of record VWYP01026290.1, read on the forward strand.
TACAGCTCCAGTGTGGATTTCCCATTTCGTGTTTGTCTGCCCTGCCACAACCCAGTCCTAACAGCAGCACGAAACCGCAGCCACACGGAGCTCCAGCCACCACGGCTGCAGCACTGAACCCTCTGCTTGTTCCTCACCCATCCCAACCAGGACCACAGGAGAACATTGGGATTTTCTCCTCACTGCTGGTCCTTCACAGCCAGCCACAGCGGCACAAGACAATCCCAGACATCTGGAATCTCTGGAGACACACACAGCGTGGGGAAGGGCACCAAAGGGAGAAAAACAAGAGGGAGGAAAAAAAAAACTTGTTTAATTTTAGGATGGAAGGGGTTTTTTATTCTATATTTCTTTCATCCCTCAGTCTAATTAATTACAGGGGTTAACCCAACTGAAAGACCAAAAGAAATCAAAAGCTATCCTACAAAATCCTTCCTTCATTTGAAGGACCAAGATGGGAGAAAGAGAAGCTCTTCCTTACTGAATGAGACTTCATATGCTTACAAGTGTTTTAGACTAAATCTCTTAAAACAATATTTTAGGATTACTAAGGATTCTTCCTGAATCTGTTTTATGTAAAAAGGACCCAGTTCTGACCACCTTATTTGTGCAAACACAATGCCTAAGTCCTCTATTTGATAATTGCCAGGGACTTTTGATACAAATTTGCCACATTGAAAGACATCTACAAAGAGTTGTTGCAAAGATTACTCTTTCCTGGATTTGCCACGCTTCTTTAAGTGAAATTTCATCAAATGCCATGCAATGATCTACTCATTTCTCACAATCACCCCTCTCCACAGAGGTACCAAGACAGAAAAACCCTGAGAGATGTCAAAGTGCTCCTATCAACAGGTCTGAGTTGGTGCAGTTTCGTTTCCCACACTGATTCTCTCCCTCCGAGTGCAGTGCACAAGGATTTTGCATTTCACTTCAGCACATGCCACGATACTGCCCCAAACCTGCCAAAATCAGAAGATCCCAGAGCAAACTTCCCTTTGAGATCTACATTGATCTATATTGTGATGCTCTGAATGGAAGCATCTGCCTGCTGAAGTGCAACTTTCTAAAGCAATAGAATCCAGCTAAGCAATAGAATCCCTGGAAGTTATAAAACCAGAAAATTGATAGACTTCCATCTGTTTAACCAATTGCTCTAATCAATATCCTTTCCCCCCATAATGTTTTGTACAGACACGGTCTCTCAAACACAAAGCTGCAGAATCCATTGAGCTGGGAAGTATATAAAAACTTCAATTCTACAAATGGCAAAACATTATGAAAATATGAACTGCTAAAGCTATCACGGTGCTTAAAGGCACAGAGTTTGTTAAGGTGATCTGTAAAACATCACTAGACAGGAAAAAAAAATCTTGAAGTCAACAATCTACAGGTTTTCATGAGACAGCCAACTACAATGATAATAATCCAGGATAATTATCTGAAGATGATCTTCCTCTTGTTTCACCCTAACCTCACAACAGTGCTCTAAAAGGAGCTCCTCAGGGAAATGGCATCACCCAGAGTTCCCACTTGCCCAGATGTTTCTCTCATTATGTTACAAGCCTGTCAAGAAAAGGCAAATTCAGGGTTATTCTAATGATAGCAAACACCTCATAAAAAACCTCTCCAAATTTACTTTTCCAAGGAACATCATTTTAAAAGGCATTCCCGGTGCCCATGAGGAAAGAAAGCATCATTTATAAAACATTATTACCAGAAATCTTGCAGATATTAAAAAAAAACATCCTGGAATGTCAAGCCGGTGATAAAACTGCAGAGACAGCACGGTGGGGCCTCACCCACAGTGCTCAGCACTCCTAGGCAGGACTCCCACCAAGTTCAGTTTTTTTTGATAGGGGGACCTGACCCCAGGCTGTGACTGAGATGTTGAGCCTGCAGCCCTGGGTTCCCTCCTGTGGCTAGTGGGTTCACTTCGTGGGCCACCAGCTGGGGATGCCATGCATACAGTGACCAGGACAGCCTGCACTCTGCTTTTCCTTGGCTTTTATACTCTGCTGGTGCTATAATTCTTACCCAGATGACAGAGGGTTCACATATATTTATGGTGATAATAATTAGACATTTTTCTGTCAGTTCATGGCACGACTTGGTAATTGATTTTATTTTACTGCTTGGATACAAGGGAAGAATTGGCCAGGGCACATATGACTGACCAGAGATTTACAAGCTTTGTCTGGGGATGTTGGTGATTCTGCAGCTTTGATCACTGTCTCCAACTATTAAAAAATGAATGGCAACATGTGATACCGAATAAAAAGAACGACCTGCGAAAATACCGAGACAGAAGAACAACAAAAAAGTCCCTTGCCTCTGTCGGACATAATACACACTTTGGTTTCATGAGAGAAGTCTTTCAAAAGACTGGAATGGGCTAGCTGGGTCACGAGCGCTGTCCTTCACACCACAAGCACTTATCACCCGAAGTTTCTTGCCTGCTTCAGGACTGAACGTCAGCCTGTCTCTTGATGCTTTCCAAGGAAAGCCATACACTTAGCTCCAGTATTTCCCAAGACCGTACACCCATCTGCTCCCCTCTCACTCTGGGGAATGCTGTCCCTGCCGAAGGGGTGCCCCTGACGCTACTGCTTCCATCCCTCGCCTGCCCCACGGGCTCCCCAGGTGCGCTGCGGGAACACGCGCGGGAGGAGCCGCCCCGACGCCTCCAGCCCGGCATCGAACCGCGGCGCCGGAGCAGCTCTGCCTTTGCCACCGCTGTTCCTGACATCGTAAAGCCAAGGGGGGCGGAAGACACCCCGCAAGCGCCCAGGGAAAGCCCTCGGGCGGAGGAAGCCTCGGGGTCGGGACGGCGTGAGGAGGAGGAGGAGAATGAGAAGGAGGATGCGGTCGGGGCAGGTGCACGGCTCCCGTCATCCCGGCCAGCCCCGCGCTGCCCGGCACACCCAGGGGACGCGGGAGGGTGTTGGGGGAGGCGGGGCGGCACTCACCTGCCGCTGGCTGTGGTTGCCGGCGCCCGTGGGGGCGTGGGGCTCCCCGCCGCCGCGCAGCACGGTGATGTGCAGGGTGAGCAGCAGCAGCCCCAGCAGCAGCAGCAGCTCGGCCGCCAGCCGCACCATCCTCTTGAGCCGGGCGGCTTTAGGGCCCCGCGGCGGCGGCCGCGGAGGAGGCGGAGGA
>VWYP01026290.1:152194-168771 GCA_013400435.1 Pycnonotus jocosus
GCGTGCGTGTTTGCAAGCGGCTGCCGCTCCTCTTGGCTGGTGCTGCTGCTGCTGCTTCCAGACCCACTTTCTCGCCCCCTCGCTCTGTGTCGGGAGAGGTACGTGTCGGATGCTTTTATACTGCCCTGCCTCCTTCCCCTGCTGTCCTCCCTCCCTGCTCCCCCCCTTTTCCTTCGCCCTCTCTGCAGCTCCTGCTCCAGCCTAGCGTGTCTCCCCCCCCACCCTGCTCCCCTCCTCCCCGTCCCGACCTGCTCCTCTCCGTGCCCTGCTTTGCCAGGACACCCCTCTGCTGCACCCCATCCCACACACGGCTGCACCTTGCGTCCCGACTGCCACCTCTGCTCAGCTGGGTGACATCTGCTCTGGAGTGACACGTCCCTTTCAGCTGGTCTGTGTGTCCATGGTGGGGCTCCACTGGCATTTGACACTCCTTACTCTTCCTCTTGGTTGCTGACCTGTGTCAGTAATGTGGAAAGAGCTTTCTCTCTCAGATGGGAGGCCCTCAAATTTAAAAGTAATGTGGATTTGAAAATACGTGAAAATGAGGGTTGGATTGTCACTTGCTATAAGTCAGTATCTCAGTGTCTGGTCTGAGGGAGCTGGACCTCTGTGAGTGCTCAAGGTGCAGCTCAGTATAACAAGAGAAAACACAGCTCAAATCAACTTGAAGCATAAATAAAGGCACCTAAAAAAAAAAGAAAAGGGGGAGTTTTGGAATCTTTGTTGTTGTTGTTCTTGCACGATTGGGAATGTGTAAAAATGAGGATACGAACAATCTGTGAGTATGTGACAGCTGGGAGGTTGAATTGGTCTAAAATGTCTAAATTGGGGAAAAATATCCCCCAATCTGAAACACTTTCATCTGGAGACCAGTGTCCTCCACAGGATTTCCTGCAAGGTAAGGGTGAGATGTTCTTCCAGCATGCAGTGCCAGCTGAGACAGAGGCACATCGTGGGAGCCTTAGCCTGCACTGTGCCTGACCTGGAAAAGTCTTGAAAAAACCTCCTGGAAAACTGGTACTTTTGGGGCACGAGGAGAGCAGAGCTTGCAGGAGGTTCCCTGCAGGTCTTGGAGCATCTGAAGGCTGTGGTCATGAGCGAGTCAGAGTGACGTCTCGTACCCTTCCAGTGATAACCGCTGTCAGTGATTGCGCAGGAATCAGGCAAGAATACGGTTAAAATAATTGCACTGGGGTATCATTAAAGACGTGACCAAAAGCCACAAGCCTCAAACCCTTCAGATTTAAGGATTTTTAAATCCACAAACATGTTAGCACTGCAGTAGGAATGATCAGCACAGATGATAATGCAGGGTAGGGACTCCCGTGGGTCTGCCCTGAGTGCACCAGAGGTACGACTCCCATCTCATGAAATCACCTGGCAAAAAATACCTGGTATGGCACCAATGCTCTTGGGTCATACAGAGCTATTCCATACTGCATAAAGTCATAACAGCCTGTCATGTGGCTTTTAAAAAATGTGGTGCCTTTTCTTTTTTTTTTTTTTTTAACCCAAACATTCTTTGGCCAAATCAAAATATTGAGAAGATAAAAAACACTGATTGTATGTCAGCTGTGATCTCTCGGCCCTGGCTCTCCTCCTGCCACCATTGCTGTGATCCTGGTGGCAGAGAGCAGAAGCAGGGCAGCTACAGGAGGCAGCCAAGAGGCACAAGTGTCCTCCGGGTTTGCCAATCTGACCATACCTAGTGGCTGTCAGTGGATCCCAGCTGTTGAAGAAAAATGGAAACTTGGCACATGAGTTCTGTATTTCAGAGCCTAATGGTACAAATTGACAGCCAGAGCGAGGCTGAAGGCTCATAATGCGAAACAGTCTGAGTGACAGTCTGGTTTAAACACACACATGGATCTGCCGCCCAGCTCTGGGTAATGCAAGTTCTCCCTTGCCTTATGAAACGGAACCAAAAGACATCTTTAATCCAGATGAGATGGGCCCGCACTGGTGTGTGTCTCCTCGTGGCACATTAATGCCTGGAGCTATTGTGCAAGGCCAGGGAGGGACAGAGCAGTGCTGCTCTGCAGTGAGGAACCAAAACGCTTTCCCACTGGAAAAAGTTGGTGTAAAAGCAGTGCCTGGGAATGGCACTGCTGCCTGTGTGGCTGTCTGGGGCAGCCAGGCAGAGGTGTGCACACACATGCTCTGGAGGTGCCTGTTTAAATTCACAAACACTGCTCAACCAGCAGATGACTTCATTGATGAATCCAGACAGCTGAATCAAGACCTGTAGGGGAGATGGATTTAAAAGCAAAGGGGAAAGTTTTCTTTCCTCAGCTGGGTGGGCATTTGCTCAAGCTGCTGCCATTTAGTCCCTGGAAAATGAAGTCAGGGTTCATCAGGAAGAGGAGATCCATAGCTAGCCTGAGGGGGATGCTGCTCCTGGGATATGGTTATGGGCACTCAGCAGGGAGGTGAATCAGCAAGGGGGTCTGACAGTGGTGCTGGGGTAAGAAGTGGGTTCCTGTGATAGCTTCTTGCCTGTGAAGGTTCACAGCTCACACCTCACCCCTCCACCTGCAGCTTTTACCTTCCATTTCTTTTCCCTCCGGTGATAAGGGCAGACTCAGCTCCTGTGCATGCCCAGCTCCTCAGCAGTGCCAGGAAGAATGCCCTGAGCCCAAGCTCTTTGATGACCACCGTAGTGCCCGGTCAGGTGGCATGACATCATGAGCTGACATCAGCTGTAGCAGCTCCTCTGATACCCCACAGATCACAGATACCCCACACCTCACAGATCCCATGGTCCTCATGGCACAGCTTCAAGAGCAGGAGGTGGCTGTCCACGCTGCAGCCTCCACCACTGGGTGAGGACTCTCTTCTGGGTGGTGTTCCAGGATCCTGTTGGCTACAGCTGTGACACTGCCAGAGGAAGGGCCCAGGGTCTCCCTTACACCAGCCTGCCAACAAAAATGCCACTGTACCACCTTCAGTGCTCCAGGTCAACAAACTCTGCCCAGGGCTAAATTTGTGATGTCCTTGCTGACATGTCCCTGTGGTGATGCTCCTGTCTCCTGCTGTGGCCATCACCCCACATAGTGTCTACCACAACACCCAGGGCCAACCCCTCTTCATCACTGTGCAGGCATCTGCACTTGGTGTTGAGTCCTGAAAACCAAAGTGCTGCTGAACTGAGACACAGCACATTGCAGAGGCTGGGTGGTCCTGGTGACTGAAATGAACATTTCAGTTTGTTTCGTTGATCGTACCTGGTCAAGTGTGAAAAATCCTCACCTTGGATGAGTGCCACCAGGTGACAACCTTCAAGGCTGGCATGGAAGTGGCTGGATAAGAAGGAGAGAGAAAAAAAATCGGTATGATATAATATAAACCAACACAACTCACTTCATATGCTTCATCTCAGAAGTGAGAAGGATCACTGGGTTTTATGTCACCGTATCAAGACTCACTGGGGTCCTATACTGAAGCAGTCCCAGTGGTTAAAAATTATTGGTGTTTACCTGAGTGTCCACTTTACCCCTTTGCTGTCCATCCTGGTGTTGCTCCAGGACTGTGAAAGCATCCTGTCTGTAAGGTCTGACAGCTTTTCAGACAAGCATTGCTGGTCCTCAGCCCGCACCCACTCCCAGGATGCCGTCGTTTCATCTTTAAGCCTGGGGGTTGCTTTAAATTTATCAGGGATGAAAACCTGGCTCCACTGAAGTCGTTGGCAAAGCTCCCATTGACTTCAGAGGAGCCAGGATTTCACCCTAAGATGCTTTGTAGATTATTGGTGAATGGAAAGCATACGTCTGGCTTCTCCAGGGTTATTATTGTTGGTGGTGACCTCTGCTCTGGCAAGCATTGAGCAAGGCTGGCTTGAGACAGATGGTTAAAGCTTTCCCTACCTCTTCCCCTGCTTCCTCACAGGGGCTTTGCTTTACTGCTCATCATCTTGGATGCTGCTTATCAAGGAATACCTTCCCGTCGCCTGCCGGTGGAATTTAATGCCTGTTTGCCCACATTCCCCTTCCCCCAACGCCAGGAGATCAGCAGATAGGAGACAGAATGGCTGATTAGCTTCTAGCTCCAACCTCTTAGCTGTAAGCTGCATGCACACACAAGGGTCTTCTCTTTAAAAAAAAAAAAAAAAAGGAAAGAAAAAAGAATAACATTCCCCTGCAGGCAACCTAAGTCTGTCTGTGACTCATGGTTCCTTTATCTCAATAAATTACTACTTGAAAAGTAACCACCCTCTTTTTAAATGAACTGATTAGCTCAGAGTTCTCCATTTTCCTGCTTCTCCTAGACTGGTGCTTTTCTTCCCATCTACATATTTTGCCACCAGCTGGGGTCAAGATTTTTGAATTTTGCAGTGCCTGTGTGACAGGCTGGAAATTCAGCAGCCACTTTATTAAAACTTGGAGCCAAACTGGAAATGTGTAACAAGTCTGGATTATGGAATATGGAAATGGAGAAAACAGAGAAAACAGTCCAGCTCAGTTCCTCAGCTGCTAGGTTGGGCTTTTTAATACCAAATTCTCTGTATTTTACACTCTGCCACATTTTCACTTTTCAGTATGCTGCACATTTTTGTACTGATGATGTGCAACTGCACTGGAAAGTTTGCCAAGCTGTGGCAGTATGGGACTGTGGGAACCAGCACGCCAGGCAAAGTTTTTCAGGAGTGCCCAAAGAGTCCAAATTCTGCTGACTTTCACAAGAGCTTGCCACAAGGCAGGTTTTGCCTCTTTGGAGAAATACAGTGAAACCAGCAAACGCCTTTCCTCTGAAGAGAGTTTTAGCACTGCTGAAGTGCCTGAGTTGGTGTGGTGGAGCTGAGTGTTTCAAACAGAGTAAAGGCTCCAGCTCGATTGAGTTACCGTGGTTCCTGGTGGTTTTCTGGAAGCAGAGCTGGCCCCCTGGCCCAGGGCAGCCAAATTTATCACTAAATTCAAATAATTACATAAAACAACAAATAGGGCTGCAGCTCACCCTGTGCATACACAGGCTGTCTGCAGTACCCAAACAGGTCTGGTGGGAGCTGAGTGCAGAGGAAGGAGGTGATCCTGGCACATCCTGGCTGAAAAAGCTGTAAATCACCCTAAGGTGTTGCTTGACTGAGGGTCGAGTTTCTTGGTTGCTTCCGACAGGTCTTGTCCTATGTCCAGCAGCGTGGCAGCCAGCGTTTTTGAGAGCTTAAAAAAAACCCCAAAAAACACACAACAAAAAAAAGACACCAAAAACACCCCAGAGCAATTCACACCTTCTGCACCTATGGTTTTCAACCCTTCACTTCTGCAGGGAAAATATCTCATTATTGGCTTGCAGTTGGCTTTTTTCAAGACTGCTTTTGTGACTCTGGGGATCAGAAACATCATCATCATCATGGAACTGAAGGTCAGTTCAGGCTGAAGGACAGCTCTGCAGCAGGAAAGGAGGATTTCACAGTGAATCCTGTGATGGTGGGTGAGATGAAGGCCTGACTCCTAAAAGAGGAGTTTCCCTGTGTCCATTGCAGGAAGGCCCTCATTCCCAGAAGTGAAGAAAACAGAGCTCACTTCTGGATGGCTTTAGGTTTTAAGTGTCCCCTGGCTTCATTTGGGTGATTTAACACACCTGTAGCACAATCTGTGCACAGGGACTTGAACTCCTGTTAGTGAGTTGCTTCACTGACACAGGTGAGGATCTGCCTGGTCTAGTTATACCTCCTGGAAAGGGGATCAAGGGGCTTTATTTTATTGGCTTTGCTCAGTCAGTTCCTCTACTTGGAAGCCAACACTTTGTATTTCCTAAGATCTTTGTGCAGTGCTTTGTCAAGTCAAAATTACGCCACATCAGTGAAACATTTGGTTTTGAAACCTGCATATTCTAATACTCCAATAATGAAATACTGAAGTGCTGAATTTACACTAAAGTTTCTCAGCCCAATTTTGAGCCAGTGGAAGAAAATAGTGCTAATAATAAACATTCTCTTCTAGAAAGAAGAAATTTCCAGGTAAGCACTGCATACCACAAGCTGACGTGGGAGGAAAAATGCTACAATCCTGCCATTAGAGAAGGACTTTGTTCGACAGAGGTGGCAGAAACATGGAGAGTGAGGGCAAGTTCTTCATCTGCCATTTGCCTCTTTCTCTGAGAGCTGTTGGTACCCCAAATCTGAGCCTGATGACAAATGCTGTATTCCCTGAAGAAGAATCTGAATGATCTCTGACCAGTCTTTTAAAACACACATTTTCTGAAATGCAGGGAAAAAGCTCTAATGGGAAGGAAATCTTTGTTCTGCAGGGATTGTAACAACGTGCTCAGCAAAGGCATTTGGCTGCAAGAAAATAGCAAGAATAGTTTCAGAGCTACTACAACAGGTGAAGAGATAATTTTAACTAGTAAATGTGTTTAATGCTTTTTGTTAAGTTGCTGAGGTGTCAAATTAATTTCTCCTGGGCTAAGGATGGGCAGTTGGATTAGATGCTCCTTCCAGCAGGGTGGTTTTGTGTCCTTCCTTAGTGCAGTGTTCCTCATTGCAGTGCCCATGTCTCGGATACCTCAGTACCTAAAATAACAATAATCTCAACACCAAATAGTGAGGGACTCTCTGGAGAATGTCCCAGCTAGGAGAGGACAGGAATAACGGGGGAATGTGCCTTTAAAGGAGGAGGACTTCATGTCAAATAAGGCAACAGAGAAAGACAACAGAATCTGGGACCTCTCATGAAGTATTTAATTCTAAGAAAACTGTTCTCTGCTACCCGGCTTGCAGCGTTCTGTCTGACAAACAAATGTGCACACTGGTGGTGCTCTCAGGCACAGTTTGGATAGCAACAGCTTCACCTGCTGTCCATGGAGGGATGGTGGCAGCCTGAGATGGTCAGAGCACGGAGAGAAGCTGCAGAAAGGTGCTCAGAGAGCCTTTGCAGAAACCTGCTGGGTGCATGCCAGAAAACAGCAGGCAGAGAGAGCACAGACACTCAGCAGGCACTGGGGAAATCACACAAACATCTCTCCTGGTCCTGCCAGAAGCAGATATCTTGGGAAAAGTGCTGTGGCTGGCTGGAGACGCTGGTCTGGGCTGGCTGGAGGCTCCTCTGTCCATGGCTGTGGTGGCTTTACAGCCATGTCCAGCGCTCAGAGAGAGGGAGGGAGAATGGTTTGAATGTGCAGCCCTCTGGTACCTGCAACGGAGGAAATCACTGCAGATCAAAGTAGGTGTTTATTCAAGGCAGCTGGTCTGTCTGTAGAAGAATTTCACTCCCCTAGAACCCTGAGGACAGCAAGTGTGAGCGTGGAAAAAGCAATACCTGGAGCTCCACCTTGCTGACCGAGAGGGTTACTTGCTGCTAATGAGCAGCTAAGATTTTTCTTCTCTATTCATTTATAACTTCCTTGTGCAGTTGGAATTGGCTTCAGGAGGTGGTGCAATGCTACACAAATCCTCGTGGAAGGGTTTAGAGAGATTGGTACAAAAAAGGGGCACACATCACTGCAAACAGCACAGGGCCCTCTGATCAAGCCTTTATAAAGTTGCTCATTTTGTGCAGTTATATCACCTAACAGTTTGTACATTTCCAGTACATTTTCTTATACATAATGCCAATATTTCAAAATGTGACATGTGTGGGTTTATTGTTGCTGCTGGAGCTGCTGGTGTTTTTTTTCTGGATAGCCAACCAGCCTGTCCAGCTGGCAGGGCACTTGGGTCAGCTTCTTGCAGTTTTAGTTCCAGAGTCACCTTTGCACAAGATTAAAAACTCGGAGGCAGTTTCTAGCCCTAGATCCACAAAGCAGGTTCTTGATAAGATTGTTGGCTCGAGAAAATAGGAAATTTGTGGCTGGGCCCACTATAAAAGGAAATTCTTTCCCGTGATTTACAAATAAATGAACTTCAGTGCAGGCAGGATCAGACCCTGTGTATGAAGAATCTTTTTACTGTATATGGAGACATATACAGCATGAGACATATAAGTAGAGAGCTCTTTTTTAAACAAGAAACCACTTGAAACAGAATGAGAAAGGGAGAGAAGGAGGCCGGGAAAGCGAATTAACCCTTTTTTGACTTCGGGTTCTTAAACTCAAGTAGCTTTTTAGTAGATCCCCGGGGGAGTTCTTCTGTAAAATGCTACAATTTACAAGTGGATTTCACTACAACATGTTGCTTTTCAACCACAGACAGACAGGAAAAGATCCAATTGACACCTGCTTTGGAGAACAAATGGGACACAAAAGATGAAACTCATTTCAAAGGGTCTATTTGTTTGTCTCTTGTCATGGATTAAACCAGGGGGGGCTACTATTTCAGGATGGATTCTGCTCCCATTCCAGTCAATGAGAAAGAAAACCCCAATTTGAGTGAATAATGCAGAACCAGCCCCTTGGCAAAGAAAAGAGTTGATCTTTGCTGAAGTTTTACTGACAATTCTGCAGTAAGGGGGGGGATACAGTACTTCTGAAATGCTTGATTTTGAAGCCAGATGTTTGAAATTTGAATATTCACACTTGCAGAACTTTAAACAGACCGACGAAAGTTTACTGAAAAACAATTGGGAATACAAGAATTTTTTTTTCAAGAATTCAAAGTACCACAGTGCTTTTTAAAAATAGGTTTTCAATTATTTGATTCAAATCTAACTCAATTTAGAAAATTCTTCCTGTCTAAAGCAATTTCTTCCTGTCTAAAGCAATTTGTGTGTGTGTGTAAGAACAGAGAAAAATTGCTGAAATTATGCTTTTTAGAAATTCAAACCAAAGGGAAAAAAAAAAAAAAAAAAAGACGACTACCTCATTGCCAGTAGTTTCATTAAAGGGCATAATGAGATGCCAAAGCAAAAAAGCTCCAAAATCCGGATTATGCTTAACAATTTGTGTGCAGGGGTTGTGTTTATAGAGCTCCCCTAAACACACGTGCCCATTGTTGCACTTTCTGGTTTGGTCCCTGGGCTTGGGGAGGTTCTGAGCTGCTCTGCCTGCCCAAAACAAGAGAAAATAAAGAAATAAAAAATAATAAAAAAATATCCGTACCATGAGGGTTTTGTTTCAAAGAGAACAGAGCTTTGTCTCCTGCTTGCTGTCCTTTGATTTCCGTGCATGTGGCCTGGGTGGTGGCCTGGGTTTCCAAATCCCTGTCCCTGCCAAGCCAGGGTTTGTCCTCACATTCCTACCTGCCTCTAATCCCCTGGAGCTGAGCCGGGTTTGAGCCACATTTAAGCTTTTGGTTTTGTGTTTAATCTCTGGGGAGGCTGGGGGAGTTAGAGCCTGGCCTGTTATCTGCTGCTCTGCTCTCACCCTGAACCTCACAATCGCTTTTTTCCCCGTTTAAAGCCTTAGAACTTCCAGCTGGTTAAGTGTCATGATATTTTTTAAACTGGCATCGCTAATGATGACACGGAGAGAGGAAATAATGAAGGCAAAGGGGCTTCTGGTAGGTGCAGATTTTAGATCCCAGCTCTGAGCACTCCAGCTTCAACAGAGAGGCCTGAAAGCTGCTTTTGGGAGTGTCACCCCTGGTGGCATTTGCTCCAGGGTCTTAGACCACCCCTGGCAGAGGAAGCTGCAGAAACTGGGCTGTGCAGGCAATAGAGAAGCAGCCAAACCCCTCAAAGTGTCCCAGAGCAGTGGTTCCAGCACACAGGAGGTGATGGTGCACAGGCGCTAACTCTGAATTTCCTGCCTTTTGTAGAGAGCCTTTGTGCCCCTTCCAACCACGTTAAAATGCCATTAAGAAATGATTTCGTGTTAAATGCGAGGTTTTAGCGTGCATTTACTCACACGCTTGAAATCTGATTTCTGACTTTTTAACTCCCTTGAGGCTAAAGGACACAGTGGTTTTACATCAGTTTAATTCTAGTTTGAAACTGGTCTGACTGGGGTGTAGCTGCCCCCTCTCTGCAGGTAGGGATGATGCAAAGGAAGTGTTTTTGAACCTGCAGGAATAATCAATACCAGGATAAAGCACCTTTTGCTGTTAACCTCACTTTTGCTACGGTTTTCACTAATTTAACAGTTTCAACTAAAACCCCCATACCCCCGGACTGAAATAGATAGAGATTTTATGTTTAAACCAGATACAGGATATAAAAGGACTGGGAAGGATGGTCATTCCTGCTTAATAATGCAATTAGAGACATTAGGTGTGAAGAGATCAATTGGATGTGTGTGGAAATTCTAGCTGCTGATTGTAGATTCATAAACAAAAATAGCAATGGTTAAAGGTGCTGAGCCTCTTGCCTCAAGAATCCCAAGCAAACTCACCTATGCTGTATGACTGCCTGAAAAACTGATTATAACTGGACACCATCTCTGGGGGAAATCAATCTGTAAATGTTTAAATTGCTCTGATTTGTCTCCTTCTTGTGGTTATCAAACCTACAGTATTTTTACAAATGAGTTAAGAATTAAAGCCAGCTTTATTTCTGGCTCTAGTAAGCACATGACAATCCTCTGGGAAGCAGGAGGGTTACAAATATCTCTGGTTTGAGTAGAGATGTGGTTGTATCTGTCTTGGCATCTACTTATTCTAGAAGCCAGTGTCAAGCCAAATAGTTGATACAATCCTTAAAGAAATAAAGGACTTGCAAGAATAACAAGAAAAGAGATTTGATACCTCTCCAGTCCACTGAAGTTCTTTGATTGTTTCAGCAAAACACCAGACAATGCTTACCTGGCCTTGTAGAGATTCCTGCTAGAGCTGATGGCATGAACCAAACAATCAGGGCTGAAAGGGCAAAATTCTACCACTGACTGAAAATGATTTAAACAGCAAACTTAGAAAAGAGTAGACTAATCAGAAAAATTCACACATATATGTATATATAAACCTAAGAAGTGATTGCTAAATTTAACAGGTAACTCAAAACTGATAAAGCTAAACAAAGCTGCAACAAACACGTGAGGAGGGACCTAGACCAAAAGGAAGGAAGGGAGCACACATACAAGTGGGATTGAAAAAGGTCTGCTAAAACAGCAATTGGTTTGCACAAAGGGAAATTACCTCTTCCATTCTATTGGATAGAGAGAACACAGCGTCATTAATTGACATGACTTCTGGAAACAAAAAGGACCATGCTTTTAAATAAATAATGCTTCACACTATAAAAATGAGTAGTGGGGTTCAGACAGAAAATGTTGAAAGCAGAAGAACAAAAAATTTCTCTGCGAATCTAAGCATTCTTATGTGACCAAAATCCCTCCCCTGTATAGCACAATATTAGCAAAATCAGTGGTGCTCCATCTGGTTTTTAATGTGGAATGCTGCATTTGTTTCACACGGATCCCTGTGCAGTTCCTGAGCCCACTGACATTGTTTTGGCTCTCTTCAGCTGCCTGTTGCTGCCCCAAAGATTCATAAACTGCAGGCTGAAAATCATTTCAACCCTTGGAGCTCAGGACATGGTCATCTCAAGACCAATTAAAAGGGAAAAAAAAACAAAAACCAGCTAGTGATGGGAATGGAAAGATTGTGCATTGGGCTTAATTATCTAGGGCAAGGAGAAATATCCCTTTCATCCAGGAATTGCTTAATTGTCTATTATGGGCTACAGTCTCTGCTTTAAAATGAGTGACAAAACTCATACCGAAAAAACAGGAGAAGGATTTGACCCATGAAGGTTTCAGACATTTTGAAGGTTCTGATTTGCTGATCACTGACAAAAAAAAAAGAACACAGGGAAAACAGTTCAGTACTTAGATAATATATTTGCAATGACTGATTATCCTTTCTCTCCCTCAAAAAAAAAAACAAACCCCAAACCAAGCAAGAAACCTGGGCTGGTGCTGCCTGTCTCCACAGTGCTCGTGTGTATTTATGAGAGTAGGTTTGCTTGATGCCCAAGTGGAAGTCTAGGCCATACAGAGAAAATAAATTTAGTGTGTAATTTAGGGGGGTTTCCTTGAGCTCAGGAATGTGTTTATTTATATATTATTAAACAGAGGAACAGTATAGGAAATCCGGAAATAATCAGCCCTGGAAAGGCTGGTCAAGGCTATCATTACAAATAAAGAAACCAGGCTAAAAGGCCAATGTGCTAGGCTGACAAACTGGATTTTAAATCAAGTTTTAGCTGGAATGAGTTTCTAAAGCTATTTTTAGCCTCAACCATGTGAGAAGCACATGGCTCCATAAATACATTCCCCTCAAGAATAAGTTAATGGGGGTGGGGTGTATGGAAGGAAACAACCTAAACAATTCATTTAAAGTTAATAACTGAGTCGAGAATTTTATAGCTTTGTTTTTGAAGCATTTGTCATTAAAGTGTGATTCACTTTTGCAATTACATCCGTTCACAGACCAACAGGGCATGGGACAGTGGGCCCCTCTCAGCCTCCCTGGAGCTCAGCAAGAGGGGAATTGCTCAGCATTTTGGTGCAGCTGTGGTGGGCTCTGGCTCTGAAACGCCCCACAAAGGAACCTGCCTTTTCCTCTGCTCTTACAGAAAGAGCTTTGGGAGGACCAGCTTGCATGCATGAAACCCTCCAGGCATTGTTTGGGAAAGGAAGAGTGAAGAAAAGAACAGGCACAAAATAATGCCCAGACATTTTCACTCAGTGTACAGGGAGGGACCCACTGAATGCCCTAAACACATTTGGACTTCCAAAGCAGAAGGGAGCACCTCCAAGAGGAAGGATTTGTGCAACAAAGTCTGTTTTCCCAGATACATCAGCAGAAAGGCCATAGCTCCTCTACAAACCCCCTCTCCTCTGGGTAGAGTTAAAGATGACAAAGGATTTGTGCAATTAAAGAGTATCATTAGGTCCTCAGTCTTCAAGCATTTCACTCAAGGGATGCTCCTCAGCTTTAGAAAACAAAATAAAGAGGGAAAAAATAGGTAGAGATAAATGGGAGTGTGGAGCTTGCTCATTCTGGTTCATCCCCTGATCCAAGAGGTCATGGGCCAGTTGCTTTGGTGGAAGGATGATGAGCAAATCCAGTCCTGGTATGAGAGCAGACACAGAGGGCTTGGCTGCTTCTTCAAGGCATTTTGGTTGTTTTATTAAGTCACCATAGACACCAAATTGCTGCTGTCCTGGTGAGTTTGGCTCCCAGCCTGGAGGGGACCCTCGGAGGGGTCTCAATACCATCTGTGGCCAAAGGGGTCATGGAGCAAGAGCAGCTGGATGATGAAGGGTCTGGAGGAGTTTGCTGTCTGTTCCATTTTTGCAGGTTTATTATTTATTTTTGTCATGTTGGATGGGAGGTGTAAAGGTTTCTCCCTGCTTTTTCATG
The DNA here is from genome assembly GCA_013400435.1 of Pycnonotus jocosus. Taxonomy (NCBI): domain Eukaryota; kingdom Metazoa; phylum Chordata; class Aves; order Passeriformes; family Pycnonotidae; genus Pycnonotus; species Pycnonotus jocosus. The sequence goes on from VWYP01026290.1 coordinate 165,366, forward strand.
GCTGCTTTGCTACGGGGGATTTTCTCTGGTACATGATCCAAATAAAGGTTAAAATAAATGCAGAAATCCAGAAAAGAGACTCCACTAGCTGAGATGGCAATGAGTTGTAGTTTTTGGCATGCTGAGGCCTGGGTTTCACCTCCCTGCTCTATGTGTTCATGTGTGTACCTCTGACTGTGGACTTCATTTTCTTAAACTGTGCAGAGAAGTTTATCTTTGGTTACTTCTACTGTGGACTACTGGCTTTGCCTCTTTTCAACCTACAGATCAAAGGCATTATGTAAAAACAGTGCAATTATGACTAAAATAAACACTTTAAACTCTGTTACTGTGATTTCATCCAGATTTTTTTTTTTCCCCTTAGGTTTGTATTAACACTCATGTGACTCGATCAGCATTGGTAGCAATAAAATACACATGATAATCCCCTGCTGATCCATCATTTGTACCCAGAAGACTTAACTGGTTCAACTTGTATTTTATTTCCTTTTTCCAGCCTCTGTCAAAAGTACATGCCCTTATGAAATGTACATGTGATACTCGGAAATCAAAAGAACAGCTAATTAATTACATCCCACCTCCTCATATGGAAAAATGGCTCTAAACTAGCATCTAAAACACAATGTGTTTGCTTTAAATAGCCAAATGCTGAGGGACCAGAGAGATCTGTGGGGAATTTTTGGCACCATATGAAGATTCTTTTCAGCCCTCGAATCCCCCACCCTTGAATTCTGTGGTGGGTTAGTAGGGAAAGGATATAAAAATGTGGAATTTTTTTTTAAAGGCTTTTCTCTTTGTTTTCTATTCTCCTTGGCTGCGCTCTTATATTTTAATACCGTATAATAGTAAGGAACAAGGAGGGTCATTCAAAAATATTTTTTAATCTTTATTAGAAACAGAACTGCCTTTTGATGCTGCTGGACCACATTTACCTACAAAGCCCTGAAATGGCTGGAGGAACTGCAACCCTAGCTTCTACTTAGGGGTTTTGAGGGGTGCCCACACCAGTCTGAATGGCTGCTGGCAGTGGGGAATACCAGGCTCTCACTGGGTTTGTACGTGGTGCTGACCACTTCAGTATCAGAGGCATTTCCCTGGGGTCCAAAATTAGATACCAGCCTTGCTCTTTTGCTTCAGAAACACAAAAAAAGAGGCTTTGCTTAGGCATGACTTTTTCCACTGAACCCCCCTGTCATTAAGGCATATTTGACTTTAATTTACCATGATGGGGCAGTGTGATGAATTTAAGGGTTTTGGTGAATGAGGAGGGGATGGCTCATGTATTAATAACTATGAAGTGGAACAACAGCAAGAAATGGACTGAACTTTGGTCTCAGCTGTGATGGGGGTTAGTTCTGTTTCTTCCAAGAGCACATTTGTGCTTCTCTATGGCTCCGTACCTTGCCCTTTCAGACTCCATTCTACTGCCTGCTCCAGAAAAGGAAATCTAAAAGTCCAAAAAAAAGCTTCTGGAAGGAATAAGAAAGGTACAGGGAATATGAGGGTTGAGAATAGAAGGTTTCATAACTCAAAAGTATGAAGGCTGCCCCATCCTATTCCAGTAGCTGGGGTGGATGCTTTACCTTCCTGCCACATGCTGCACAATTCCAGCATCTATTGCTATTTGCACACATGAACAACAGAGCCTGCTATCACTGGAATTCATGGATTTCTTTCACCTGCTGTCATTTCTATTCCTTGCCCAGTTTGTAAAGCATAATCCAACCCCAGAGTTTCCATGCCATGGACAAGATCTCACATTTCCATAAAAAAGAAGTCAAACTTGCTGCTAATACTTATTCAGACTGATCAGATGATCCCAGTGCCTCACTTAGGCACACAGGCACAGCTCCTGGGAATTGGACTTCTGGCATCACCTCATATCCCATATGGAACATACCATCAGACTATTAGGAACATAATTAATACAAACTAGCAGTCATATTTAAAAACAAGTAAACAAGAATGAAAGAAAACCATAAAAATTAGAAATGTGCAGTTTTAAAGGGAGGAGAATGTGAATGTTGACATACAAAAAACCAGGCAGTATGAAAAGAATGGCAATTTGCCTTGTATAATGCATGAAAATGTCTGGGCTTCTCTGTTCATGTATTTGATCTTGAAAAAAGACATTCTCAGATGATTAGAGGGAAAAAAATCACTAATATATAGTAAAAATGCCGTTTTGAAATCCCATGAAACATCCTCATTAGACCATATGCATGCTACCTCGTGCTCTTTGATGAAGTTACAATAGAATTTTTTTTTCTCCTAAAGAATGGGGAAAATGCAACTCCAGTAAATACTATGCTCCTACCAAAATAAATGAATCAACAGCATGTCACCCTGAATTATCTTGAGAAAAATATCCAGCAGAAGTTACAGCAACACTGGGGATACGCAGAGCAAGTATCTTAAACCAGTCAAAGTATCTATTATTGCTTGTTTTTATCTTTCTCTAAAGGGAAGCTATGTTTGACCTCTAAGGAAGGTCAACAACTTAATTATTATACTCGAGACAAAGCTACTCTGTGCACAGGAAATGAAAGCTAAAGAGAAGCACTTTGAGAAGAAAGACATTTCGCTCTCTTAAATAAATGAGACCTGAAAAATTCAATATTGTTTTCATCCTGACCAAGCCTTCTGGCTGGATGCTAAGTGATGTTCATTGGGTAAAGACAGGAAATCCAGGAGCCTTCCTGCCTTTGCAAGACAAGAGTCAGAGCAGGGAAGACAGTGAAAGAGAAAAGTCCATACAGGGAGGGCTCTCACAATCACAATCTTTCATCAGAAAGCCAAATCCACTTGCTGGAGAAATGAACACATTGAGGCATTTTGATTAAAAAGACTTCCAATTCTTGGACACTGCTTGGCTCTGTAGAAGGCTGCAATTGGAAGGACAAGGAAGAGGCAGGAGCAGTGTGAGATGCCCCCTCCTGACAGAGCCCCTAGCATCAATCCAAGCACACCAAAACAGAAAGGAAAACAACCAACCAGGCAAAAAGGGATGTGTCACCAGCAGCACACAGGATGAGCACTGTGCTCTGGTGCTGAGCTATCCAACCAGCCCTGCTCTGTGCCTCTGTCCTTGCTCTTGCTGCCACACACAGCAGCTACAAGAGGTCTGGCTGAACTTGGACGTCCCTCCAGCAAAAATGCTGTGCTTTTCACAGAATCACAGAATCATTAGGTTGGAAGAGACCTCCAGGATCATCAAGTCCAACCCAACCCCAACATCAACTAAACCAAGGCACTCAGTGCCACATCCAGTCTTAAACACATCCAACGATGGTGAATCCACCACCTCCCCAGGTAGACCATTCCATTATTTTATTACTTTTTCTGTAAAAAACTTTTTCCTAATATCTAGTCTATATTTTCCTTGGAATATATATTTATATATATA
>VWYP01026291.1:0-32888 GCA_013400435.1 Pycnonotus jocosus
CATTCTGGGATTCTGTGATAAAATCCAGAGAAAGAAGTGAAGGCAGAGAGACTTTTGGGCCTCCCAAATGCAGGGAAGATCCTGCTCCCTCCAGCAGGAACGCCCCGAGAGCAGCAGCCAGTCCCTCTCCCTGCCCCTGGGAGAGCCAGCAAGATGCCACACGGAGAAAGAAAACAAACCTGTGACGACAACCAGAGGGAAGAAAATAAACTTTAAAGCTCAAAACACTTCCCCCAGCTGTAAAAACAAAGGCCAGCAGTGACCAAACACGAGCACAAAGCAGCGGCAGGAGAAGGGGATGGAGGATAACACAGTCAGGGCTTTCTAAAGGTCACCAGCCTGTGGGACAAACCCACTGTGTCCCCTGTCCCCAGCCTCTCCAGGACAAACCTACCCATGCCCCTCATCCCCAGCCTCCATCTAAGCCTGACAGCCCTGCAAGATGCAGGATGTCAAGGAGGGTCCAAGACACAAAAGAGCAGGGAAACGGACCAAGAACAACACTGGGCTGAGTCAGACCCACAACAGGTGTCAGAGCAGTGGCTTTTGTTCGCTGTCCCTCAGCTCAGTCGTGTTTTGGAGGGGCAGCTCTGCTCCCTCCATGCAGATGGAAACAGAGACCCAGTGGGGGGTGACAGTGGGGACCCCAGAGCCAGGCTGGCCAGCCCTGCAGTGCCACTGCACTGTGACAGGGAGGGTGACAGGGACCATGGTGGCTGGGAGAGCACAGGGGGATGTCCCAAAGCTCTGGAAGCAGCTTGGGATAGACCCAACCCTGCAGAACAACAAGGAGGGGGCTCAGCCCTGACCCTGTGCTACCCTCTTTGCAGGAAGGTGTCACACAGCACAATGCCTGTCATTATAAAATCATGGAGAGATTTGGGTTGGAAGAGACCTCAAAGTTCATCCAGTCCCACCTCCTGCCATGGCAGGGACACCTTCCACTGTCCCAGGCTGCCCCAAGCCCTGTCCAGCCTGGCCTTGGACACTTTCAAGGATCCAGGGGCAGCCACAGCTGCTCTGGGCACCCTGTGCCAGGGCCTGCCCACCCTCCCAGCCAACAATTCCTCCCCGATCTCCCATCCAGCCCTGCCCTCTGGCAGTGGAAGCCATTCCCTGTGTCCTGTCCCTCCATCCCTTGTCCCCAGTCCCTCTCCAGCTCTCCTGGAGCCCCTTCAGGCCCTGCAAAGGGCTCTAAGTCTCTTTTTACCCTTCTCTTCTCCAGGTGAGCACCCCCAGCTATCCCAGCCTGTCCCCAGAGCAGAGGGGCTCCAGCCCTTGGAGCAGCTCTGTGGCCTCCTCTGGCCTGGCTCCAGCAGCTCCACGTCCTCCTGATGTTGTTCCCAGGGCTGGGGCAGCTCTGCAGGTGGGCTCTCACCTGAGTGGGGCAGAGGGGCAGAATCCCCCCCTCCCCTGCTGCCCACGCTGGGGGCTCAGCCCAGCACAGGGGGGGTTTCTGGGGTCAGTGCCCATGGCCAGGGCAGGCTGAGCCTCTCACCCACCAAAACAGCCCCAAATCCTTCTCCCCAGGGCTGCTTCCATCCATTCTCCCATAAATGCACAGACAGCCTCATGGAGAACCTTCCCTGTTTCTGCCTCACATGCATTCAAGAACATCAACACATTTGCTATCACAAAACAACTGAAATTCGGTAGATACGGGGTTATTCCCAAAGCCAGGGGTTATATTCCATTAAACAGAAAGCTTCAGGGAGAAGACTGAGTGTAAATCCACAGAGTGTTTTTTCCAGGTCATTTATTGTATCACAGAGTCACACACATGACAGGCACAGGCACTCCACACTCACACATGGATTGCTGTCCAAAGGGACACATCTCATTCTGCTGAGTGAACAAGGGAACTCAGCAGCCTGAAGCCAGCGAGGACTGAAACACACTGGGTCCCCTGGGACACTCGGTGACCTCTCGTGTTCCTCGGGCCATGGCGTGTTTTGCACACCCCCACAGATGCACGGAGGAGCTGCAGCACCCCCACTTACTCCACTTAGCAGCACCCACCTCTATTTCCGCTCTGATTTGCATCTTTCCAAGTATTGTTCAATTTGCAATGTAAAATCAAATTACAGCCACAGAGATGCAACCGGAGCAGTGGGGGAACAGAAATCTTCTCCCACTTGGTTTCCATTACTCATGAAGAAGAGAAACGGGGACAGAAGCTTGTTTACTTACAAGTGACCAAAAAAACCCCCAGAATTTTGCCAGAGAGGCGTTTGAGATCAAACAGGCAGGCGGTGCCAGCTGTGTGTACGTGAGCCCTCCCAGCCCTGCACTGCTGCAGCCCTACAGGTAGGGAGGCCAGGGCTGTTAAAAATTAGACAAATTAAGGATGGCTTCCAAATAATGTGGAAATTATGCGGGGAAGTGGCCAAACACACGTACACCCCACCAGGGTGGCCTTGGCAGTTTGTTTGTGAGCCTCCTCTCAGCAGGGAGAGGGATGGTGGGGAATGACTTGTGCACTAATGCAGGAGTCCCTGCGAGCCTCCTCGGGACAAACAGACCCCAAAGGGGTGAGGAAGACAGCCAGGGGTGGCTGTGCCAAGCGCAGGGGCTGTGATCCTGCGGGGTGCTGGGCCCCTGTGGATGCCCCAAGGGCTCAGGATGCGGCCGCGGGGCCTGAGAGCCAGCACTGGCCCAGACGATGATTCAGCCCACAGGAAGGATCATCTCAGAAGAATTGTTGGACACAATGAGGAAAACTTTCCCAAACAAAGCGTTCTCAGCACCACCTGCCTCCCTCCCTCAGCCCCAGCTTCTGCTCGCGAGTAACCTCCAGGCTCCGGTCACAACAACAAAAGTTGGTGGCTTTGTTTTCCCCTTTCCCAAGGTGAGCATTCCTGGCGCACAGCAGGCTAAGGATTCCATCCTGGCCCCCGAGAGCAACACAGAAGCTGCCAACAAAGCCCCCGGCCATGTCCAGTTACAGGCAGCAACCTCAGGGCTGCAAACTTCAGGAGCTGGATATATCCAAAATATACAAGCTTGGCTTCCTAAGGAATCCTTAAAGCAAATCTATGGGTCAGAGCACACCAGGTGCAGAGTTTTGGGGATAACTGCATGCACAGCCAAGGAGTTCACCCTCTCAGACAGCAGCTCTTACAGAATTTGGTCCCTGTGACACCACACAGTGAGGTATTTACCTGAAGAACAATTTAAAGACAGATGTGACCTATTTAGAGCTCTGCCAAATATTTCTGTAATTGAATAGACCATCGATTATTTAAATTGCATTACAAAGGACTGAATTCAATCCACTTGCTCCTACAAAGCACCATTTCCATGAACCACAACTCTTTTCTCCCCTCTTTAAACATAAACAGTTCAAGATGTTCACTTGTCCCTTGCCCTGAAAGGATCCACATCTTTGTATAACCATACCCCATGCCCTAAATTCCCCTTGTAGCCCTAAAGCCAAAGGAACAAGTCACAAGAAGAGTTTACCTGAAGATAAATCCCAGTCCATCAGCTTTAAGGCTACCAAAGCTTATGGTGTGAGTGGGGCAGGGCCATCAGCCCTCACAGTCATTGATGCATGGCACTGTGGGTTTAGGCTGCCAGTCAGCCCTCGAGACCCTGTTTGCCACACACTGCTCAAGGGACATCAAAGTTGCTCCAGCCCCTCATGCCCTCATCCCTTTGTCCGTAAATCCAGCCCCCAACACCCATCTCCAAGCAGTGCCTCAACACTGGTGGAGGGATTAAGGCACTGAGCTGGTGGGGAGGAAGGTTTTATGAATGTGAATGTGTCACCCGGTTTGGGATGTAGAGAGGTGCCTGAGGCAGCTCCTGGCAAAGAACAGGACAGAGCCAAGGGCAGCCTGGATCCAACCTGTGTGTGATGGGTCATGGTGGCACCAGCTCAGGCTGGGATGTGCCACCCTCGACAGGGGTGCTGGGCTCCTCCTGCTCTGTAAGGGACAGGCAGTGCATGGCTGAAGGAGCAAAGGGAGCCCACCTTCACCATCCCTTCAGGCTGGGCACCAACTGTGTCCCCCCACTTCACCCGCACCGTCCCTGGGCAAGCAGTGGCACGGGTGAGGTGCCAGTAGATGGCACTCAATGAGTAGCACGGATCCTCCTCTTTCCCAGGACGAACCAGCACCTTTCTCCTGCCTGCACATTTCAAACCATTTCCTGGGTGCAATTTTGGCATCACTCAACAGCAGCTGGCAGGAGCTGGTGCTCCTTGGTCTCATCCCTTGTGCTAGGCAGCAAAAAATGCTCTGAAAAAACCCCATTGCCCAGCCCCTGGGAAGCCCCAGAGATCTCAGAAAAGCAGATTTTATTATTTTTATTGACATCTCTCACATTACCCTGGGCACACACTGACCATTGTTTGGGTTGTGGATGGGTGACCCCAGGAAGGTGGGAGGCAGTTTCCCATCCCTGCTCCACAGCCAGTGTGGCAAACCCACAGCAGCATCAGCCTGGCCTCACAGCCCACCCCAGCCCTTCCAGGGCTCACACACCAGGGCTCTCTGCTGCTCAGAACAAGCTGGAGACAAAAAGAGACCCATTAGATTATCTTGTCTGTGTCTTCTCTACATGAGACTTCGATTTCTGGTGCTTTTGTCAAGCCAAGCACTAACATTCCTTATCAGGAATCCTAATACAACTGTCTAGGAAAATTGACCATTAACAAGCTCCTCTGATATTTGTCTCAGCTTGTTTTCTTTTAACTATGAGAAGCTCAAAGAAATGTTTTCCTATATGAACAAAAAGAGCTGCAGCAGTTAAAAACCTGGAGCTGCAGTTTGCTGGGATAGTAAGAGCTGAGCTCACCACTGTGGATGAGAAGCTGCTGTCTCAAAGGAAAGTGGCTGCATTTTCAAATGCAAATTTGAAATAAAAAAAAAAAAAAATGTATGTATAAAAATGAGAATGGGGGGAAAAAAGGGTAAAAAAAAAAAAAAGCACCATTCCCAGCCTAGTGCTGCAAGGAAAACAAGGACCAAAGTCATCCCCAAATCCCTGGAGTGCCTCCAGCATGTGAGCTCTGCTGGCAGCTCCCACCTCTGCTCAGGGGACACCCAGGGCCACGCTGGCCCCTGACAAAGCTCCCTCCACATCCTCACTGCACCAGGTTTGTGAGTGCCTCAGGGCATGGCAGCACTGGCTGCTGCGGGAGCAAAGAGCCTTTTTCACCCTGCATTTCTCTCGAGTGAGTTCTGGGCTTGCTGGACTTTCCAAGGGTTGCTGAACATGTAAGGCAGCAGGAAACCCAAAGAAAATCGGTTCCCCATTTGGAGCACAACGTGCCCTAGAAGCCCCCAAGATGGGGCAGGCCAGGATGGACGGGAAGAGGAAGATCTCAGCTGGCAGCTGGTTTGCAAAACCACAGCCCCACACCTTCGCCTCTCAGAGCCTCAGTGTCAGTGCCACCATGGCACAGGGAGCAGGGACACGCTGGAGCGGGTAAACTGCCCTGGCTGCTCCCATCACACCCCTCATTTCCCGAATGAATCAAGGGGAAACAAGCTGTTATCAATCTCTCTGGTGCCCAGGATCCACCACACTCTGGGGTTGCTCATCCAGCTCTTGCCCACACTGCTGTGGTCAGGGCGAGGAGCACACACCAACCTCTGCTCACCTCAGGCACAGAGCTTTAACTCTCTCAGAGTCCCACAGTTGTTTGGGTTGGAAGGGACCTTAAAGCTCATCTTGCTCCAGCCCCTGCCATGGGCAGGGACACCTTCCACTATCCCACGGTGCTCATGGGAATCTCCTCCTGGGCTTGCATGGCTCCGTGCACCCTGCAATTCCCCCTGATCTTGCAGCATCCCAAAGCCTCAGCTGCTCCCTGGCATCCCAGAGAGAGCCCAGTGTGCACCCAGGATGCAACCCATGCACACAAGCCCATGTTTATTTAAAACTCAGAGGTGCAGGTTTCCCAAAGTGTCCCTGTACCCCATCTCAGTTCAAAGCAGGCACTGTGTGCAGCAATTCAGATGAAATGGTCTCTCTTAAGTTACAACTCTACATCCACAAGTCACTCCAAACAAAGCCACACCACCTCCAGGGAGCTGTGCCTTGTTTGATTCATATCTAAACCCACCTGAAATAAAAACCATCTCACAAGCCCCCTGTAGGGCAAAGAAACCCCACACCCAGGCCATATCACCACAGCAATTAACAATACAGCAATTAACTGTGCCAGCGACGGGCTCACGGTGTTGGGACCACGAGTGACCCTACACAGAACACCCTCAGCTGGCACTTAGTGCAGTGTCCCCAACCTACAGAGCCCTCTCCTCCTGCCGCCCTGCCCTGGTCACAGCTATCACAGGTTTAGGGGACGTGGGCACACACACACTGCGGAGGCAGCAGACAAAGCTGAGCTGTCCCTGCTCTCAAAAAGCATTGGGTGTCCTCAAGCAGCTTTAAGGCTCCCAGTTCCTGCCCAACAGCACTGAAGAGTACTAAAGACACGAGGAAGAAGATCCCTGCACAATTCCAGCCTGACCCTCCACAGCCCACCCCTCGAGGGTACAACTCCAACCGACCCACTACAAATCAGCCCTTCGCATTCCAGCCTGCCACCCTTTCCCCAAAAAGCCTGCCCGCTGTGTGGCAGGAGCACGTACCCCTGGACAGCTTGTTCCGGGCTGCCATGTCCCCGCAGCCGGCAGCGAGCAGCCCGGGGCCCTGTGCCGAGCGCAGCTCCCGGCGCCGAGCGCTCCAGCCCAGCCCCGCGGAGGGAGGAGCAGCTCCCGGAGCCTCCGGCCTGTCCTGCCCACCACTGCCTGCCTTTGTTTGGGGACTGCACAGAGTTCACTGCAGGGACAGGCAGAGGCAGTGAAAGGAAAGTTAATGAAGTTTATGGGGTGGATCAGCTTTACCAGGGAGTTTATGAAGCGCTGCCTGGAGAGCAAAGAGCAAATGGACAGCATCTCTTCCAGATCAGGATCGTTCCCAGGGAGCCCTGGAAAAAATCACCCAAGTGCTTCAGTCATGCTCTGATCTACAGATGAGGGTGGGCAGGCCCTGGCACAGGGTGCCCAGAGCAGCTGTGGCTGCCCCTGGATCCCTGGCAGTGTCCAAGGCCAGGCTGGACAGGGCTTGGAGCAGCCTGGGACAGTGGAAGGTGTCCCTGCCATGGCAGGGGGTGGCACTGGATGATCCCTAAGGTCTTTTCCAGCCCAAAGCACCCTGTGATTCTATGATGTTATCTTCCTGTTATCTTCTTCTTATCTCCTTGCCACGAGCCCTTTAAAGGCCAGGTCAGCACCAGCTCTGCAGCTGGAGCAGTTTTTGCCCTCTCACAAAAGCCACCTCCACCCAATCCTGCATAGCTCTGTCATGGTGATGCAGGGGACTCCTTTGGCACAGCCCTGGGCACTGGTTATTGTTTGGCTTTCCTTTATCTGCAGATCTCAAAGCATTTTGTAAATGTTAAACCTCAAAGCCTCTCCAGGGAACAAAACTCTTTCTGCTATTGTACAGATGGAGAGACTTGCCCAAAAATGAGGGCAGAGCTAGGGAGGCAGCAGAGCCCAGAGCTGAGCCAGTTCAGCTTTTTATTGGCAGAAAGTAAAGTGACAGATTATCCCTGGAAGACCTGCATGGACAAACACATCTCCTGGGAGAAGCACTCACTCGCCAGGTGGGAAAGCCTGGCATGCTGGAGCACCCAAAAATTTATTTACAACTGGTGCTCCAAACCACAATGTCTCACCCATTTTTCAGTTTTCTTCTTTGGATAAAAAAACCACCAAAAACCAAAAAAAAAAAAACCACCCCAGTTCTACAGTTTCAACTTTTTAGAAAATTATTTAAAGAAAACAGAACAAAAAAACCACAATGATTTTAAAAATACAAAGCAAGCTGGGAGAGAAGGGCTCTTCTCTATTTCTGAGCTGACCCAGGAGGGCTGGGCTGGGCAGGGAGCTGGGGGAGATGCTCCTGCCTGGCTCTCAGGTCCTGCTGGCCATGGGGGCCGTGAGGAGCTCCCCAACTTTTCACTCAGCTTTATTTACCATGCACTTCAATTAAAGGAACCTGAAGGCCAGGAGGAATTGGGCATTCAGTGCCACCCAGCATGGCTTTGCCCAGTGCTCCAGGGAAATGCTGCAGTGAGCCACATGGGATGGAACTGTACCAGCACTTCACCCAGGACATCACTCAGTGCCTGCAGGCTCCAGCTAAGAGAAAAACCACAAGTACCTGAGTGCCTGGGATGGGAAGGAGCCAGCACAAGGGTGCCCTGGAAGGTGGAAAACCTCACAGGAATGAAGACAAGCAGCAGCAGGAGCAGCCCAGCACAGGCATCCTCTGGGATGCACAAACCTGCTCCGCTCGGGCTGTAAAGGTGTCGGGAGCAGCTCCCACAGGAAGCAAATGAAGTGCTTGGCCTAAGGAACTTCCAGTGTTGACTAAAACAAGCAAAGAGAACCCCAGGAGTTTGCTGTCAACTCATGATTCCGAACATCATTTCCCTGAGAAGCCTCAATTCCCAGACCCTTCTCAGAGCATCATCTCCCAGGATCTCAGGTAACAGCCACTTGTCCAGTTTCTGACCCACACCTGGTGTTCTGCACCACAGAAAACCTGGAAGAGCAGTACTGGCCATGAACAAGGCATGGAGTGAGAGGACAAGGTGGAATGGCTTCCACTGCCAAAAGGCAGGGCTAGATGTGATTTGGGGAAGGAATTGTTGGCTGTGAGGGTGGGGATGCCCTGGCACAGGGTGCCCAGAGCAGCTGTGGCTGCCCCTGGATCCCTGGAAGTGTTCAAGGCCAGGTTGGAAGGGGCTTGGAAGAAGTTGGGATAGTGGAAGGTCTCTCTGGCCATGGCAAAGGGTGGAACAAGATGAGCCCAAACCAGTCTGGAATTCTGTGAAAAACATGTAAAAACCCCACAGGACAGAATTCAGGACTCATTTTCCACTCCAAGATGCTCATATCCAAGTGGTGTTTCCAGCATGACAGAACTCCACTTGGATCACCCTCATGCTTCCCTGTGGAGCCAGGCAGTTCCTGGAAAGTCAGTGCAGGGCCAGCAACACCTCAGTGCCACTAGCCCTGGGAAGGGGCAGCACCAGAACTGCCAGCCTCTTCCATGGCTTCTCTGCAGCTTGGGAAGGAGCCAGAGGCGACATGAGGCAGCTCCTGGTGAGCGATGGGGAGAGGCCAGGCAGAGGCCTCCAGGCACCTCGACCAGAAACAGCAGCTTAACATTCAACAGGCACCAAGTTTTGTGTTCTGAACTAATGGAAACCGAGAGCACCTGAGCAGGGTCTCTGCTGCCCACAAGGCAGCCCAGGCTCCTTCCCCTTCAGCTGGTTCACCCCTGGTCACTTCTGCAGCTGCTCCAACCTCAGAGGCTGCTCGTGACATCACGGCCAGGCAGCAGATAATGAAGGAAACGCAGCTGGGACGGGCACCACTGAGGCTCCACACTTGGCCAGAAGGGAATTGATCACAACCAAACCCAAATCAGGAGTCTCAGACATGAAAGTCAAGCAAGAAGGTGCAAAGTGGAGCTGTTTGGGTGAGGAGAAGCTGAGGATGGCAGCCTCGGGGTGCTGGGGAATGCTCCCCAAGGAGGCTCCACATGCAGGTCCCCTCCAGTGCTTCAGGTGGGCTCAGCTGACCAAACCCACCCTGCCCCTTCTCTCCATCCTGCACCTTCACTCCCCAGTGATTTCCATGGGGGGCTGCTTCTGGCCTCTGACACCCAATTCCTCAGGGATTCCCACCAGCTCTGACCCTCAGGGGCCTCCTGTCCCCTTGGAGATTAAAGTGGTGATGGCTGCTGGGCTTCATGATACCAACAGTGAATCAACAGCAGATGGGTGGGCAAAGAGAAGGGGGACAAGAACCAGGAGAGCTCCAGGGTTTGGGCCAAACACTGCCCAGATGGGACCATTGCCACCAGGAGAGCAGCCACACACCTGAGGACAGGGGCTCAGGACTCACTCTTTCCACACCCACCTGTGCCACATACCCAAGGCTGGCTGTGCCAGGATGGTGGTGGCTTTTGCTCTGCACATCCCTGGACTCAGGTGATACCTTTGGATCGTCCCAAGTGACCCTTCAGAGAGGCAGAGACAACAAGGCTGACCCAGAGCTCGATGGTGCAATCCCAGACTAACCCTGCTCCTGGGGTGCACCTCCCATCCCAAAGCATCCACAAGGTGCAGAGCTGAAAGTCCTCCCACTAATGGCACAGCCAGAGCCTCCTGCCTCAGTCCCCAGCACCTGTGAGGCCAGAGAGCCCCTCATGCCACGGGAAGGTGCCCCAGCCCTCCCAGGGCACAGCCCCCAGCCTTTCCTGGGAGAGATTTTAGAGTTAAAGCAAGACCGGTAGTGGGATTGTCAGCAGCACAAATGCACAATCAGGAGGGGAAGATGTGGGGGGAAAGCATCCAACTGGCAAATATAATACTTGGAAGGAAAAGCAGATTTTTAAAAAAATAAAAAATGAGGGGGTGGCAAAAAAAAAATCTCAGGAAGTCATCTAGTCATTCCTGCTCTTTGCAGAAACAATAGACTCGGGATGCTGGCTAAGTTATAAATAATCCCGCTGGCTACACAACACAAATCCAAGACAGGAGCAGGGTAACTATCAGCTCCATGGAAAGTGAGTCACTACCTTCTTACAGCATTCCCAAAAAGGGAAAACACCACGGCCCCAGTCCTGCTGTGCTCCACTGGCCAGGACCCCATCCCAGGGGGCAGGAGCAGCTCGGTGACACAACGTGGCTGTGAGACATGGACACCCTGAGCCACAGAGAGCTCCAGCAGCAGCGAGGCTGATCCCAGAGCAGAGCAGGACACACAACCTGACACTGCCAGAATCACAGAATCCTGAAATACCTTGAGCTGGAAGGGACCCACAAGGATCACTGAGTCCAATCCCTGCACAGACACCCCAACAATCCCACCCTGAGCAGCCCTGAGAGCATTGTCCAAACGCTCCTGGAGCTCTGACAGCCTTGGGGCTGGGACCATTCCCTGGGGAACCTGGGCAGTGCCCCAGCAGCCTCGGGGGGAAGAACCTTTCCCTGAGCTCCATCCCAAGGCCTGACACAGCTCCAGCCCTTCCTGGGCTCCTGTCCCTGTCCCAGAGCAGAGCTCAGCCCCTGCCCCTCTGCCTCCCCTCAGGAGGAGCTGCAGCCCCCGAGGAGCCTCCCCTCAGTCTCCTCTGCTCCAGCTGAACAAGCCAAGTGCCCTCAGCCTCTCCTCAGACCCTTCCCCAGCTCCGTGTCCCTCCTCTGGACACTCTCCACCAGCTTTGGATCCTTCTGATACTGCAGACACTGTGGGATCAGTGGCAAGAAAGCTCAAATTGGGGAAAATAATGGGAAGCCACCAACTCCACAACATCCTTCTCTTTTTATAAAGGAAGTTGCCATTGTGAGATGCTTTGGCTGAGCTGTTTTCCAGATCCCTCCTCGGAACCTGACAGCAAGCACAGGGATGAGCAAAGCCAACATGCCTCAAGATGCTGGTGAAACTGCCCCAGGAGGGATGGGTGTGCCCCAAGCACAGCCCTGTAGGAGGGACACGGCCCCTCTGGCCTGGCAGCTCTCAGGGTAAAGGGAAGATGCATCTTTTTGGGCACCCAGAACATCTTTGTCACTTCTCTGTGTTTGTGGCCAACCAGGACATGGAACACAACGTGCAGCACCCAGACCAGGGTGTCCCTGCATGGCCACAGCCCTCAGGAGCCCTCATGTCAAGAGCAGAACATGGAATCATGGCATGGTTTGGGTGGAAAGGAACCTCAAAGCCCATCTCATTCCACCTTCCACTATCCCAGGGTGCTCCAAGCACTGTCCAACCTGGCCTTGGACACTAACTGGGATGGAGGGCTCCCAGCCGCTCTGAGTAACTGATAGAGGGGAAGAATTTCCCAACTGGAGACTTGGAAGTGACATAACTTCTCCTTTCTTAAAAAAAAAAAAAAAAAAAAAAAAGCTTCCTGACTTGTTATTCCATTACCCAAATCTGGAAATGTAATCATATTAGTTCAGCTGCATTAACACAACAAAAAACCCCAACAAAAACTGTCTTAAAGATTGAATTGATCTCCAAGGAGTGAAGAGAAAGGAGAACAAAAGTCAGAAACCCGGAGCAGGCAGCTCCCCCTGTGAGCACCATGGCCAGCCCAGCACCCAGGCCACTCTCTGACGACAGATTCACGGAGGATGTGAAATAATCAGGATGTGAAGTGATTTTTAAGAGCTTTTTTTGCCAGGTAGGTGAGGTAAAAGGTCATGAGAGCCATGTGAGCACACCCAGCTCAGCAACATAATGCTGAGTTTGTCACAGAGCTTAACTCAGCTTAAATAGACCTCAGTCAAGGAGAAAAATCCAGCCTCCAGCCAAGTGGGAAGTCCAGGCAGCTCTGAGGGACTGTGGGGATGTGCAGTGTTGGCTCAGCAGTCCCATGGCTCCCAAAACCTTCAGCAGCCCAAGCAGCAGCAAAGCCCCTGCTCCTGTTCTCTGGTACCTGGGGAGCTCTGCCCAAACCAGGGCTCTGTGTGGGAAGGGGCTTGGAGCAGCCACTGCTCCAACTGGAGTGAAAACCCAAAAATCCTCAATGCTCAGCCTGGGAGCTGCAGCCAGGGCCCTCTCAGGGCACACCAGGAGCAATGTGAGGGGATCCTGCACAAATCCACCTGATGGGCTGGGACAATGCAGTGAATCCCACCTGGTGTGGGCTGAAAGGGACCTCAAAGCCCATCCAGTCCCACCTCCTGCCGTGGCCCAGGGACACCTTCCACTGTCCCAGGCTGCTCCAAGCCCTATCCAGCCTGGCCTTGGACACTGCCAGGGATCCAGGGGCAGCCACAGCTGCTCTGGGCACCCTGTGCCAGGACCTCAACACCCTGACAGGCCCTGCCAGGGGCTCTGAGCTCTCCCTGGAGCCTTCTCTTCTCCAGGTGAGCACCCCCAGCTGTCCCAGCCTGTCCCCAGAGCAGAGGGGCTCCAGCCCTTGGAGCAGCTCTGTGGCCTCCTCTGGCCTGGCTCCAGCAGCTCCACGTCCTCCTGATGTTGTTCCCAGGGCTGGGGCAGCTCTGCAGGTGGGCTCTCACCTGAGTGGGGCAGAGGGGCAGAATCCCCCCCTCCCCTGCTGCCCACGCTGGGGGCTCAGCCCAGCACACAGCCAGGAGTGGAGCTGCCACCAAAACCAAGCTGTTAAGAGTAAATCTAATCCCTGTCCCTTGTGGACTGGAGCTCCAGCACCTCACAGGCCTTGGACTGGCCACCCAGCCAGACAAATCCACTTTGGGAGGAAAGGTGTGAACACTTTGACCCACAGGACAAGAAATTAAGGAACCCTGCTTTAAATTTTTCTTCTTCAAAAAGGAAATAAAGAACCAACCAACCACCCAACCATATGTGATGGGGAGGCACATCCACCTTCCCACAGCTTTTTGGGCCATTCATCATTTGGATAAAATCCAGTTTCACATTGAAATTCAGCTGGACTTTCAAATGCAAATCCGAGGAGAAGAGCAACATATGGTAGAGGTTAGTGCATATTTTTCCTAATTAGATGGCAAACTGCTGCTTTGTATAACAATGTTAACGGGGCAGGAGGAGCCTTTGCAAGGGAGACCACAGCACTTCAGAATAAAATGTCCCTGAAAGCAAAAGGGGCCCAGGCCACCCCCGCTCTCAGGGAAGGTCACGCACTCACCGCCACCAGGATGGGTTTTGTCACTTGCCAAAAATGAGACTTGTCCCTCCAGCTTGGGAAGGATGAGGAAGAAAGGTAAGAGAGGGGATTGGCAACACCAGTGACCCCAAGGCTTGTCCTGAAGGACTTTGACTTCTTCCAGGTCAGGTTGTCCCCTGGGCCACCCCAGGATGCCACATACACACCTGGGAGGGCTTTTGGGGAGGGGGAAACGTTACCAGCACCTCACCCCAGGGGCCTGGGATGAAGGAAGGATGGGCAGAAGATGCTTCAGAAATCCCTAAGAAGGGGAGGAACAGCTCTGCTTTGAGCAGTGCCCAGCAGCCACCACCAAACCTGCCCCAGGAGAGGCAGGTGCCACCACCAGAGGTGACCCCAGAGCTTGCTGGCCACATCCAGACAGGACACAGGGAGCACCACCCACTTTCCTGGAAGGTTGTTCCCAGCTAGGATAAGTCAAGGTTTATAGATGACTGTCCCTTGCCCTGCAGGGTCTGAAAAAAGCCACCTCCTCATGTCCCTGTGTGCTGGAGGCTGCCCTCCCTCCCAGCCTTGGCCCCAGAGGCTCTGATATGAAGCTCATTTATTTATTTTCAGTCCCTGTCTAACCAGGCAAACTCCCCTGCTAGAAAAAGCTTATGCCACATTAACTTCACCTCCTTCTTACTCCTGACGCAATCCCCAGCTAAATTTAGAGGAAGACATTGCCTGAGGTCACTTTGGAGGTGGGGATGTGCTTCCCAGGGTTCACAGGCAGATGGACAGTGTTTTTTAGATTTTTCTCCCTGCTGGCTTTGGAGCTGGGCTACCTGGCGAGTTAATTGAAAAACTCAGGATTAAAAAATGAGGGCAGATGTCCTGGACTGTCTCTCTCCCTTCTTTACTGGGGGAGTGAGGCACCGGAGGCAACTTCCCTCCAGAAACATTAATCAGGGCAGGCAGAAGAGCATCCAAACAGCCACTGCAGAAACTCTCAAAAGCTGAACCAAGAAATCTCTCATAGCTCAGATTTTCCTTTTCTGATGCTTGTTCAGATGCACTTCCACCCTGCAAAACAGGGACAGACAGACCAGCATCTCTGCAACCAATTGGCAAAACTCCCACCCTCCATCCTCCCCTAACCCCGAGGCAAATCCTGTTTGGGTGGCAAAGACAGAAAGGTCACAGTGGCTGCTCCTGGGGAGAGCACACCTGGGGACCCTGCCACCAGCGTGAATCTTGCCCGGAGTTGGATACTCTGGAAGAGAAACCCCAAATAGTGACAAACCTGTGGGCACAATGGCATCTTTGGGCACTGCTTTGCTGTGATCGGGGCGTTGGCCCGGTCCCCATTCTCTGGGGAGCACTGTGGGGGTTCTGTCCCCTGTCTGTCCCCCCAGATGAGCTCTCTGCAGTCACAGCCCCGTTTTGGGGCCACGAGAGCTCTGAGCCTGGCTTGCCTCAGGTGATCCCTGATCCTCAGCCGTGCTCCCAGGCCCCTGTACAATTACAGATTCAGCACCACAATGTATTTCAAACTGTATTTCATGCCTCATTTGGCAACAAAATTAATTAAACTCTAAGTCACCACTGAAGGAGCGTGGCACCTCTTCCCTCTGTGGGTGTATAACTCAATTTGTTTAAGCTAATGTGCTAATCAAAGCTTGCCAGGTATTTGGGGACCTCCTGGCAGAGGGGGCTCTGAAAAGTGCACAGGATGGGCTCTGCTTGGAGGGGACCAGGCACTGACTGTCCAAGCACAGGGCCTGCCACCAGCCTCGGAAAAAGCCTGGATTTCCTAAAATGCAATCCCTCCTCCACCAGTACCAGGCACCTGCAGTCAGGCCAACATAACATTGCAGGGTTTTGTGGCTCTGGGAGCTGCCCAATAGCTGGAGATGACAGAATCCCAGAGTATCCTGAGCTGGAAGAGACCCACAAGAATCATCAGTCCAACCTTGCACAGACACCCCAACAATCCCACCCTGAGCAGCCCTGAGAGCGTTGTCCAAACGCTCCTGGAGCTCTGGCAGCCTTGGGGCTGGGACCATTCCCTGGGGAGCCTGGGCAGTGCCCCAGCAGCCTCGGGGGGAAGAACCTTTCCCTGAGCTCCATCCCAAGGCCTGACACAGCTCCAGCCCTTCCTGGGCTCCTGTCCCTGTCCCAGAGCAGAGCTCAGCCCCTGCCCCTCTGCCTCACTTCAGGAGAAGGGGCACCAAGGGGATCCCTGCCATCCTGGCTTCCCAAGCTGATCAGATTGAGGTCACTGCATGGATCCAGCTGGCCTTGGGGATGTGCCAGGTAAACCCCAGCACCCGGTCCTGACACTGCCCAAGTCCCTTGTCCTGGCCACACAGGGATGGAGGGCAATTCAGTGCCCCCACTCCCAGCTGTTTGGAGGTGCTGGGAGAGGGCAGGATATCCCAGCTCACACACACGGGAATCCAACAGGCAGACAGCACCATAGAATGATTAGAGCTGGAAGGGACCTTAAAGCTCATTCCCACTCCCTGCCATGGGCAGGTTCATGTTCCACTGTCCCAGGTTGCTCCAAGCCCCTTCCAACCTGGCCTTGGGCACTGCCAGGGATCCAGGGGCAGCCACAGCTGCTCTGGGCACCCTGTGCCAGGGCCTGCCCATCCTCACAGCCAACAATTCCTTCCCAATCTCCCATCCAGCCCTGCCCTCTGGCAGTGGAAGCCATTCCCTGTGTCCTGTCCCTCCATCCCTTGTCCCCAGTCCCTCTCCAGCTCTCCTGGAGCCCCTTCAGGCCCTGCCAGGGGCTCTGAGCTCTCCCTGGAGCCTTCTCTTCTCCAGGTGAGCACCCCCAGCTGTCCCAGCCTGTCCCCAGAGCAGAGGGGCTTCAGGCCTTGAAGGATCTCCGTGGCCTCCTCTGGACTTGTTCTTGATGTGGGTAAACTTTTTGACATCTCTGAGACAGCTCTGTTTTCCCTACATTCACCACTGGCTCCCCCTCAGCTCCCTCCTTTCCCATGATGGAAATGGCCCTGGGTGAATCCCTCTGTCCTGTACATGGAGCAGGGAGCACAGGCTGGGCAGAAGTGAAGAGGATCTTCTCCAGACCACCAAGACAACAGAGAGAACAGTCAGGAACCAGGTATTTATAGTGTCCTTCAGTTGTGTGCCTTGGGGAATGTAGTGCCAGGTGAGAGATGAGGCCCTCCAGAGTAACCAAATAGTACTTTGCATTTAATCCATCCCCTTAAGACACCTATTTGTTATCTCCAATTAAAAATAATACCACCAATAATTGCAGTTTGAGTGTGACTGCACACAACCATTAACAATGGACATGCACCAGGCCCAGGAGTTGGTCACACGTGGGACACGTGCAGCAGCAGGGCACCCCACAGGGCATGAGGAATTGCAAATTAGCAGCAGAGAGGTCCAGCAGAAACACTTGCCAGACCTGCTGGGCCCCTTCCAAAGCCATCTCTCCCCTTTGGAAAGGGCACAACAAGCGTGGAGGCCTCGAGCTGGAAGGCTGAGCCAACATGTGCTGCTTGGGCAGCCCTGGGCTGGGGCAGGATTAGAGGTGAACTCAGGCAGAGCTGCACCAAACCCCAGAGTTGTGCTTGCCCTCCAGAGACCATCTAAGAGCTCAGAACGGACACGAGAGCCCTGAGGAACAGACAGCAACAGAGGGAATTCACAGAATGGTTTGGATTAGAAGAGATCTTACAGCTCATCCAGTGCCACCCCCTGCCATGGCAGGGACACCTTCCACTGTCCTGGGCTGCTCCAAGCCCCATCCAGCCTGGCCTTGGACACTGCCAGGGATCCAGGGGCAGCCACAGCTGCTCTGGGCACCCTGTGTTACCCTGGCCTGTGCCAGGGCCTCCCCACCCTCACAGGGCAGAATTTCTTCCCAATATTTAAGCTGAACTTACTCTCTTTACTTACTAATTGCTGCCCACCAGCTCCTCTCGTTAAAGACCAGGCAGTGCTGGAGCTTGTGGCTGTTCTTTTAGAAGGTGCACAGCAAACCCAGCTTCCCCTCAGCCCCTCAGATTTTTACACAAGACACACTGATCCCATCAGAGCCCCTTGAGCAGGCACAGCCTCACTGGTACGGAACTGCCTCATCCAGGGGAGGAAAGAGCTCTGCTGGGAAGAGAGCCCTGCATTGCTTCAGCAATTCTGGCAAAATTAAAACTCTGCTTAAACAAGGTCTGTGGCAAACTGGCAGTTTCTAAACAAAAACTGTCACTTATCTCAGTACAGCTTTGGCTTGGCACCCCCAGCATGGCCTGTACTCTTTCCCAGTTACAGATCTTGAATCCAGTCAGGAGGATTCTTCTCCAGGTGAGAGATGAACAAAAAAAAACCCAAAAGAATCCCCCAAAACCTTCCCTTGAAAACATGCACCCTTCACCCCTCAAGTTAAACACACACTGAGACAGAGACTGGGTTATATTTGCCCCTCCCCAGCTGCTAGAGGAGCCCTGATCTGCTGCCAGAGCATCCCCACAGCACTGTCACCATGTTCCTGCTCTTCCCAGACTTGCTCCTTGTGTGTCCATTAGAAACCAGCTGTGCCTCTGGCAGGACAGGACACCCTTGCTGCCAGTAGTGAAATAAATTTCAAGGGGAAAAAATTAATTGCAAGAAAGGGAGAGCCCTTCATATTTCAAGCCAGGGTGGACAAGGCTTGGAACAACCTGGGATAGTGGAAGGTGGCCCTGCCCATGGCAGGAGAGGGAATGAGATGGGCCCAAATCATTCTGGGATTCTGTTTCAACCTCACTGCAAAGGCACGGGAGAAACATCTGCACAGGTGGGGAAGCCCTGGGAGCAGGAACATGCACCCCAGGACAGGAGGATGGGAGATGGGGTGTGACCCTGGATTAAGGCACACAGCTGTGAAGACCTTCCCCTGCCATTTGTTGCCCCAAACATGTTATTTCCTGCTGACCTCCACTCCCTGCCCCCAGCTTTTGGGCCCTCCAACTCTTTTCTTCTCTTGCTTTCCATATCCTGGTAAATTAGATGAGCACCACCCAAAAAAAAAAACCAGGGAGCAGAATGGGGAGAGGGAAGAGAACAGGAGCTTCCTAAGGGCAAAGACAAAACCAAAGCACAAAGCCCAACTCGCAGAGAGGAGATGAACCTCACTGAGTGTCCAGGCTTTGTTACCAGCAGGGTGGGGACTGCAGCACACAGGTGTGTCCCTGCCATGTCTGGAGCAGCCTCCTGCATCCCGTGGGCTCTGCCAGTAGCAGCAATGGAAATGCTCCAGCACTGTGGACAGCAGGGCGGTGCAGGGCCTGTCCTTGGAGGCAATGAGACTGCATGGCTTTGCAAGCTGGACCTGGCCATGGCAAGGCTTTTCCATGGAATCCCAGAATGGTTTTTGGGTTGGGAGAGACCTTAAAGCTCATCTCCTTCCAAACACCTGCTGTGGGCAAGTTCACCTTTTGCTGTCCCTGGTTGCTCCAAGCCCTGTCCAGCCTGGCCTTGGACACTGCCAGGGATCCAGGGGCAGCCACAGCTGCTCTGGGCACCCTGTGCCAGGGCCTGCCCACCCTCCCAGCCAACAATTCCTTCCCAATCTCCCATCCAGCCCTGCCCTCTGGCAGTGGAAGCCATTCCCTGTGTCCTGTCCCTCCATCCCTTGTCCCCAGTCCCTCTCCAGCTCTCCTGGAGCCTCTTTAGGCCCTGCCAGGGGCTCTGAGCTCTCCCTGGAGCCTTCTCTTCTCCAGGTGAGCACCCCCAGCTCTCCTTTGATTTCCTTTGATAATGGTTAAACAGTAACATTTACTTTGAAACAAACGGTCACACCAAAGGCCTGGCAAGTGAATTTTTCTGCTTTGCTTTTTCTGTTGTGGTGGCTTTGTGTTTGGTGTGTTTGGTGACAGTTTGCACGGGCACACCACAAAAACACGCAGCCCGGATCCCAAACTTGAACGGGAAGTGCCAGTTCTAAATATCAAGTCCCATATTGCACACCTCATGTCTGCCTTTCATCATCCATCAAAATAGCAAGCAGAGCCCAGCACTCCCACTACAGCATAAGCAAAACATGTGGGAACTCGAGGCAGTTAGTAGAAAAACGTGATACAGCCTTGCTAATAAAAGCTCCTGCTTTCCTCACTATGGAAAACAGTTGCAAATGGGTTTCTGCAGCCTGGGACTCGACTGCTGACAGCACGGTGACAGAAATGCTGTGCTTGGCTCTTCCCAGCCCTGCCTGCCGTGGTGTCCCTGCAAAACCAGCTCCAGGAGCAGAGGGGAGCCCAGCACCATCCTGCTGCACCAGGCCCTGCCCATCCTGCTCGGAGCTTCCCAACTCAGGGCTGCCTGCACGCTCGAAATAATTAAACCTTCAAACAGCTCCCCCATAGCACCAATTAAAGAGACAACCCCAGCTTTCAGAGAATTTATGACTCTCGGTGCTGTTGCCACAGGTATCCAAGTTTGTGCGTTGTTTAAAGCGAGTTTCAAAGGGGATCCGGGCTCGCCTCCCTCCAGGGAGAATCCATTTGCTTTGTTCACCAGACTATAACTTAAAATTTGTTACATGCACCAGCTTGTAACCCTTTGAAAAACTCCCTGCTTCACTAGCTTCAAATGGACTTGATGAACTTCCCCCGATCAAAGCAATTCCCTCACAGGGAGCCTCATCTCACCAGCAAGGAAGCACCCAACAAATTTTGGGGGTGGGAATCACAGCATGGGCAAGGAGGGGACTCTCCCTCCCAAACCCACCCGAGAGCCTAAGCAAAGAGTCCAATCCATTTTGGCACTAAGCATGAAAGAAAAGGCACTTAATGCTGAATTCGCTTATTTAAAAGGAGAGGAAAAGAAAACAAACAAACAAACAAACAACAAAACCAGAGGTTTTTCTTGTTGAGAGCAGAATAATTTGTCAGCAGGAGACCCCATGGCTCCCGTCCCATCAGGACCCAGTCCTGGCACCCCACACCATTTGGGATGGGAAGGGAGAGGGTTGCACACCCTCCACATTACCCACAGGTGGAAGTGCTGCTCGTGTGCTGCTCCAGGAGATGTTCTACCTCACACAGCCACGTGCCTTGGGTTTATTTCCCTGCTCTGCAGAGCCCAAACCCCTTTGCTGGACAAAGGTGTAGCCGGCATGCACCAGCCCTGCCAAAAACTCAGCAGCCACAAGGCCACAGCACAACTCTGCTGCCTCCGGCCACTCCCACTGCCTCGATGTCAATTAAAATGGTCATTTCCATGTGAAATTCAGCCCCAGTGGTTTCCTGCTCGATGAAGCACTGGGAGGGAGCTTGCTGCAGCTCAGATTAGTCATTTATGAACTATGATACGACGGGGGACACGCTTTGAGATGTTTTGCTACTGCAAATAACAAACACTTTTGGGGAGGTGAACACCCTTGAGGAGCAGGACAGCAGGCACAGGCTGAGCACCCGGGCTAAAATAAAACCCCGTCAGCAAACAGCCCATGCTGGAAAACACTGGTTGCAGCTCCCAGCCCCAGGAAGACCAACTTCCCGTGGTGACCTATATGTGCTATAAATGCTGCAGCCACGGGCTGGGTGACGTCAGCTCCATCCTTGTGGCAATTGTTGGGTCTCTCCTTGCCAAGAAAAGGCAAAGCGGAGGTGCTGAATTGTCCATGCGGCGGGGGAGCGAAACCAGTTCCTTCCCGGAGCATTTGAGGACAGAAATGAGAGAAACAGTGGCAGGGCTTAAAATAAAATCAGGATGCAAATAGGAAAGCAAAAGGATCTTGAAGCTGGAGGGTTTGCATGAACACTTTGAATTTTTCTGGCCTGGGGTAGAAAAAGGGCTTCCCTTGGTAAAGAGGCCATCAGCAGCCTGGCCATTATTAGAAACATGGAACTGTTAAGGTTGGAAAAGATCTTTAGGATGTTCAAGTCCAACTGTCAGCCCAGCACCATGTTCACCACTAAATCATGTCCTCAAGGGCCACATCAACACCTGTTCTGAAATGCCCTGGGCAGCCCGGGCCAATGGTTAACAACACTTCTGGTAAAGAAATTTTGAATTTGAAAAGGATTTGAATTTGAGACAATTTTATCATTGGGATTCCCTGTTTCAAATGTTTCTGCTCCTTTATTTACCAGTTGGACTTAGAAAGCAAGAATCTCATTTTGGCCAGGACTGATCAGTCAGGGCTTTGCTCCTGTCCCTCCTTAGTTCCCTGGGGAGGAAAGAGCCTGGAGATAACAGCTCCTCTGGAGAGGAAAAGGAATAAAAGCTGCACACTGCCCCAGCATTTCCACAAGGAGATGGGAAGAGGGAAATCATGAGTTCCCATGTCCAACTCAATTACACCAACCCAGTGACATGCTCCCATCCTGGGTGGGCAGGATAAAACACCAATATTTCTGGCACATGAGACAACATCAGTTTGTTATCTTGAGGTTACCACAATCAGCCCAAATAAAGAGATCTTGGCACTGTGGTGCACAGCACCGCGCTAAGACTCAGATAAATCAGTGTTTGCTTCTCCTTTGCAGGCAGAGGGGAAATGCTGCACTGTCTTCACTGCTGGTCCAGCCCTTGACTGAGAAGTGCTTGGAACACATGTGGCACATTAAAGAAGAAGCCCAGGCCCTCCTGCATGGCAAGATTTAGGTTGATCACCTCCAGGTCCAGGTCATGGTGTGGCTGTGAGGTGCTCTGCTCCCCCTGCAAGTCCAGATCCCCAAATCCAAGGACCATCTGCTCTCCACCCTCTGACCACATCAAGGTTAATGATGACTCCACTTCAAACCAAATTTTGATTTGAGCTTGATGACTGCCTGTGTCTTGGGGGATGAACTACCTTGGGGGATGACCAAGGCCAGGTTGGACAGGGCTTGGAGCAATGTGGTCTAGTGAAAAGTGTCCCTGCCCATGGCAGGGAGTTGAGAAAGATGAGCTTTAAGGTCCCTTCCAAACCAAAGACTTCCATGATTCTGCAATTCTAACTAGTACCTAATTGCATAAGTGAGTAAAGCTAAGCCAACAAATCAACAATCTGTGAGAACAACCTCTTGCCATTTTCTAGGGCCTTGTTTAGACACCTTGGATCCTTCTGACAGGCAGAGCACAGCCTTCTGCATGGCATAACTTGCTGACACCTTACTGCAGTTATTCACCCCACCAGCAAAAAGCCAAGGAAGCAGGAGCGGGGAGAAGTCTCAATGCTCACACTTAAATGAAATTTGTCCCCTGATCTGCAGGTGAGGCCAAGGATGGCTGATCAAGGGATAACTGCTGCTGGAGCAAAGCTCTTGCTCTACACCCAGCCCTGAGCTGCATTCCCTAGCCAGGATGCCCGAGGCAGGATGAGGGAGCCTCTGCTGTGTCCAAGGCTGGGACAGCAGGGATTGTGCAATGTCCCTCAGTGCAGTTGTATAACATCAGTGCTCTGTTTTTATGAACTGCTCCCAGTCAGGCTCAGAGAGCAGCAGCCCAGAGGAAGGGTGGTGTCAACATTACCTTTCATTCACCCGAAAGAAAAGAAGGGGTGGGGGCAGAATCAAAGATTTGGTGTCGTTTGGGCTGGAGGGGGCCTGGCGGTGCCGCAGGGGCCTGCTCCAGCCTCTGCTCCTGGCCAGCACCACAGACCTGGCAGCCAAGGCAGGCTCTGAGCAGGAAATGGATTAACGGGAGCTCCTGCACTGCTCTTCTCCCCCCAGCGTGTAGCACGTCTTTTGTGGATTATTTTAACAGCACAAGGTGCACAAGGAACACTCGCTGGAGAGATCAGCTTCCATCTGGGTTAACCCGAGAGTCTTCTCCCCTCCAATTTCCTCCAGCGCCCACTCAACAGCTTCCCTCCCTGCAAAAGTG
Source organism: Pycnonotus jocosus (assembly GCA_013400435.1). NCBI lineage: Eukaryota > Metazoa > Chordata > Aves > Passeriformes > Pycnonotidae > Pycnonotus > Pycnonotus jocosus. The sequence continues at coordinate 23,464 of VWYP01026291.1, forward strand.
TTTGCTCAAAACCCTCTTGACGTGCAGCTAAACAGCTCAGTCTGAGAGCATCACATTTGCCTGGTCCAGGAGGGCAGGAGCAGGGCAGGGCAGGGCAGAACCCCCATCCCACTGCTGCAGGTTCCCCAGTGCCCCACAGGGGCATCAAAGCTGCTCTCCAGAAATCCCAGCCCAGTCTCTGGGATGCCTCCCAGTGTCACAGCACAGCCAGGAGTTTCCCTGCACCGTTGGACCCAGCCCAGGGCAGGGAATGTCATTTTAACCATCCACAAAGTGTTCAGCAAGAAGGGCAAATTAGCTGGATTTCCCTCATGCCAGGGGTTGCATGAGCCCTGCACAGAGCAACTTCCCTGGGCATTAAAACCCTGGCCCAGCACTGTCCAGGAATCCACCTGAGCCTCAAACCAACCAGCACATTTTCAACCTCCAATTGCAGCCACTTCTCCAGCCCACTCCTCCTCGCTGCCCTGCTCACAAAACCCTTGGATGTTGGCCTCTCTGGTTCCCTCTGGCATCCTGGAGGGCTTTGCAAGACCCCTTTGGGAATGCTGAGATCCCACCCAACAGCAGGGAGCTGCTGGAGAGGCTGCATGGAGCAGACCCCCAAAGTGCACCAGGAACCAGCCATCACCACTCTGTCTTCAGAGGGGAACAGCAAAAATCTTCCAGGGCACTGCAGACACATCTAAGCAGCTTAGAGACCAGCCCTGCCTGATCCCAGGCTCCTGGAGCAATGGGACAAAACCTCCAGCTCAGGCAGCAGAGTCTAAATGGGAGACAGCTCAGCAAGAGCAGCTTTGCCCATCCAGAGACACATGGAGCAACAAGGAAACCATCCAGAGAAACATCAGCAGAGCACCACCAGAAAAATACATCACCAAAATATAGAACCCCCTCCCCTATAGCGTCTCTGGAACCAAACACAAATTTATTGCAAGAAACATTATGGTATCAGGGGAAAAAAAAAAGTAAGAAGACAGTACCTGATCCTCCAAACTGAGTGCTCGCAAGGGTCGTGGGTCTGTTTTTTCCATTAGCCACTGGCAAGGGAAACATCTAGAAAAACAAAGAGATGAGAGAGAAGGGAAGAGAAAAGAGATTTCAGTATGTTGGTTTTACTCTGCTGCTGCAAAGGAGTCACACTGGGGGAGGGGGGAAGGCAGCCCAGCATTGATGCAAAAACCTTTCCCCGTGTCCCTGCTCCATCGCTCAGGAGGGGCAGCAGGGAGGCACAGCCCTGCTCTCACACACACAACCCCACGTGCACAACCCCTGCTTCCACAGGGGCAGCTGGAAACCAGCCAAGGAACATCCCTGCTGTGGTCTAAACCAACAGTTTCATCCTAAAATTGCTCACCTTGGCTACAGGTGAGCCCTGGGGAAAGGCCGACTCCATTGATAAAAAATGACAGCAAAGCTATCTTATCCCTCAGTGTCCCAGCTCCCACATTTCCAGCCACGTTCCGTGCCTGGGCAGGGCAGGGGCTGCCCGTGGGTCTGGCTGGCTGGGCAGGGAGGGCTCATGGATGAGCCCTCACCCTCAGGGTGCAGCTCCCACTCTGCTGCTTTGGGGGCTCCAGGACCTGACACAGCCCTGGGGCCTGGGGGGAGGAAGCTGCTCCAAGGGCAAGTACAGTTACTCATGATTTAAAACATTAATATATTTCACAGAATTGGTCGCTCTAGGGACTTGTTTGTTCTATCACTGCAGCTTCATTATCACAACTGAGCCTCTCCTGCCAGGAGCTTCCTCAAAAATACTGCACACCTCGTCACCTAACCTGTATAAATATTTTTAATAAAAGTTGGGAGAGTTTCAGAGGCTGCTATTTAATAATTTACATGCACCTGCGTGCAGCAGTAATTCTCCTCCACACAAATGGAGCTCCAGCCAATAAAACAACTGGTGGGAAAATGCTTAGTGAATTAACATTTTAATATCCTTTTTCTACTCAAGATACTTTCACCACCAAGTCATTTGAATTTTTATTATTTTTAGCTTTGTAATGTCTGAGCAACTCAAAAGTTTAATGCTTTGAAGATTAAACAATGTAATGGCACAAGAGCCTACAGAAAGGCAGTGTTTCATGCCCTGACATAGCTGATGTCTGGCTGTGGTCAGAAACATTCCTTTGTACAGAACTGTCTGCCCAGCTTTGTTTTCACAAATGCTGGGGAGGAGAAAAAACCCAACAAAAAACAGTTAAATGTGGCAGAGATGCAAAGAGAGCAGTTAAGGAACCAACTGCCATTCATAAAGAGCACAAATTTGGGATCATATATATGCATGTGCAGAGTGTAGATACTTTATACACAGATTTAAATGAAGGTGTAAACAGTGCCTGCACACACCTGCCCTCACCTGCCTGCCCAAGGCCCCCTGGCCCCCTCAGATGTGCCCTGAGGCTGCTGCTCACCCCAGGGGCTCCCGAGGTGTTTGGGGTGGCCCAGCAGCCCCACCATTGGATGAGCTTTGTTTCCTCAGGAAGTTGGGCTAGAAAATAAAAACAAACCCCAAAGATTGCAGCTCACCTCCCTCTGCAGCGCTGCAGGGCTTCCCTGCACCCCCCTCCCCCTTGCAGGGCAGGAAGGGGGTTCTGCAAACATCCCCAAAAATGCTGAAAATGGAACTTAGGAGGCTGATCCAACCCCGCCTGTGCTCACTCCCTCTTCTCAAGGCAGGGAAGAAGATTGAGATCAAACTCCCTTTTTGCCAAGTGGCACGGGGCAGGTCTGCATGTGCAAGCAGGGGGGAAGGGATGCACCATAAACCGACCAGCAAAAAGCACACTCACACACAAAAAAACCCAAAAACAAACAAACAAACCCGGCACTGCCGGCTCTTTTCAAGAGCATTTCTGCTCAGCACTTGCTGAGGCTGAAAACCCCACGGTTTGAGCAGCAAACACGAGCGGAGAAAACGAACAGCCTCGTTTCATTGTGCACCCAGCACCTTCTGCTTCTGCAGAACAGCAGGAGGGTGCCCCCAGGACAGCAATGTCCAGCACCCCCAAAACATCCCCACATCCCTCCCTCAGCCTGAGGAACTCCTCCCCTCCTCCAACTGCATGGAGAGAGATTTTGAGGCTGATGCAACACCTTCCTGCTCTGCCTCCCCAGGGGATTTAGGAGTCATGGACCCCTTACCTGCAGGAGAGCAAGTGGATATGCTAAAGCACAGAATCCTGGAATATCCTGGAATATCCGGAGTGGGAAGGGACCTACAGGGATCATCGAGTCAACCCCTGTTCCTGCACAGACACCCCAACAATCCCACCCTGGGCAGCCCTGAGAGCGTTGTCCAAACGCTCCTGGAGCTCTGGCAGCCTCAGGGCTGGGACCATTCCCTGGGGAGCCTGGGCAGTGCCCCAGCAGCCTCGGGGGGAAGAACCTTTCCCTGAGCTCCATCCCAAGCCCTGACACAACCTCATACTGTCAAATAAGGATGATGTAGGGGACCCTGGGTTATCCCTCCACACTTATCATTTGCCAACCCCAGGAAGCATTTTGGGCTTTTTTCTTGCTCCCAGCCTCTTTTTCCACTGTGGTGTGGGCTGAAGCTGCCCCGAGGAGCCCGGCACAAGTCATACGTGAAGTGCCTTCGCTGGCGTGTGTCGCTCAGAGGCAAAGTTCATCCACCCACTGCAAATTTCCTTTCTGCTTTTAAATGCTGCTTTAAAAATAAACTGGGGGGAGGGAGGAGATGAACCGGAGCTGGCACCTACCAGGGGACCCAGGCATTGAGGAGGGACCCAGGCACGAGCTCTCAAGAGTTGTAATTGGGTCATTACTTGGCTTTTGTTAGATTTGAATAATGTAGATTTAAACGGTTATGTAAAATCCCCTATCTTAAGTTGCTGTATTTGGTTTTTAAAGTCCTATCTCCAGCCTCCCTGAGAGCTGACAACTTCTGCGTTCCCTCCTAACTCAATTTCCACCCCTCACAAAGAATTTATTCTCCCTCCATTTCTCCCTGGGTAAAAGAGGCAAATCCAGAGCAGGGGAAGATCCAAATGCCTGCACCCTCCCCTGAGGAGGTTATAGCCAAGAGATCCCACACTTCATACAGCCAACTCCTAAGGAAGAAAGGGAATTTGCCAGAAATGAGGAACATCAAGCAGCATTTCATTTATTGTGCACATCTAGAAGTGCATCTCTTTTAAAATTAAATCAGTGCTCACTCTCTCTCCTCTCCCACCTGATGAACTCCAGGCTGAACCAACCTCAGGCCTGAACTCCAAACCTGAATCTATTTTGCAGCATGGAAAGTATCCAGCTGTTAATTTGGGGAGAAGAGGGAGTTTGACTCAAAATACATTGCCAGCAGGACATTTTATACATATTCACTTAAAACAGACCTTCCTCACTACAGCCCCAAATGCCCACTGTGTGTGAAGTCAAACTTTAAACTCCATAACAGCTTCACTCTGAACAAAACTCAGTTTTATCATGGAAATGCAGGCACTGGGCCTTGGCTGGAGCAGGGCACGGCTTCAGCATCCTCCAGCGGAGCAGCAGGAGTTGCTCCAGCCCTGCTTGCTGCCAACAGTTTGGCTCCCACCCCCGGATCCGGGCTCGGAGCTGCAAGAGCCGCGGCACAGCGGGAGCAGCGGGTCCTGTGTGACTGCTCAAGCCCCTGCCCACCCTGTGCCGAGCCAGAAACCCCCTCTGCCAGGCAGCTCCCCACAGCATATGGTTAATACTCTGCTAATAATCATGGCTGTTAACAGCACCTCGCTCCTGCCAGAGCCCCCGGCTGGCACTGGCACGTGGCTGCTCCCAGCTCGGCTGGCGCTCGGTGCCACCGACACACCCGGGGCTGCTCCGCTCCCCTGCCCCTGCCTGGGGTGTCCCTGTCCTTCGGACCAGCCCAGCCCAGCCAGGACACCTGGGTGGCACCTTCCCACTGCACACCAGCGCCAGCACAGGTGAGACATTGCCTGGGATAACCAGTAACCATGAAAAGTTCTGGAATCCTGGAATACCCAGAGCTGGAATGGACCCACGGGGATCATCAGTGCAGCCCCTGTTCCTGCACAGACGCCCCAACAATGCCACCCTGAGCAGCCCTGAGAGCGTTGTCCAAACGCTCCTGGAGCTCTGGCAGCCTTGGGGCTGGGACCATTCCCTGGGGAGCCTGGGCAGTGCCCCAGCAGCCTCGGGGGGAAGAACCTTTTCCTCATATCCAAGTCCTTGTGGTTGAGCAGCTCCCCCCATACACAGCCTGAGCCTGTCAGGCTGAGCTGCAAAGCCTGGCAGCCACCAAAGCCCAGCCCAGTCAATAGGCTGAGCTGCCCACTCGGGTCTATAGGCAGGATGCTTTCTCGAAAGCTCCTCTCCAGATTTGCCAGCCCATCTGGGCCTGCTGCCAGGGAGCAGTGGTGAAGGCAGGCTTACAAATTACCTGCACTTTGGGGCAATTAGAAAAGGCAATTTATCTGGGGGTAGAGGTAAGTGTGCTGCCATGCATACCCCAAAGCATCACCGGGCCTTTCCTTTGACTCCTGCTCACTTACAGATTTCTTCGATTTTTGTCCTTTATGGCAAATTACAGTGGCACAAAGCTTTTGGTGAGTGCTTTGGAGTTCACTATCTACCCAATGGATTTATTTATTAAAGAGGGTATGAGTCTCTTTCAGGACTGCAAGCCCAGTTTTTAGCATCTCACACAACCCTGTCATTTACTGACCCCAGGAACTCACGGTAGGCCATGCCACCCCCTTAGGGCCTTAAAATTCCCTCCCTGCACAGCAAAACACAGGGCAGGGCTGGACCACAGACTGCTGGGGCTGAACACATTTTCCCTAGAAAAAAGGAATCAAAATACTGATCTGAAGCAAATGCTTCCAGCTGCTCTGAGTATCTCTGCTTTTCCCTCCCCTCTACTGTCCTGGAGAGGATTATTGAACCAATGCTCCACTCCTGTTTATTCAAAGAAAAACATAAATACACTCGAAAGAGCGAGCTTTGTGGTCAAAAATCCTGTATCCCAAGGACACAGGGAGAGCAAACCATGGAGCGCCTCTTCAACAGAACCATCTACTGTCTAGGAAGCTTTTCCATTTCAGCTCCTCATCCTTGAGGAGAGATGTTAATATTCCCTTTATGCAAAGTGAGGAGTAGGGTGTGCAGAGACGAGGGTTTGTGAAACAGAGCTGGCTGCGGTCCAGGCTGCGCCGGAGCCCATCGGCCAACAGATCCTGCAGGGAACATCTTCGAGTCATTTGCTGAAAAATGACATTTGCAGGCCCTGGTGCTGTGAGCAGCTACCCCCAGCATCTCTACACCAGCCTTGGAGGAGCACAGGATGACTTCTGGTCCTTACCAGAATTACACCAGTGGAAGAGCATTGAATCCAACCTCAAATTTAACCATTTTGGTGTGGATTCACTTCCAAGGACAGAAACACTTGTGTACAGAGGACCCAGGTCCAGACTCCTCCCAGGAATACAGCTCTAGGCATGCAAATGAGGATGGTTGGTTAAATTGGAAAAGATGGTCTTGGGGGTTTTTTAAAGCTCTAAATGGTGAATGGGATTTGATTTCTTTTCAAGGAGGAGAAAAAGCAAAGCAGGAGCTGCTGCAGCCCCCGTTAGGGAGCAGATTCTGGGTTACTGACCAAAAGTGCAGTTGATGGAAAGCCCCAGGGCTCCTGCCAACCTGCAGAACCTCTGAGAGAGCCAAATAACCACGGGAAGTCCTGAACAGATTCCTGGTTTTACAGGATTTTACCATCACTGTAGTCCCTCTATCCACTTTAAAACATTCTACCAGAAAAGCCCATTACCAGGAATTTAACAGACCCAGCTTCCCAGTAGAAGTACGAAACTGGGAGAACTGGGCCTCTCCTGCTGGAGAATTGCTCTTGAGGGGCTGAGAGACTCCCCCCACTGTCCCCCCCTCCAGCACAGAGCCTTGTCAGGACAGGTACAACCCCCAGCTGTAGAAAAAGGTTTATTTCCCAGGGCTGAACCTCAGTATGCAGATGCAGAAAAGCAGATGAACCTCAGCACATCCACAGGTGTCACAGCCACCAGGACAGCAGGTGACCCTAGCTCTGCCACCACTTTTTGTCCCTTCTCCTCCAAGGGGCAGGAACATCAGCCCAGCAGGGCTGTGGGCTGGGTGACCCAGGCTGGGGTGACTCTCATGGCCATTCCCTCCTGGAGCTGTTGTTTCTATCTCTGCAGCACGTTTGCTTATCTCGACAGCAAGACACACGCTTCGAGTGCCATGAGGGTGCAGCACACAACAGAGGAACCCAACAGACAGTTATTTGCCTTTGAACACCAGCTCTGCCCTCCACGAGTCACCTGCCAAGGAGAGGCAGCACCACTGGCAGTGCCACAGTGGGATGTGCCAGGGACTAACCCTGCTCTGCTGTGACTAAAGGGACTTCTCCTCCCTCTGAGCTGCACACACCCTTCAGGAGGAACTCTTAGGTCCTGTTTCTTTGAAAATAAACAGCCCCTAAATGCAGCTCAAGGTTTCCAGGATACTGAAGAGCAGAGCATGGGGAGCACAAGTGTCCAACTCCTGCAAAAGTAACGCGCTGGAGAGCTTGGACACGTTTCAAACTGTGACAAAATAACCTGTGGGAGCAAAAGTTTAATAGTCTGGATGTAGGGAGAGGAAAAAAGCTTGATTAATCAGCTACTGAAGTTACATCTCTGCACGGCTGCAGAAACAGACACCCAGTGAGCATTTAAACAGAGAACACACAACTCTGTTAATTCCCCCAAAATGTCCCATCCAGAAAAGAAACCTCTCTGCCTTCCCTGCGAGGGAACAACACACGTTTGAGGGGAAGAGGGGGAGAGGAGGGGCAGAGGCTTTGCTTTAACTTGAAAATAAACAAGTTGCAGCACATGTGCACGCACACAAACACGGCACATCTGAAACCCATCATGTCCAATTTACAGGCTCACATTTCCTCCCCTGTGCAGCTCCCAGCCCCAGGGCTGCACAGCCCCCTGGCCGCGCTCGCTCACCATACTGAAGTCCAGCAGGTCACTGAGCTCTTTGTCTGTCCCAACTGCAGCCATTCTCTGCTGCTGCTGATTCATATTCCCACAGACTCAACAGTGGCAGTCCTGGAGAAAGCGAGGGGGAGGGGAGAGAGATATTTTAATGACTACAGCAAACTACCCACCCCATTGATGAATATTTTAAAAAGACAGAGCAGAGGGGCGAGAAAAGAAAAACCCTGAGCGCGTCTGCAGCGTCCAACTCCGGGGCCAGAGCACAGTTGGAGTCCTCACACAGCACCCAGCGGCAGGAACAAGCGTTCTATTGACCAGACACACTTGTATGTTAGTTTTTTGCTGCCAATTCCACTAGTTCAGGCCAATTCTGTTCCTGGCGTGTGGCGAATGAAGGGGGGAAAAGGAAAAAAAAAAAATAGGGAAGAAAAAAAAGAGTCAACTCATTTATCAAAGGGTTCAGGCAAGTTATCACTCAGGCGCTTGTCTGGCTCGGCTCGCCCCCTCGCCTTCCCCCACACTTGCTCCCCGCAGGAGGCTCTCTTGTCCTTGCCGAGTTTTGTTTAAAAAAAAAAAAAAAGAAAAAAAAAAAAAAAGTCTGATGTTACAGCTCTTTCCTTCGGGTCGCCGAGCACCTGCAGCTGCTTTTTCAGGGGCTGTGTTTGGGGATGCCCAGCCAGGCCGTGCTCAGTGAGAACTGAACCTCTCCACTCCCAAAAGGGACTGGAAACAAAAAAATTTTGTTTTCGGAGTGTTTTTGCAAAAATAAAGCCCTCCAGGCAACCTTGCAAGATAGGTAAATATTATTCTTCCTAATTTTACAGATTATATTTTTTCAAAAGGGAGATTGATCTTTTTCACCAGCTTGCTATGATAGAAAAATATTTCTTTGGGAGGGAGGAAGAGAGGCCAGGGATGAGATAAAAGATTCCTTTTTNCCAGGGGTGAGAAAAAAAATTCCTTTTTTTTTTTTTTTGGGCTTTTTTTTAGGAACTCATTCATGGTTACAAAGGGCAGCTGGCCAATAAATTTAACTCATTAATCGTAAGCTTAAAAAAAAAGAAGTAAAAAAAAAAAAGGAAAAAAAAGAAAAAAAAAAAGAAAACTCCACACGATCCAAAGTGTTTGTAGGCTCAGCACTACATTTCAATGAAGTTTCATAAAAAAAGGCTGAAATCAGCCCAGCGTGTAAAAAGCCTTCACTATAAAAAAAAGCCCGGGAATTTTCTTTTTTTGTTTTGTTTTATTTTCATTTTCTTTGAAAAGCCCTTTTCAAAGTGTCATCAGTGCATCTGGTCAGTGTTTTTAAAGCCACTTTCCCAACCTTCTGCCCCGATGCCTCAAGTGAGGTTCAGGGCACGAGACCCCAGAGAACCCGTGGAAGGATGGAGGGAGGAGGGGACATCTCTTCCCAGCCCCCCAAACCCTGCACCCCCGAGGAAC